>JAEQBH010005172.1:0-352634 GCA_016808115.1 Tetrastigma voinierianum | reverse complement strand
GGTGGTATAAAACAATAATAAATATAAATCACTGTGAGCTCAGCATAGCAAAGACGGGTAGATCCAGCCTCCCCCCCACCAAGGTGAAAGACCCAAATTTATATGCAGTTAGACATGATCAACATCAAAGCAAAGGAAAGCCTATAAAAATGTCAGTACGTATACAATCCGCCGGTGTGATCTAAAAAAGACGGTAAATGAATAAACACATGATCGATAAAATTCAAATGAATATCGAGAGTTTGGCCCACTGCTAAGCTATCGGGTAAAACACCAATGACCCATTTTCATACTCTGGCATTGCAGGTGAGGAAGCCAAATGAGATCTGCTGCATGAGGAGTCTCATCTCATGGCGAGCACGAATATTCCATATAGGATTGCATTATTTATATGGAATGTAATCGGATCGTTATATAATACGAGCATTGCATTTTAGGTGGTGTTCAGAGGATTTTCAGGCATTGTTTCACCCCATTGGACCCCTTTCAGTACTGTGGGGTAATAAGGAGATGGTGATCCGACGATGTCAGATTATGAAGAAGGCCAATGTGTGGCCTTGATATAGTCGAGTATGTAATTATGAAAAAGAGGCCATGATCTGACTACACTATAATTAAGCGATTTATTTTCATAACTTAGATTTAAATGTGAATGAATGGGTCCCGGTAAAGGGATGTATATATTGGGGATATGGATAGATGGACCCTGTAGGGTCAATACTACTCTGAGACTCGACGGGTTATAATTATTCTCATATAGTTGTAATACTGTCAGGCAGAGGTCCTCAACAAAGGAGACTCTGCCTGATTTTTTTGTGAAAATATGGATCCCTATAAATAGAACACAACAGTGTGGTATCAGTTCACCCGAAATCCACAGGAATTCAGCAGGTTGACAGGTTGTCAACGGGACTCCCGGATTTGGGGTGTCACATGGCTTATTGTCCATACTATACTATGAATCTGACCATATGCCAAAGGATTGTCCATTTTTCTCCATAGAAGATTTGAACTTATACCTCTTGCAAGGATTCTCTCTATCTATTTCCTTAGATATGGCTTATAGAATTATATGCCAACCTGTCTAAGGCCGGGCCCGTATAGCTCCCGTACCGCTTCCCCTTATTGCCTCCCAAATTTGGTGGTATGAGGAGAATTTTACTCAGCCTCTATTACACACTTTCCCTCAAGGGTGAAAGAACAGTGCCCCATGCCTCTAGCTAAAGGAAGTGACTTATTATAAACTCCAGGTTGTGTAACTAGGTTGGTGTTAGCATATACCCTTTGAGGAGTTGTTGTCGAAATAGGATTAGAACATTCTCCATTGAATTCTTTCGAACTTCCCTTTTATCTACTATAGGGAGGAAGATATTGATTTTCAATCCGTTTAAGAGAGTGATGAGGTCCACCTGCTTCCTGAAAATTCCTGGGGAGCTGCCCCCCGAGTTTAATTAACAGTTATCTCTAGAGGTCATTGGCTTGTATAAAGAAGTCAATTCTGATATCTATGGTCCGTATTTCAGATTGCTTTCAAGATAGTCTCTCAGGCTCTAGATTGTTCTTCTCAGCCACAAGAATATCCTTAATTCCCTGGCGCTTGGTATGTTCATCAACTTCTTGTATCAAAACATGCATACTTTGGACATGGTATTTTTAGTTTCGCTAACACAACTTGAGTTGCTTCTCTAGAGTCACCGCTTGAGTAGCCATTTTTTCATCAAAAACGCTATCTAGCCAACGTGCTCAACCTCCGAGATTCTTTGCTTGTTAACCAAAATGGCTGCAAGTAATAAATGCTTAATTACAAACAAAGATCATTCCTATGAGGACTTAGGTGTTATGGTGATTTGAGTACTCTAATTACGATTAGTTCACTATCCGAGTGTCCAATTAAGATGATTTAAGAAAAGTATAAAAGAACAAACAAAACTAAAGCAAAATGCGAGGATCATGAAACTGAGTAATTGAATAAAACCTAAAGAAACGCCATGAGAGGAATTATACTCGTTATCGCTATTGGTGTCAATGAATCATTTAGATAAGGGCCCGTGTTGAATGGAATATAATCTCGTTGGTCCGAGTACTTGGTACAAGTGACCAATTTCGTGTTCCCCTCATGGTTTTCTTCATACCAACCACCTATCACAAGCGACGCCCTTCAGGTCATTAAGGTGATACTTTTCAAAGGCATTTTTCCTCGTGAACTTTATGGTCAGTTATATCCGCAATAGAGCTACCGATTAAGCCTTATTGGTTACTATTACGCCCCGCAATCCTCACTTAATATATCGCGTCCTCCTGATGAACCGCCGTTCCACAGACCTTTCTAATTCCTGCCTATTTAATTAAGACTAACTCGGCGAATTACCCACGCCTTAAGGGACTCGTAACTGCATTTTGCGGCTTAGTAATCGTCACCAAGTATACCTTAGTAAAAGGATCAAGATCCATCTTCGCTGACAAATTAATTAATCAAGATCTTAAGATTCAAGGATCTAACACTAAACTGCCAATAATAAATGGCATGAAAACAACCAATTAACTAAAGATTAGACAAACCCACATCAACATGATAATCAACCTATAAAATGATTAGCCTTAATATTTCAGCCATCAAACTCCATAAATTCATGTTAATCAAGTAATATCCAACACAAACCGCAGAAAATGATTTATTATAGAGATGAACAAAATAGAGGTTAAGTTGTAAATATCTTCATCCCAAGCTCCAAGCTAAAATATACACTCCATAAGTTCGTTCTTCACAACAATAATCAATTACAAACCAAAGTCTTCACCAATAAAACCTAAAGTTAACAAATCTAAAGAAAACCTAACCTACAAATGGAACAAAACTTCAAGAAGAAGAAACCCTAGGAGAGAGCCTCCTCGCTAAAATTTCGAACCCTAGAAATGTGTGAAAAAAGCACTTAAATGCACCTAAAATCACAAACAGCCTAAAAATGGAAAGAGCATGGGTTAAACTGCTTATGGTTGTGACCATAATCGCCAGGCTATGACTACTGGGTGAAAATTGTAACCTCAATTTATGTAGATAAGGCGATGTGTTCGCAACTGCGGGTCGCCACTACACCGGAGTCAATTAGTCTTTAGCTACTACAGATGCTATGTGGTCGCCACCATGTCAACTTTGGTCTCCTTAGTCTTTGTGGTCTCGGCAGCGGGTCGCGGACCACACCGCAATGCCGCTGCACAATCTTCTGCTCTGGCGGTTGCACCGCAAACGCGTCACACCACACCTCTTACTCGATATTCTTTCAATTCTTCCAAATTGTTTGCTTTTGTCTTATTTTCTTCAGTTTTCTACAAAATACTCACATTTAGGAGGGTTGATGAAAATGAATTAGTGATGTTTCACAAAATAAATAACACTTCAGTTATGGTTTCACAAAGATGGGTCCCACCTAGTGCCAAAATATGTCAGGTTATTTTTTAATCCTCACATGGAACATATAAGATAAAGCATGGTGCTAGAAATTAAAGTTTCAAACTAAATGACTCGTAAGATCAATCCTAACTAAGCTATGTAGGCTCTGCTCTCTTGACAATTCCTCATAATAAAAGTGGAAATGTACAAATGGAAATCTCAGAGGAATTAATCACGTAAGAAAAGTGGCAGATTTCAATGAAGGAATGAAATAACACGATGCTGAAAGTTGATAGACTAAAATAATACTTGCAACCAGAATGCTGGAATTACTGAAGTAAATATTGGATTTCACTCAGAAAAACAATGCTGTGTTGGAAAATTGATAAAACTTGAATGTAATCCTGCAACCAAAATGTTGAGTTGTTAGAAATAATATTTGATTTCACTATGAATGGATTGGAGGATATTGTTGGAAATTAGAAACTTACTAAAAGCCGTGAACAAAGTGCGCTGAAATTGTTGAGGACGTCGAAAGCTTCTGCTGAAAGCTTGACGCCGAAAGTCATGAAAAGCCAGAATTTTCTAAAGTCTATCAATGAGTTGCTACCGATTGACGGCTGGATTGGTTGTCTTTTGCTTCCTCCTTCTCTGCTCCTTTATAAATGTAGAAGACCCATGGTCAAAGTCTAAATTTCTCCACCTTCCACTTTCTCAAAGATTCTCCCATGTCTCCATTAAGGAGCTTGTTCCTAAGAACTTCTCCACATCTCTATTATGGAGTCTCGATCTCAAGGATTCTTCCAGACTGTCATCATGAGATTCTCTATTCCCCAAGAATATTTCACAAAGTGCAATCGCGATTTCGTGGCTATCTCTTGCTAATGCTTCGCTTTGACTCTTCAATTTTTTTAACAAAATCAGAACAACTCATCCACACTTCTATGGCTTGTGCCAAATGGATCTATGCCCCTTTCTTTTGGATTTGTATTCATAGGCTTAGGCTTAGGCCTAACCTATTACTAGATCAGGCAAAATTTTCAATTTGGATGCAAACACATAAATGGTTCCAAGAATTTAAAAAAATTCAAAACTGCTCAACTAAAATAAATTAAGTTTGACAAAGCAAAATAGCACACTCTCACTACCCTAATTCAATGGAAAAAGTAACTCTCCCTCCATCTCTAACATCAATCTCCTATAGAGTCCTCAAATATCCAAGGACCAGTTTGGTTCTTGTCTTTTGAAAAACTATTCTTAAAATGATTTTGAAAACACAGAAACACTCAAGGTGTAAAATCCGAGAAAATCACTTTTTGGAAAAAGGGTAAACAAATTTGTTAATAGTAGTGTTTGAAACTTGAAAATTTCTAGATCTCGATGATGAAACAAACTTAACCATTGGATTTGTATCATGAATCAGTTATCTAGGTAATGCCAAATTCGAGACAAGATTTTACCGCCGGTGGCGGTGAAGCAGTGGCGGGGTGTTCTATGAACCCGTTCAGATTTTTGAAGAAAATATTAGAAATTGTAAAAATACTCAAAAGCTCATAAGAGAATTAACCTTGCTTAGAATGAAATAAACTAAGCCGGAACAAAACTAGACTCGAAAGTGCGGGGATACGCATGGACGTGGAGCAACGATCCAAAGTAGTGTAAGGGAAAATATCTTAATCGGGAGAAAGATTCATTTCCTGATTTTTCAACGAGAGAGAGAGGAAGGTTTCTTCAGATTCACGGATTTCGTTTATTTGAATTATTTGCCAAGAACTGGAAAGTTCATCACTGACGTAGGGCTACGCGTATGCACCCAAAAAAAAAAAAAAAAGAGATTTCACCGACGATCCAAAAGAGGAGATTTGGGGGAAATCAAAGTTTTCGGGTTATGAGGCTGAAGATTCCACTAATATCTATGCTCCAAGAGTAGGATTCTCCTATTTTTACTTATCTCTACCTCAATATTGATCAATGTTTTGAAACCGATTTTGGGCTAAGTTTGAGATGGTTTTGTGCCAGCGTTATGGCGTTGTGGCTTTAATTCGATGGTTTTGGTGGTTGGCTCAGGGTTTTACTTGGGACTCGGTTAAAGGTGTTTAAGAAGGTTTTCAATAACATTTCTGGTGTACAATAGCCACCATACGGGCTTCAAAACTCCAGTTTCGTGAAGCCTACACCTCTTTTTTAAGCTCTCCAACTTTAAACGCACCATATTTTTCTTATTCAAACTCTTATTAATGCTCTTGACTTCCTATGGAAGCTGAGTCCGTATCTTCCATATTCTCGTGGATGGTATCGGTGCTCATATTTACTGAAAATTTGATCAAGCACCAAGTGTTCTATCAGACGACATGTGATGTGAAAATGACCCCACATACTGTCCATATTCTAGGACTGATTTTCAATCAGGAAAAGTAGGGAAAATGGACTAGTGTTCTTCATGGAAATTGTAGTTGCATCATTGAACTTGATGTTAGGATTTTGAATAACCAAAATTGGACCTCTATAACTCGAGTTATAGTTCATTTTCAGTATTTCACAGTCAGCCCTATTTTAATCCCACAACGCCCAACTTTAGACCGATTTTTCAATTGGAAAGAGGGAATTCGACTAATGTCGGAACAGGTTTCATCTTTAAACTTGATGTAAAGCTTTTAACCACCTAAATTGGATCTATACAACACATTACGGTCCATTTCGACCGCTACAAATAGTTATTTACTTTGCTCGCGGTCTCGCATTTTTGATCGTTAGAGGACTAGTTTCGAATTGAGTTCTCGTGAATCACTGCGGGTCTGCTGCGGCTTGTTGTGTGAATGTTTTTGTGGGCATCTCTATGCCACAACTGGTCTTCAGGATCAAGTTACTGCTCGCTAAGAGTGACATGTTTGGATGTTAATGTGCGTGTTTTAACATGTTGATACAAATGAACTCCAGTGGTGTAATGGCCATGACATGGCCTGATTGTTAGTGTGCCAAATTACTTGATAAATGTAGTGACTCCGGTTTGGATGTCACATGAGTGCTCCAAACGTATTGACATGTGATGAATGTGGTTTTGTAGTTACAATACATGGCTTGCTTGTATGTGTCATTGCTTAATTATAGGATCACATGTTGAATGTGAATGTTGATATATGCGCATGATATATTGACATGAATGAAAAGATGTACATGGAAATTAAGTATGCACATAGATATAATTGTCCATGATGCATTGGTGATATGTAATATAGAATTGTTCGCGTAGCATTCATTGTGCTTTGTGATATGATATAACATGCAATGGCATCTTGCATTGCATATTCTTGGGGACATCGAATAAAATGGGTGTGAGTGCATGGTTAGTAAATCAACACCGGGGTTTGTGTTTGATGGGTGGCTCATTAATGGGACAACATCCAACAAAGTCGCACAGTTGACTAAAATGGTAAAGAAAATATGTGTCGGGTATCAACAAGAAGGGATAGATCTCCCCTCGGGTGAAAGACCCACCAATTATGGTCAAACATTCCCAATGGTGAAACAGAAAGTGTCCGTTCATGAGCTCACTAGACAACACCAAAAAAAAATCCGCTACCCACATAAAAGGCGCATGATTTGAATATAAATGATCATTGTGATGTATCATCCAAAAAGCTTTCGTTTTCAAACAATGAAAATTGGTTTTGAAAACGATCATTGGATATCATCTTGAATGACGGTTTTCACACATGGCTTAAGCTGCCAGGTGAGCCAAATGAGGACTCTGACATAAGTATGGTGAGGTACATCTCATTTCATGCCATGACATGTAGAATTCCAACCTAGGATTGAATAATCTTGTTGAATTGTGGTGTGGAAATGTGTTATGAACATTGTATGTAATTCAGTAGATAGTCTCTCATGAATTAATCTCTACTAGGCATAGCTCACCCTTTATGAGACCCCATTTCAGGCATGTGGAGTACATCCACACTGCCTACTTGAGGCTCGCAATTGTGAGAAAAAGCCGGTTATGCTTGTAACTACTTTGTAAAGATGCTAGGAAAGAAACTAGTTCTATGGTATGTATTTTTGTAAAAGAACCTGTAATTAAATTCTTATGGGATTGTTTTAAATATAATTCTGTATGTTATAAATGACATGGATAAATAGACCCTGCGTGGTCATTTTTACTCATAAGTGGACCCAGTGAGGTCATTGTATTATATTGGGCCTCATAATATGTTTTCTATGTTTTACAAGTTAGGAGTTTTGGGAGAGCCTCATACAAAGGAGACTCATCCATTTTATAAATTATGGGTCCCGATAAAAGGATGCAAATGTTAGATCTAAGTTACCCAACATCCACAAGTTTTCTGCGGGTTGAAAGTTGGTCAACGGATCCTCGGATTGGACAGCCACCTGTTTTGAATTTTATCCTTGTTTTCTGGATTTAGTGTTTTCTATGTTTTCCATGTTTAAAAAAAAAAAAAAAAAAAAAAAAGAACCAAACGTGATCTCCATGTCTTCCTTGTTTTTCAAATCAAAAAATAGTGTTTGAAAAAAGGTAACCAAATAGGCTCTAATTGTCTCCACTTTCAGCTTCTTGACTTCATGGCCTTATACCCATGAATGAATTCATACAATAGTTCTAAATATTTGAAGTAAATTTTGTTAATGTGGAGAAGCTTCATTTCTTGTTTGCTTCTTTGAAAAATACAAAAATTTCTTTAGTACAACACACAGACGGTAGGGAGTCTGTCCAATTTCTAAAGCAATTCTTGAAAGCATAACTTAGTTGGATATAAAAAATGACCTCGCCAAGAAATACGATGCATTCAAATAAAATCCTAGTATATCAAAAGAATATGAGACCTAATCAAACATAAGTTAATATTCAGTTCTTTCATTGAACTGCAGTATTTTTAATAAGAATTTGGAACAAAAAGAAAAAGAAAAAATCGATCCAAATAATTGCATACTAACAGAAATTGATCCAAATAATTGCAGATTAAGAAAAACCAATCCAAAGTTTTCTAACCTTAATTCAATGCTAAAATTAAACCTGTCAATCAAACTCCAAATGAACACATCATAGAAGAGACCTTTTTCCAACAAATTAAACAAGTATTTCAATAGTTTTTAAGCATACTACTCAGAAACAAGTATTCTTGAATAGTTTTAAGCATACTCACTCAACATAAAACAACTTTAACTTGTAATTGAAACAACTTTAACAAGTATCCAAAATCAATTTCTATAACATTGAAAACAAAATTAAATCAATTCACATTCACGCCCTTTCATATTCATGATTGATAAAAAAAAATGGTGTCACAATGGATAATTACTATTTTTAACCCGGTATGATAGACCTTGCTCGTCAATTCTATATACCTATTACATAACTCTTTGCCCCATTATATCAAAACTATCGTACAATGCATGATATAGACAAATAATGTTGTAAATCCAAAACATTAAAAAGGGGACTCCACCTAAACTAAAAAGAAACTTACACTGAGCGCTAACAAACGATGGAAGATGATGTTTTTAATTTCCATCTACCAACAAATTCTCTGAAATAGTTGGCCGAACCAATTCCACCTTATTGCACTGGCCACATATACCCAGTTTCTCATGTGATAAACAAACTAGAAATAAGCATATCTCCATTTTTTCTTGAATATAAGATCCCACACACTCCTCGTAACTCCCACAATGAAACCAACTCCGCAAAGTCAGCATTGGTCGATGTAGTCGAATCATCAAAGCTTTGAAGTTGTGTGCTTGAAGGAATTCTTCCAAATCCAATATAGGATAGGTTCAAAGTGATTAAGAATGTTAAATCGCTGCTCATGAATCTCACTTTGAGATTTGCCCTATGAGATCAAGAGAGCAAAGATGCTGTCTTCTTCCAATTTTTCGTATGCTTCCCATCAAATGATTCTATATGTTTGGCATGTGAGTCCAACAAGTTATGATAATTTAGTAGGGATTAATCCGCATAAATTATTACTCAAGTTCTTATCTTTCTATATATATTTATAATCCCTTCAGACTTTAATTCTTTCCAACTATCATCATTATAAGGCTTTTATCATGAGTCTCATAATCGGAATATCAGAAAGCAACCAACAAGTCATTTTGAGTCTCTTTTCGCTACCATTAAATCGAAATTATTAAACATTGTATAATTCTGAACAACTCATTATTTGGTAAGATCCAATTGTAACACCTCAACTCTGAACTAAGGTGTTATTACACACATATAGGGCACTAAAACCCTACTTGTAAATGACACATTCAAAATTCCTTCTTTGGAATCCTGTTGTCTTGATTATGCTCACAAAAATTTAAACTAACTTCGTAAAACAACAATTTACAATGACATAAATTCTCCCCAGCGTAAATAACATGTCATTAAGCTAACATCATCCAACAAGATAAATTCTTCAAAGCTTAATAACTTCAAAACATAACATTCTAGAAACATAAATTCTCCAAATGAAGCTTACAAACTTTCAACCCAAACAACAGTGAACCAACAATCCTACATCTTTCTAACAAAAACAATCTGGGAAGAAGTTCTCAACTCTTATCCCTGCCTACCCCAGCATCACTCATCGCCAATGTCTAAGGTACCTGAAAATGATCAACAATAAGAAGTGAACTAAAATCCCAATAAGGAATTTTTAATGCAGTTTCATGGATCAAGTTTTTTTTTTCACAAACTAGAGATATAATATATTTCTCTTTTCCACATAAATCTCATAAAATCTTTGAGTATAAGAAAATAAGGCACAAATATATTCCAAACCAATGTTCATCATATTTTTTGTTCCTCAAATAATTTCATATCTTAATCAAATCCACTAATATTTCAAAACACATATACCCATACAAAAAAAACATATTTGTTTCAAATAGAATGTCAAATATTCTAACCCTTTGACGCAATGTTGTCAATTATTATAACCCATTTATCGATGTCAGATTTTTCACTGATTATAACCCATTGACGGAACCGTATTTGTCAACTACTATGACCCATTGACGGGGGCCGTATTTGTCAATCATCGGTGAACTCATTGACTTTGTCATATTTGTCAACTATTATAACCTATTGATAGGGCCGTATTTGTCAACTATTATTACCTGATGTAAATAAAGCCATAGAAACGAAAGTCAAATATTTCCTTATGTTCCAAAAATTCACAAAATGCAAAGTATATCTCCATAACTTTCAATTTTACCATAAACATTCACAAATCAAATTCGCATCAAGCATATATATTTGATCCATGCATATGATTCAAACAAGTAGAAATTTTCAAAACTCATAATCACATATACAGCTACAAATATTTTGTTCTATAAGAAAAGCCAGATTAATCTTCCATTTCAGGTCATACCAGCAAAACCAAGAAGCTTCAAGGAGTCACAAATCAACTGAATAATAGAATAACACCCTATAAGACAAAATAGTCTCCTATTTTTCTTTTTTCATTTTTTCTAGGGATCAAAATATTTAAACCTAAGATCTCAAAGGCTCTTTAGCTTGAGAATTTCAAATAAATTAGGCTCTTTTCCATAAGAGCCTCAACATCACCCATTTTCCAACTCTATCAATTCCTTAAATCCCAAAATATGGGATTTTGCCATAAAACATGATTTAAAACATGATTTTTGGTTGAAATTTCAAAATCTTTTATGAACAAGTGGTTCTTTGTAACTTGTGGATAATCCTCTAAGGTTTGCTAGTTCAAGAATCACCAAAATACACTGTACTGTCATTTCCAACAAATTTCGACATTATGTTCTCTTATATTTCTAGGTTTCATACTTGAAAGTTTAGGTAACCTTAGGTTTGCAAATCTAAGATTTCCCAAGAGCTGGAGAATCAAACATCAAATAATCAAGTTTCTTGACCCCATGCCTCTAATCCTTCTAGGTTTTGCATTTTCAAGTTTTAGAAAGGCCTAGGCTTGGTAAATCTAAACATTCAAACCCCAACTACTAAGAATCGGGGAAAAGAATACTACTAGGTTGATGTTTCTTGAAGCTTGAATCCACTCTCTCTGTGAAGCCCTAGCTCATCTCCTTCCTCCTTGGAGAGAGAAACAAAAGGAAGGGATACAGGTTAGATTGTGTCGGAAACCCCTTTGTATAGCAAACATTTCTACATTTGCTAGGAGCCCTTTCCAACTTTGAGAAATGGCAAATTAGCCCCTCTTAGTTCCCCTTTTTGTTTTTGTTTTTTTATTTTTTTGAAATTATGAATATTACACCAATACTATGAGAGAAGAAAGTCCACACACTTGGTAAGGAATTTCTTCAATAAATTTGTTGGATCTGAAAAAAAGCATTGAAAGCTATTGGTTATCCTATACAATTTGGTATAGTTCCCAAAAGTTGATTATCACTCAAATCAAGTAGTCCCAAAGAGGTGCAGTCTCGCAAGAACGAGGGTACACTTCAAGAGAAGCTATTGTTTCACAGGTGCAATGCTTTAAGAGAAATTAAATAGCTTATGGATTTAGGAATTTTACTCTAAGGTTGTCAAGTTTCCTCAAGTGAAAAGAATGGTGATCGTTTGTTATGACAAAGGTTCATGAGATGTTTACTGAATTGGTAAGGCAAATGTCATAAGTGAGGCAAGAACTTATGATGTGTAGTGTAGATTTAAGAAGGTAACAAGTAATAAGATAAGGGGTTAGAAAGATTATGTACACACACACACACATGGAGGGAGATAAGGATTGGTTACACTGTACGACAATTGCCTACATCTGCGGGGCTGAGCCTGAATGTAAGAAATTTCATTTACTTACTAGGCTACAATTGGACTTCTAAGTGACACAAGATCCATTGCCTTGCCACAAGGCTGAGGAATATTTATTTGGTCGAATCCACACATTTCCAAATGTGTTTACCATTACTGATTTGATTTCTCTCTTCTTATACATGGACAAAATATTTTCTTTTCCAACTAGGTCTTAAAGGTGAGATCTTTCATATTCTAATGAGCAATAAATTATTCCTTTTATAATTTCCTTCCTCAAACACGTAGAGAATAAACCATATTTTTGTAATCTCTAGCTTGATTGGTGGAGAATCCTTCTAGTGCAGTTGATACCTAACTAAGGTAAGGTCTAACTTTCCTTATGCCTTTTCAACAAAAGATGATGCTTCAGACAAGGGTGATGTACGCCTTTACACAACATTCACACGTCAACGTGTGAGGCACTTTATGATTTTATTTAACAAGGGTTCTCACATTACCATATGCCAACAATCCATTCTTTAGCATACTTTTAGCAAAATAAAACGGTAGATCCTACTGCAACCAAGAATGTAATCACATAGCAACCAACCATCCACATCTAGACAAAACATGTGCAAGAAAACATGCGTATGTATTATATTGAAAACACAAAGAGAACTAGAAAGAGAAGTGTACCAAACATCATCCACAATCAGAAAATGGGATACCATAATGAAACAAAGAACGATAGTCATCACCATGTCAGCCATTAGATCAAAACAGAACAAGAGTGTGGTTCGAGTATACTCATACCAAATTTACTATACCAAAGTTAGGACATGCAAGGAGTTACTACAACTCGAAAAGATTCGCTGAGAAAAAGCGGTTTAGGAAAGTCCTGAATCACCCGATTAAATAGGGAACCGTTAGAAACAAAAACCCAAGGGTTTTTTAAGAGACGGTGAGACCTCTATATAAAGGAGAACAACATCAGTCAAAAACACTTTTCACTCTTTTACATAATCTCTCAAGAATCTTCCAAAGGTTCAAACTTTCTCTCTTGTTCGGATTCTTTCTTTGATTTCAATTGCGATGACAAGATCTGGTGGGTCTAGAAGAAGAAAGCTTCTGAAAGGAAGGTCCAGTTCCAAAGGCAAGACCTTTGATTAAAATGATCAACTATGGATCAAATTATTGTGGAACCTTTGAATTCACGCCATCACTACGCCCAGAACCTCAAAATGAGACCCCACAAGAGAAGGTTTGTGGATAAGGAAAACTTCCCTTGAGAGTCAACTGCTGAAAGTTCGAACTCATTGATAATCAAATTCAACATCATGAAATAGTGGGTAAATTCATTATTGAATCGTAGGTCAACTCTCTAAATTTTGCTAATCTAATCTATCCATCGAGAAAGAGGCGTTTAAGATCCCGTTCCTGATGAATCGGGTGTTCGAAATTAACATCGAGTAGCCATGTAGGGTGCGGAAGAAGAAGAATAACCTTTTCCACAGTGATAGGTTGGATTCGATGGGATTCAGCAAGAAAGATCCCAAAATCCAAGGTAAAGCGTCATTGACAATCGATCGATGAGTCGACCAAATCGAATAAACTGCATAACAAGAATTCACATCTCTCCGAGTCTCTACCATTCCACCTCCTCTCCACGAAAGTCGCCCGACCGTTGGCCCAAGCAAAAGAAAGCGATCAACTGAAGCCTACTACCAAGAAGCAAAAAGTTAAAACATCTTCCAAAGTAATTGCCTTTCTTAATGGTCCCGGTTATAACTAAAGGAAAGGTTTGATCGTGGCCATACAAGTTCCGACTCCTTTCCTCTCATCTCACCTCCAGATACTCTATTTGCATAAGATCGTTATGTGCAACTGGCTTCCTACTATCCATCGCATAGTTGTATTGAAGAGCTTCACCACCTTGCTCTTCCAAGTAGGTATGAAGAAAAACTCAATTCCAAGAAGCTTCAGTTCAACATATACTAGACAAGCCGAAACGACCACATCGGAAGCAAGTAAAGTCTCGCTATATTTAGGATTCTTGACAAAACTAAACTATATTTAGTGTAATTCTCCTTACTTCATTTGCACACATTTATGGGCCTCCAGAAAGGGCACACCAATCATAAACTCAGATGAAGGGCATCATTTTAAAAGATGTCCCTTTAGGAAAACAAGGAAGATGAAGATGAAGGTTTTAGAGACCATCCTAGAAACCGAACCAGTAACTACACCCAAGGTACAATCCTTTTCTACGCTCATGAAGTCCGGGAATTTTGGACAAGCCTATCTTGGCCCCACGAAAGCATCATAGGTCATCCGCATAAGCAACAACTACAGGAGCTAACCCAAGGAATACGTAAGGAAACAAAGGAGCTCACTACCCTTATCAAAGAATTGAAGAAGACCAAGGCTCAAGAGGCCATATTCTCCACTTTAGAAGGAGAAGACTTTGAAGGGGAGTACATTAACCTCATATCATCATTGGACCTCACACCATCATCGGACCTCACTACAAGTCCAAACTCCAAGCGAAGAACCGAGCTTGCAACCAAGGCTGATTCACCATAGAAGATTGAAGTTCCTGCTTATGGGACCAATATTGCCCAAATGATCTTCACACCCTCACCATTTCCAGAAGCGACTGCAATCAACAATGTGTAAAACCCGGGTAAATTTGAATTTTTTTCAAAAAAGGGCAAAACGGTAAATTGTCGCTATAGTACAGGCTACAAACCTTAAAGTTTCTAGATCTCGTATGAAAATGGACCCGGCCGTTGATTTTCTCATGAAATCCAGCTACCCAAACGACTTTGTCAATTCCGAGATAGTTTGACTTTTCATTATTTTCAGCGCATCGATGTCTTATGGACTCCCAAAACCGGATTTTGAGAAAATCTGAAAGTGGAATATAAATTAAGTAAGCACCATTTGAAAAATTCGAATTTAATCCCGACCAAATAAATTGTGTCGTGCGTAAACATACCCGAATGCTGACACGTGGCGTGACGTGGGGCTGCAAATTAAAAGGTCAAATAAGATTAAATGAGATTGGGGTTAAAATAACACATTTTTTCCAATGAGAAATCGTAGAGAGAAAGAAGGAGAGAAAAGGAGAAGGGCACTTTAAATCTATGGAGTTCGGTCGTCGGAATTGGCCGAGCCAAGATTTCGAAAGTTCTTCTACTCGACGAGGCTGATGCATCAAAAGGAGGATTTTATCGAATATCTAGAGGAGATTTCGTGGAAACTGTACTTTTTGAGATTGGGGAGGTGTTCTTACACTCCTCTGCCTCTACTCATGCTACAGGTAGGGGATCTTCTTTAATTTGGTTTATTTCTACCCTAAGGCTGTTTTGGTTCTATTTCCACCCTTAGGTTTCATTCTGCTCGCTGCCCTAAGTGGGCTCTTTAGCATGGGTTCAAACAATTGACTGCCGATCTGTAGCTCTATTTGTGGCTTCCGCTTTTGTGTGTGCTGATTTGTGGTTGTGTAATATGTCCTAAAAAAATGTTTAGGGACTGTTTGGATTAAAAATAATTATCCGGATCAGCACTGGTGCCCCGAGGGGCTGTTCGCCTATTTTAAAAACGACTTTACCTGAATGTGGTTTTCCCAAGGAGGAGGATAAGACCTGACTATGTATAGACTATCGGGCACTGAATAGGTTGGTTACAGAATAGGTACCTTGTAGAGGATTGATGATTTATTTGATTAGCTAAGAGGGGCGCGGATTTACTCCAAGATGTGACTCCGCACCCGCTACCATCGCCTGAGGTTGTGGAGTGCGTAGTATATCCCTAAGACTGCTTAGGACACAATATAGGCATTTCAGTTTACGTGATGCTATCTCGATTGACGAGTGCTCCAAATGGGCATTCATGGATTCAGTACAGAGTGTCCAAACCCCTACCTAGATTACTTGTTGTGGTCTTTGTTAATGACATCTCTATCTACCCAAGTCCGTGAGGAGCAATGAGAGTCAACTGAGGATTGTTCTCCAGTCTTAAGAGACCATCATTGTATGCCAAATTCAAGAAGTGAATTTCGTTTGTCGAGAGATTTTGGGGCATGTGGTGTCACCTTCCGCTGAACAGGGACCGGAGAAGGTTAAGGCGCTATGAGTCGGGAAGAGACCAAGTCGGCCTAGATAATGCTAGCTAGATTACCAAGGTATTACAAGAAGTTCATTAAGGACATCTCCCGATTAGCTACACCTATGACGAGATTGACCTGGAAAGAGGTCAAGTTTAAGTAGAATGACTTATGTGAGAAGGCATTCTGAAATTAAAGGGAAGGCTTACTTCAACTCTTATTTTGATAGTTCCAGAGAGGGGACAAAGGTATACAGATACAGACGCCTATGATGGACTTGATGTACTTTTGATGCCTCTAAGTACATTTTTACACAATGACCTCAACATGAGGCAACAAAGGTGGACGGAGTATCTGTAGTTTATGACTCAATTTGCATTACCATCCGTAAGGCAATGCGGTGGTCGATGTAATCTCAATGAAGACACAAGGAGGTTAGCTAGTATGGTTTCCCGGGAGCGGCAGATGCTCGTACAGGGAACAGCCGCCACACTATAATGGTCGCTATGGCATTTCTTGGGAGTTTAGTGGCTACTTTCCCTATTATAGTAATCACTTCCCGTGGTTAGGACATCAAGATAATGTCCATTAGGGGACCGTGTGTGACAATTAATACAAGGACGCAAGGTAGGGCCATTCACACGTATGGTAGTCTTCTTATATGGGGACGTCAGGGTTCCCCAATTGAAAATATGAGAGGAGATCCCAAGGAGTTCCATCGCTCCCATTTTGTCAGGCATCCGTGGCATGAAGATGTACCATGATCACGTTGTTAGTATTACTCAGAGGGATGAAGAAATCCTGTTGTATTTTTGTTCGTCGACGCCTCACGTGTCGCCAAGTAAAGGCTACATCGAGACCGATAACTCTGTACTCTCGAGGTAGCCGAGTGGAAGTGGGAGCACGTCACGATGGATTTTAGACTCACTTGCCATGGATATCATAAGCATGGATGTAGTGTGGTGATAGCTGATCTGACTTATTAAGTCAAGACACTTTTGGCTGCGGATGACCTTCACACTAAAGGAATTCTATGGTGTCAGACACGCGGGAGATCGCCTTATCAGACGGTACCAAGTGAGTCTATAGTATTGAATCGGGATTCCAAGTTTACTACTCATTTTTGGAAAAGTTTTCAGCCAGCCATCGGGACACAGCTGATGATGAGCACATCTTTTCATCCCCATACGTTAGAGGACATGCTACGGGCACAACGTCCTTGATCTCAAGGGTAGTTGGAAAAAGCATTTACCCTTAGTGGAATCTTATTACAAACAATAGTTATTAGGCGAAAGCAATGATGTATATGGGAGGCATTAATAATCCTCGGTTTGTTGGACAGAGGTTGAGAAAGCCCCACCATGTGGTCCGACTGCTAAAGACACTCAGAAGGTGAGCTGATACGGAAGGACACGGCCAGAGCCAGAGAAGAGCTATGTCGACAAACAAGGTGACTCCTAGAATTTGAGGTGGGAAATCATGTCTTCTTTAAGCTGATGCCTAAGAGAGGAGTGGTCAAGTTCGACAAACAAGGAAAGCTATCGCCGAGGTATATTGAGCCCTTTGAGGCAATTCGAGAGGTAGGCATATTGCTTATCGCCTGGCATTACCTACCTGCTTATCGAGTGTTCATGCGGTATTCCATGTCTCCATGCTCCAGAAGTACACTCCAGATCCAACTCATGTAGTGGATTGGGGAGCTTGTTGTTGATGCAAATGGAACCTTCGAGGAGGGACCGGTACGTATCATGGATAGCCGAGATCAGGTTTTGCGAGGCAAGACTGTGAAGCTAGTAAAGGTGTTATGGCAAGACCGAGGAGTGGAGGAGGAAACATGGGAACACGAGGACATTATACTTACCAATTATCCTTTCTTATTTGAGGATGAAGGTATGTTCATTAGTCATTTGATATTAAAATGACGGTTGCATAAGCATGTGCTTGTGTTTGTGAACTTTGGGGACGAAATTCTTTTAAGGGGGGAAGAATCTAAAACCCGGGTAAATTTGAATTTTTTCAAAATGGCAAAACGGTAACTGTCACACAAGATAGGCCACAAACCTGAAATTTTCTAGATCTCAGATGAAGAAATGAACCTCATCGTTGGATTTGTTTCGCGAAATCTAGCTACCTAGACAAATTTCATTGAATTATGAGATAGTTGATTTTTTCACACTTTCGGCGACAGTAATCCAGAACTCAAAATGACATTTTTGAGAAAATTTGAAAGTGGAAAAATAAATTGGCAAAGTTTATTTTAAAATAAATGAACTTGTACTAGACGAATAAATTGTTTCGGGCAAAAACATGCACTAATAGGTTGTGACCACGTGACGCAACGGGGCCAGTAATTAAAATGTCAAATAAGGTTAAAATGAGATTTTGGGCAAAAAAGAACACATTTTTCTGTTGGAGAAACCATAGAGAGAAAGAAGGAGAGAAAATGAGAAGCTAAAGACTACTCTCTTCGATCTATGGAGTTTCATCGGTCGGAATTCGTCGAGCCAAGAGTGGAAGTTCATTTACTCGATGAGGGCTACGCGTGGGTACCAAAAATGAGGGATTTCATCGAAGATCCAAATGAGGAGATTTCGGGAAATCAAAATTTTCGGGATTAGGAGGTGTTCTTGAGACCTCCTTCAATTCTACTACGCTTCAAGAGGTAGGTATTCTTCCTACTTTGGTTTATTTTCCACTTCAGTTTATTCATTTCTTGCTCTATTTTCACCCTTAGATCCGTTTACATGCTTTCGCCTCTAAGGCTGCTTATATGGTTAAAACGACTTTAATTGCCGTTCTACGGCCGTTTGTGGCTGGTTTTGTGTGTTGATTTGTGGTTGTGTAGGACATGTCCCAAAAAGTTTTTAGGACCGTTGATTAAAAAGAATTATCCTGACTGGCACTGATGCCTTTAAGAGGCCGTTTTGCCTATTTTAAAACAACTTTAATTGTCATTTTGATCGCCTGCCAGGCTAGTTTTGTGTGTTGATTTGTGGTTGTAATATGTCCCAAAAAGCTTGGTGGACCGTTTTGGATTAAAAAGAATTATTTGGACTGCACTGATGCCCAAGGGCCAAGTCAATTCGCTTAAAATGACTTTAATTGCCGTTTTATGGCTTGTTTGTGGCCGGTTTTGTGTGTTGATTTGTGGTTGTGTAATATGTCCCAAAAAGTGTTTAGAATGGTTTGATTGAAAATACAATCTGAACTGCAAGTGAATGTTTGGCCGATTTTGTGGTCGGGTTTAAAGGTTGTTTCACCGCTTTGTGGCCGCTTCTAGAGCCTGTCATCGCTTTTATAGGGTATTTAAATATGCTACAATTGGCCTTTATTGGTGAAGGGTGTTATTACTTGATTAGTAATAACATACTTGATAATTTGTTAATTGATGAAATTTGGATATATGTATGCTTATATATCGACATTGAAAACAGTGGGTTTTTGGAAATTATGCATGTAATATAATTGTCTATGATATGGTTAAATGCATGATAAATTGTCCATATGGAATTCATTACATATGTTAGATGGCATTGACATGCAATGGTACACTACATTGTATATGCACGGGAACATTGCATTTCATGGGTGTGAGTGCATGGTTGAGATCAACTATAATGGGTGATTATTAGCGGTTTGCGACCATCGACGAAGTCCAATATGTCGCGCGACCGCTGAACGAAATGGTAAAAACCTATGTCGAGTAATAGCAAGAAAGGCTAGATACTCTCTCGAGTTAAAGACCTGAATCGATTCGCACACTTCACGCTGAAAGTCCAAAAGTGTTGAAAGGAGTCATAGCTGGGACCCCAAAAATTGGCTACCACAAAGATTACATGATTTGTAAATAAAATGATCATTCGAGTATTTAACATCCAAAAATATTTTAGTTTGTAAACAAATGATTTGATTTCAAAGGATCATTGGATGTAATCCATCAAGGATTTGCTTATCACACATGGACATCGTGATAAAGGTGGGTAGGAGTTAGTAAAACTGTTATGACGGGAGCTCTGCAAAGACCTCGTATGGTATGAGCGGGGTCTCATCTCATTTCATGGCATGACATGTAGAATTCCAACATAGGATTGCATATTCTTGCTTGAAATTGTGGATGTGAATGTGGAAGGTGAACATTGTGTGCACTTAGGTGAGGAGTAGCCTTTGTAGGAATTACCTACTAGGCATGGCTCACCCTATACGCGAAAAAAAATTTTAGGTGTGGACTTAAGGCCAGGACTTTTCTCTTACTCCAGGCCTTAAGGGTGAAGAAAGCCGACGTGGTTTTTATAATTTCTTTGTAATTATTTTTGTATGTACTAATATGTGTCAAGACTTGTAATTGAACTTATTCGACTGCTTTTAATATAGTATTACATGCGTGAAGGGCTTCCACTTTACTCATAAATGGACCCGTGGTCATTGTGTTATATTATCTCTGATGGGTCATGTGGATTGTATTGTTGTACAAAGTTGGATTTGGATAGAGCTTCTCGTACAAAGGAGACTTTGTCCTATTTTTTGTTAAATTATGGATCCCGATAAATGGACACAACGGTGCAGAGACGGAGTTATACGATATCCATGAAGCTTTCACGAGTTGATGTGATCAATAACTCACCTTGGGGGAAGGCCACACAATGTCTGACCAAAGTCTTTGCACAATGGCGAAAAGATCAGAGACACAGTGCCTTTGGACCTACTCACGCCTTAGCATCCTCTATATCTAAGTTTTCACCAAAAAAAGGGGAGTAGAAAGAGAATGTCAATGAAAGGAAAAGGTGGGAAAATGAATACTTTATTTATACCTGATCCATTCACGTTGTATGATTGAACATGTATAAAGGGCAAACAATCAATGAAATGAAAATCATCATCTCAAAAGTGTCAAGTGCTCTTGTTTCCCCTCTTCAGTGCATCTTCTTGTCTCATTCTTTAAGGTATGTTTTTGCCAAATATATAGACAAAGAGGGAGAATGTTAGGTTTGAGATTGTCAATATCTTTATCCCAAGGGTTCTACAAGAAGATAGCGACTTCAGAGATCGAGTATGTTGAATTATAGGTTAAGTCCCTAGAAGAACTAGGATGAAGTCTAGACTAAGGCTATGTCTACGCTGCGTGACATGCGAGAATTGAGGAGTTCAGATTTTTAGATCGATCAGAGCTTTTAATATGGGACGCACAATAGTCTGGTTAGCTTGTGTCATGAACTTGAGAAGCAAGTAATCGATGGGCATGGGATCTATTTACTACTAAGATAAAGATCAAATCTCAAAAGATCCAGACGCCTAAGCTATCAAACCAAAATTAGAAACAATTTAGGATTCTATTCTGATAAGGATAGTTAAGCAACAAGTTTCCTGGCTTTATGTTGGTGATAGCTAAAGGAAAAAGAGCATAAATACAAGGTAGAATTGAATCATATTAGGATAATGAACCAACTTGTTTCAGTCTAGCTTCCAAGACCTAATCCACAAGGTTATAAATTTAAGGGTTTGGAAGATACTTGGTACGGATTTTTAGGAGTAGAGCTTGAAGAAGAACAAGCGATGTCCAAACATGCTGAAGGGGTGTGGTGTTCAAACTCACTAAGGTATTGTTTGTTAAAAGTCTTCACCGTGAAAGATGATGTTCTTATTATTTTCATCTTATTGATGTAATATGGGAATATGTGTGCAATGCTATAGAGAAGGGAATGGAAGGAGTTCATTCTGAATTCCACTATGAGTTATTAGGTTTCAATAAAGGTCGTGGGTAGAGAGGGAGTCTCATACCAAATAAGACTAATTGTAAACCTTGAAGCATATCAATGGAAATCCTCAGATCCTCGTGATGATAGCTCTCAGGACGTAGGTAGGTTACCAAACCATGTAAAATTGTGTTCCTTACTTGTTAAAAATATAATACATTTTCTCTAACACTAAGTCCCATAGGGGTTCGACTCACTGTAGCATATTCCAAATGAGTTCATTGTACCCAAAAGAGAATGTACATATTTATATCTGTCAAAAATATTTTAAAATCCACATAGAATATCTCAAAATATTTTAAAAACACGAAATATTTTTAATTTTGTTTTCATCAATCTATTATTTTTTAAATTATTAATTATATATATATATATATAGTCTATTTTAGTTATATAAAATAAATAAATAAAATAATTATTTTTGTAAGAATGATAATAATAAATTATTTATCATTATAATTTTTTGTAAATATGTTATACATATATTATACAAATATTTTTTTATTTTATCATAATAAAAAAAGGTGATTTATGAAAAGACCTTTTTGAAAACTAAATTCTTAAAAAAATTTAATCCTTCATTAATTTTACCTCTATTTTGACAACTCAAAATATCCCTATTGTTTCTTTGTAAAAATAGTATTTTTTCAAAGATATATGTAAATACATGAAATGACAAGGTATTTTTGTTCCATCATGAGTTATTTTTCAAGAAAAAACATGAAAATTATTAGTTTTACAAATTTTGAGTAATTTAAGGTATTTTAATCAAATATTTCTATTCTTTAAAAAAAAATCAAAGTTTTATCATCACTACACAAATAAATAACCACTTAAATTATTTTTTTAATATATTTAAGATATTGATTTTGCTATATAAAAAACAAACAGCTTAATACTTAATAGAATTATGATATTAAAAACAAACTATTTTAATACTTAATCTATTAAGCCTTATTCAACATTTATCTAAATAAGTTTTATTGAACATTTAAGTAAAAATAAATGCCCTCAACTATTTCGCTTTTTCTTTGGTAAAAGTTTCATAAACTTAGCAATAAGTCACAAAACGTTAAAAGACAAACGGCTTAAACATTTACATTAAAAAAAAAGCTAACCATCACTACAGAATTTGTTCCATCAGACGGCTAGACATGCTCAAGGGAAGTTGTTCAGATAGAAATATTCGTTTTTGCCTCTTTCACACACAACCTCCTACCAAGAAACACAAGACCTATCAAGAATTTTGCCTCTTTTGAAAATTCATATTCCTATTTCAATTTTTTTTTTTTTTTTTTGCTAGAGTTTGTTCATCAATTCATCTTCCTACATCAAATCTCTTTTTCCCCAATCTATCAAAAGTCAATTCACAATATCTGATATGATGAGATGAATAAAAATGTATATAAAAAGACCCAATCAATATAAAGAAGAAACTATTAATCAAGTATAAATTGATGGATAAGTGATTACCAATTACAGATTACCTAAATTGTCAAGTGAACTAATTCAACCTTGTTGCCACCACCGCATGTACCCAATCTCTCATGTAATAAACAAACTGGAAATAAGCATACCTCCAATTCTTCTTGAATATAAGAGCACCACACACTCCCCAAAAGCCTACAATGAACCCAAGTCCCATGCTGCTTATGTAGAACCATGTTATTTCAAAACCTTCATTTTCCTCAATGGCGTCCTTACTTAGAGATTCATCATATGTTTTTTAACTTAAAGGTTTGCGCTTTTAATTTTTTTTTTTTCACCCTTCGTAAGAGGCCCAGATACCAAGCATTGTCGAAGGAAGCCGAATGCATCAAAGCTCAAGCTTGTCCAAAGGAATTCTTCTCGTAATCGATTGTAGGATAGGTTCAAATGATTAAGAAATGTTAATCGGGCTAAGCTTTTGAGGAATCTCATCCAAAGATGATCTATAGAGAGATCAAGAGACAGAAAGATATTCTCTTTTCCGATTTTCTAGCATGCTTCCCATCAAATCATCATTTATTTTGGGACAAGTTTAAGAATCGTAGTCCAACGAGTTGTGATAATTCAGTAGGGATTGATCCAGACAAATTATTACTTGAGAGGTCAATCATTCTAACATATTTAAGAATCCATTTGTACTTGTTCTCTCCCAACCGTCATCACATAAGGTTTCCACATAGATTTCATAATCGAATATTGTAAAGCAAGAAACAAAGAGGCCATCCTGAGTTTTTATTAAGCTTCCATTAAACTTAAAATTATTCATAAACACTAGGGTATAAATCCCATTAACCCCTATTATCTCGTAAGATCCAATACTATAAGAGAGAAGAAAGTTGGTAGATCTGCAAAGGAATTTCTTCGTGAGTTTGTTGATCTAACAGAGTACATTTAAAGATGTTAATTTCTCCTATCCAATTGCATATTTCAAAAGTTGATTACCACTTAAATCCAACAGTTCTGGAAGATGTGAAGTCTTGGTAAGGATTTAGGGTATACTTCCAGAGAAGCCATTATTTCAGAGGTGCAAGGCTTCAAGTGAAAGTACAAAGCTTGTTGAGTCGTGAATTTTAATTAAATATTGTTGTTTCCAAGTTTAAGTGAGTTAGAGATGACCAAGAATTCTAGCATTGAGGAATCTGTCTATATAAATCATTATTCGACAAGTCCAACGTCTCTATTTTACTTGTTATGTTCAACTTTTGGCATAAGAATTGGGAAATTAGCCCCAAGATTGAATTGTTGGCCATGTTCAATACAATAACATTTGAAGATAACGCAAGTAACAAACCTGTGAAGCAATTGGAGTTCAAATGGATGCTAGTATTGTTAAGCCAAACTCTAGATAAATTCCCAGATATCTGGTTATTAGAGAGATCAATCGGTCCATTGATACGTGAAACCCACTTCAAGAGCCATGTTGGAGCTACGCCTATAATTCCAGTGTTGGAGATGTCTAGATACCAAAGAGATGTTTGAGCTTGTAGCCAATGTAGGGAAAGTTAGGGTCCAAGTGGTAAGAACCACAACGTATTCTAGAAGGAAAAGAAGGCAACCCCAATCGACTTCACTTTGAAAATAAGAGATGTTTCGAGGACATGACTAAACTCCTTCAATTTTGAGAATTTCCTTCAAATGAGTTTAACACTTTACCTACTAAAGAGTTATTCCCAATATCTAAATACAATAATTTGGGAAGAAGCCATAGTCTACTTGGAAGAGTTTCATTTAATCTATTTCCAGAAAGACGTAAGGAAGTCAAGGATGATAAGTTTCCAAGAGATGAAGGAATTGGACCATCAAAGGAATTAAAGTCAAGTGAAAGGGATTCTAGACACGGAGTTGCCCAAAGCACTCTGGTATTTTCTCCCAAAGGAAATTCATAATCAAGTGAAAGGGACTTAGACGCCTTGAATTGCCCTAAACACTCGCATTTGCCCCACACTGATCGTTTCTAAATCTAGGTATAAAGACTAGCATTTAGATTAAATAGCCAATTAGGTATACTGCAGTTTAAAGATCTGATGCACTCAGTTCAATTTCTCGACCTGAATACAGTCCTAATCAAACTCCCGAACGCCTATTTAATCTTTTACTTACATTTTATTATATTTTCTTTTTTTCAAAAGTGTTATGACCAACTCGGCTCAATTCGCTGGGCGTAGATCCTAACCGGTTTTGGCGATTCGACGCTTTTCAATTATCTTATCAAAAACATTTTCTTATGTTATTTCTTCTTTAGGTTTTCGACGAGATGAAGCATTTTCAAATGGTAGGTTCACAATATTTATATTTATAAAAATGTAATTGCTAAAGAAGGCATTCTATGCCCTTTCAAATATATACAAAAACAAAACATTTCTTTTGTAGTTCAATGGTTTGTTCACAAAATATCCTATGTTAAAAAAGGAAATGATATGCATGGCGGGGTATGTACTTATACGTCGCAAATCCTCGGCTTTAGCACTCAAGGCTTCACGACATCTTGTCTTCTTCCGTCTACTCGAAACCCGAGCATAGATAAAAAAACTATACGCTAAGCATTTTCATGCTTAGTGGTTCTAAGGCAGCTTCTATTCCAATATTCAATGTAATCCCAAGATTCATTTAACATTAAACCATGCCTATGACAACATATACTCATGCTATTCATTTTCGCATGCTTTCAATTTTACAAATCATTTACTATAGCACAACATGCACTAATACCATTTCTTACAATTCAATTTATGAGATTTAAGCATATAAATAAAAATCCCATTTATACCTGGGCTAATGCTGGTTATTTCACTTCGACTATTCACCACATTTCAAGTGATCATTTAATGAATCTCGCCTTATTATCATTCGTAATGTAAGTTATACATTTAACAATTCGTCTCCCATCGCGACGTGATGTCGCTTGGTGCACCCTTCGACATGTGGTATCACTTAAATGCCATACGCCATCGCGACGATGCCGATTGGTACATCCCGCTGGGCTGGACATTGACAATTTCAGGGTGCCAGACGAAATGCCGATTGGTGCATCCCGTCAAAGTGGCTCATTCTGTGATATCGATTCAATTCAAGATGTCATGAATTGACCGAAGCCGTTTACAATCTGGATGTATCAATCACATTCATTCGGCTAAATATCAAGCATTTCAATCATATTCACTTTCAGATATCTTTTCAAAGATATACTCAATTTATGTAATCATTTCATATACTCATTCACGTACTCATTTCATATGCTCATTCATGTACTCATTTCATATACTCGTTCATGTACTCATTTCATATACTCGTTCATGTACTCATTTCATATACTTATTCATGTACTCATTTCATTTTTACTTGGTAAACTACCAAAATACTTGAAATAAGAATAGAGTCAGAGAACAAACCGAAGTCGCTGATCTAGCCTTCTTCTCGGGACCGTCCTAGGTTAGGTGATCATCACCCGCCTTAGTCAATAATAATCACGCCATCGTTAGTGGATAATTAATTGTTAAACAATTTAGCGGAATTACAAGTTTATTTTCGCACGCCTTCGGGTTACATACTAAGTCTCACCAAGACGAACTCCGCTTCGCCGAAAGCAAAGAAGATATTTTTAATGCTTTTCTCTAGATATATCCTTCTTGAACCCCATTAATCATTTATTAGGTCCCTAAACAATCATGTACGGTCACGGGCTTAATCAGGCAAAAATATGTCAAAACAGTGGTCACTGGAAGAAGTGGGTACTAACTTTGATCGGTACCAAGATTTACCCTCAACGCTGCTGGGTATCGGTACTGGGCTTGGAGTGGTATCGGCACCACTTCCTCATCGCACATGGTACCAGTACCACTCTTTGGTACCGGTACCACCTACGGGTTTTTGCCCAGAAATGCCAGATTTTTTGCATTTTCACACATTTTTCTTCTACAAACCTTTCCAATCTGGGTCTCTATCAAAAATCCAACATGGAATCCACCCAAAACAACTCCAAATGTGGTTTAATCAATAAAAATCCCATTTCGTTGTGGCTTTGCACCAAAATCCAATAAAAGAATGAAGTTAGGTTTTGATTTTTCTTACCCTAGTCCCTTCCAAATCTTCCCTTCCATGTTGCTTGGCCCTTAGAAGCAAAAGGGTGCTGATCACACTCAAGGCTTGATTCTGCAAACCCCAGCTTTCTTCTCCCTTTCTCCTTCCTTCCTCTCCCAAACGTGATGTGTTTCTAGCATCCAAAGACCAAGTTTGGTCTTTTAAATCCTTTAAGTGTAAGGCCTTGTTTGGCCTTTAACCCATTTAAGTGTAAGGCCATGTTTGGCCTACACACTCATTCTCATTCCTCATTTTTCCCTTTTTGGTCTTTAATTCTTTATTTCTATAAGGCCTTGTTTGGCCTTTAACTCATTTTTCATTTAAGTCCCTATTATTCCACTATCCATTAATCATAACTTCACTTAGACATTTATTCTTTATAACAATTGACCCTTAGGTCCTCATTTTACAATTTTTTCCACATGTGCCCTTTTTCACTTGGGTTATTTCCGGGTTCAATCACTTTCTCATTTTAGCATATAATATTAATTCTGCTCATATTTTCAATTTACATTTCATAATTCTTATCTATTTATCAATTTTCCTAGAAAAACCTAAGTTTGTCAATTCACACCAAATATATAATAAATTATTATAAAAATTCTGTGTGGTATTTTTTGGGGCGATGCATTCCAAGAGACAGAAGGAATGTGAGATGTAAAATTGATGACATTGAGAGATGGACCCATGTTATCAAGTTTACAAATAAATAAGAACAAATATAGAAAGGAAGATAGCATAGATGTCAATTCAAACTCAATGAACTTCCTTGTGAAGGTCAACTTGAAACATTACTAGGCGTTCCAAAGAAGAAAGATGAGAAATCCAATGAAGGTTCTCAACATAAAGTGGTGGTGGTTCTTTTTCTGAATTTGAGAACACAACTTCCTCCTAAGATACGAGGTAAATGGCTGCTGGAGATTTCCAAGCCGAGGAGGGATTAGTCCCACCAAATGAAGCCACAGAGAGGTCATGGTATATGCTGGGGAACTCCTTAATAGAACCCAAGAAACTGAATGGTGGAGCACTTCCGACCATTGTACTAAGTCCAAGTAATTCAAAAATTTAATTGAGCAAAGCAAAGACCTTCCACCTTCCACCAAAGAGAAGTTAAAAGTGTTATATGATATTTCCCCCTCATAATCGGATTTATGGATTATCGAGGTGGAGCTCGGTTAACCTCGACCAGAATAAAGGCAGGCAGCGTGACTCATTCCATCAGCAACAATCTTCGTGAGAAGCACCTCAAGAAGAGAGGTGATTCCTAGGGATCATAAAGTGCATGTTTAACCTACAGAAGGCATGTTTCTCCGTTTACTGTAATAATGGCGGAAGAAAAGTTTTGTTTGAGTTGGCAGGCGCGGAGGAGATGGTGGAGTAGTTAGAACCAAAACAATGGAAACACCATCATTACTACTTCTAGACAAGTTACACTCCAAAACTTCCAAAATGTAACCCAACATAAAGTTATATTCCACAAATAACTCAATTAGACTTAAAAGCAAATTTGAATAATAAATAGAGTCAAAACTTGTTTTTAAATTACATAAAACAAGTTATCAAACCAGACTAGAAACAATTTAGGATTCTATCTTAATGAGGATACTTAAGTAACAAGTTTCCTATTTTCATTATGATAGCTTGAAGGAAAGAAAATAGAAGGTAGAGTTGGAGTCATATTAGGATAATGATCTGACCTTATCTAGTCTTCCAAGACTGAATCCACAAGGTTATAAATTCGGGGATTTGGAAGATACTTGGTATGAATTTTTAGGAGCAGAGCTTGAAGAAGAACAAGCGTAAGTTCAATATGCCAAGGAGTGTAAAGTGCAAATACTGGACATGGGTATGACATGAAAATCCTTTCACCTTTGGTGAAAGATGATGTTCTTATTATTCTTCATCTTATTGATGTAATGTGGGAATAGGTTTGCAATGTTGTAGAGAGGGGAATGAAGAGAGTTCATTTTGAATTCCACTAGGAGTGATTAGGTTTCAAGAAGCGCTGTGTATAGAGGAGTCCTTGCATCACATAAAGACTAATTTTGTAAACCTTTGAATCAAATCGGCAGAACCTACATCCTGGGCACAACCCCGTGATGTGTTGTGTTGTCGAAGCATGTAAAAATTGTGTTTGCTCTTTGCTTTATTGACAAAATATATCACATCTACTATGCACACACTAAGTCCCATAAGGGGGAGTTCGGACGCACTATAACATAGTCTGGATGAGATCACAGTTCGAACATTAATAATTGTGATCTAGAACACACTTATATCTGTCAAATATATTTTAAAATATTTTAAAACCCAAATAAAATATTTGTAATATTTAAAACAAAATAATTTTAATTTTGTTTTCATCTAGTTATTATTTTAAATTATTAATTAATTAATTTTATATATATATATATATATATATATATATATATATATATATATATATATATATATATATATATATGGTATACTATTTTAGTTATATAAAATAAATAAATATTTTTTTTATTTTTTAAAAGAATGATAATACAAATTAATTATCATTTTAATTTTTTTGGTAAATATGTTAATATGTTATACATATATTATACAATATATATATATATATATATATATATATATATATTTAATTTATCATAATAATAAAGGTGATTTGATGAAAAGATCTTTGAAACTAAATTTCAAAATCTAATCCTTCACACTTTTACCTCAATTTGACCAAAATGCCCTCATCGTTTTCTTGTACGTAGCCCTTTGAAAAAAGGGCATTTTTATCCATTATGAGTTATTCTTCAAGAAAAAACATGGAAAATATTAGCTTTACAAATTTTGAGTTATTTAATGTATTTTAGCGAAATATTTGTATTATTTAAAAAAAAAAAAATCAAAGTTATATCTTTCCCTACACAATTATACTATTTAAATTATTTTTATGATATATTTAAGTTGGATTTTAAGTATTATAAAAAATTAAACAAAATAATACTTAATATAAATATTAATATTAAAAAAACAAACGATTTAAAACTTAATACTATTAAGCCTTATTTAGCAAATATTCCAAATAAAAGTTCTATTTAACATTAAGTGAAAAACAACACCCTCTAACTATTTTGGCTTTTTCTATTCCATAAAAGTTTCAGAAACTTAAGAATAAGTCACAAAAGTAAAATGACAAATGGTTTAAAATTTACTAAAGAAAGCCAACCATCACTGTATCTGTTTCATCGTGTGGCCCGAGATGCCTAAGGGGCAGCTCAGATAGAAATTTGAGGTAACCAACAAATCAATTATGATGAATAAGGAAGTGGCCACCATGTGCGGTCTCAAGGCTATTGAAATATTCGTTTCTTGCCTCTTTCAATAATATCAACCTCCTACCAGAAACACAAGACCTATCATGAATTTTGGCTTCTTTGCACCCATATTCCTATTTCAAATATTTTTGCTAGAGCCTGCTCATCAATTCATCTTCCTACGCCAAATCTCTTTTTTCCCCCATTAACAAAAATCAATTCAATATCTCGATATGATTTATTTAAATAAAATGTATATAAAAAGACCCAATAAGATAAAGAAGAAACTATTAATTGAAGTGTATATTGATGGGATGTGTTTTACTTACCACCACATGTAATTCCTCAAATTGTCAAACCATCTAACTTGTCGCACCCACTACATATACTCATCTCTCATGTAATAAACAAACTGAAATAAGCATACCTCCAATTCTCTTCTTTAATATAAGAGCACCACACACTCCCCAAAAACATACACGAACCTAAGTCCCATGTCACTGGAGAAACTACACATTTCAAAACCTTCATTTTCTCAATGGCGTCCATACTTTGAGATTCATCATCTGTTGTGCAATTTTTTGTGAGAGGGGCTCCGCATAGTTGGGCATTGCCAATGTAGTTGAATGCATCAAAGTCCGGTTGCATGCTTAAAGGAATTCTTCCTACAACCGATTTGTATGATACAGGTTCCAATGATTAAGAAATGCTAACCTAATTTTAAGTTTAGTAAATTTCACCTAAAGATGGTTCATGGAGAGATCAAGACAATAAAGATGTCATTCTTCCAATTTTCTCTAGCATGAGTCCCCTCAAATGATTTCGGGACAAGTTTAAGAATCGTAGTCCAATGAAGTTGTGATAGAATTCAAAGAGCGATTGATCCGCATAAATTATTACTGAGAGGTCAATCATTCTAACAGAGCCAAGAATCTCTTTATTTCAAGTTCTCTCCCAACTGTCATCAACATAAGGTTTCCATTTCATAAGTGGAATATTGTAAAGCAGTAAATGAGCGCTTATCCGGGAGTCTTTATTGCTGCCATTAAACTTAAATTATTCAAACACTTGGGTATAAATCCTGACAATTCATTATCTGCAAGATCCAATACTATAAGAGAAGAAAATTAGCAAATCTGTAAAGGAATTTCTCTAATAAATTTGTTGGATCTCAAAGAGAGAGCATTTAAAGCTATTAATTCTCCTATCCAACTGCATATTTCCCAAAAGTTGATTATCACTAACCAAGTAGCCCCAAAAGAAAGCAGCTCGGCTGATGAGGGTATACTTCTAGAGAAGCCACTGCTCATAGTACGTCAGAAGTGAAATTAGAAGATCTTATGGAGTTAGGAATTTACCCAGTTGTTGTTTCCCAAGTTTAAGTGAGACGGAGAGGGCCAAGACTTCCAACACTGAGGAAGCTCTCCAGATAAATCATTATTTGACAAGTCCAACGTCTCTAATTTACTTGTTCTGTTCAACTTTTGGCATAAGAATTGGGATATTGGTCCCGAGATTGAATTGTTGGCCATGTTCAATACAATGACATTTGAAGATAACGTAGGCAATGGTGCCTAAGGAAGCCAATTGGAGTTCAAATGATGCTAGTATGTGGCTAAGCTAACCTTAAATAAATTCCTGAGCATCCGGGGTTATTAGAGAGGTCGATCAGTCCATTTATATGTGAAGCCCACTTCCAAAGCCATGTTGGAGCTACCCTTATAATTCCAGAGTTAGGGATGTCTAGATACCAAAGAGATGTTTGAGTTTGTAGCCACGTAGGTAAGTTGGGGCCCAAGTGGCAGGAACTCATGTACAAGAATTCGAGTTGAAAATGAGGAAAATCTAATTGCTTGACTTCATGGAATAATTCCAAATCCGTGGTGGACGTTTCTTTAATTGTCATTTACTTTATAAAGCGGCACTAAAGGTCATAGTTATTGAGATAATAAAGGAATGCGGAGGGGCATTCAAACCCTCATAAGGTACAATGAATCGAACTGTGGAATCTGGGGCAATATATATAGCCTAATGACATTGATTAACGCCATAATGGGAGGGCATAGAATAAGAGTCATTTTAAGGTTATAAAATGCTAGGTCCCCCCACTATTTTGATAACTTTTCTAGGATTCCCTTACTGTGTCTCAGACAATGGTAAGGGAAGACCTTCCTATTAATTTTCTCGCTTTTGCTATTAAACAAAGATGAATCCTTACGTGAACTACAATTGTGTATACCTTATCTAAAATAAATTAAAACATGCTATGTACTATTATATTTGAGATCTTGGCTTTTCAAATTTAAAGTTATCCGCTTATTTGATTATTTAAATCTTACATTTGCATCGTGAGCAATCAAATATGTTGTACATGCCGCTTAATCTGCTTTATGTATATATTGCTGAATTGGGTTCCAGCTTCGATTCTTGATTAACAAAATTGAAATTTATTGTTTTGATTCCGTTGTATTTTGATTTGTTTTGAATGACAACACAAAGGGAATTTTCTAAAAAAAAAGGAAAGGTATTGCTGCACCTTCAGGCAATAAGGTACTGGGCATTTTCAAGGTGCGCATACCAAGGAAAATAAATATATTTTATTTTCAAATGATTTTCCTTGATTTCTGGTATTAAATATTTATTAAGATCATTAAAAATCAATAAAAGGAAAGAAGTAACCATTTAGTTGAGCGGTTTCAAGACACCGCCGGGATGAAAGGTTGTCGGTTCAACTCCGGGTCCGTAATTTTTGTTCAATTAAATATATATATATATAATAAACCATAACTAAGCTTCGTGATTCAAACCTCGAACCCGTTTGGTACAATATCGCTGCTTAGCCATCCGGCTCCAAGGATCACTTAATTCTTATGTTCATAAATGTTTATATATAGTAGTATTTGCATTTAATTTGATTAAGATAAGGCTTATCTTGTGTGCTTACTTTTATTTCTAGTACATATAAGTTGTGATTTAAATGGTTGAAATATATATAAGAGATATACGGTTACAAAATCTCATAAAGGAGTTTATGACATGTTTTTGGATTTCCTTTTTGAGAGGATAATTTGTAATTTTTATTGTGTCACCAAAATGGCCAATTGAAGGGATGTTATGAATTATTCTTTCCTTTATGGTTTACAGACATTGTCTCTACTTATTATACATATTCATCTGCCCAAAGGTGATGTTTATGTATTTTAAGGTGCTTAGAGATGTGTTATTGCATAAAGGTAAGAGTGTTTTGGTTTTTTAAAATTTATCTGCCCAAAGGTGATATTTTTTTAACGAACTAAAATTCTTTTGTAAACGTAATAATGTAAAAGAGTGCATTGTATGTTACATTTTTTGCCCAAAGGTGATTATGTAATGATACATCTTAACTCTTTTGGCTGAATCTTTATGGTTCAAATTTTATAACATGTTCATGAACTAATTGTTTGTATATTTCATCATCAGTTACTTTCTCGGTGAACAGACAAATACGGTTACCATAGAGATCTTGACTGCAACAATTACAAAGAGTGAGGTGCAGATAGATTTCGCTTTTAGAATAGCGACATTAATACAGCCTTACTGGGAGGCAAAACTTGCGCATCTTATCGATACTAGCACTACTGGTCAAAAGACTATTTGCTATGGGAGCAATCCAATCGTCTCGGGCCATTAGCTATACTTGGTGGACTATTCTTGAACATCTCAAGAGTGGTCTACCAGAGACTATGGATGCCAACAGATTACCGCTATGGCGTAAAGGGTATAAGAATAATAAAAATGCTGAGGCAGGAACCTTGATGAGCAAATTGACTGGTATGTCTTATAATAGTGCTGATAGGGTTAGAGCATATATTTTAGGGATGATTGGTGTAAGGGATAAGCTAAAATCATTTGAGATTCCTATTCCTGACAGTTTTATCATTAACCATACCCTAAATTCTTTATCTCCCAAGTTTCTACCTAACTGACCGGCCTTTTAGCCACTAAAATGAAAGTTTCAGGCCTTGATGAACTGATTTCTAAGTGTGATGCGAAGAAAAGAAACTTGAAAGGGAGGGCTTAGCTTACCGCCATGTTAGTCTTCTCATCTCAAACCAAATCCAGGCCTATGTACTCATACTTCTCATAAGGGTAAGGATTTTGTTACACGCCAGAAATTTTAAACCTAAGAATGGTATGAAGAAGCTAATCAAGTGTTATTTTTGCAAGAAAATAAAGCCATATGAAAAAAGGGTTGTCTGAAATTCGTTTGGCTAGAAAAGCAAGATAAGGCTAAAGGTAATCCCCTAGCTCATGTTTGTTTTGAATCCAATTTTGTAAATGTTCCATCAAATTCTTGGTGGCTTGATAGTAGGGCAACAGTTCATGTTGGTTTCACCTTGTAGGGATTCACAAACAAGCTGAGTCCGAAAGAGTTAGAAAGGACACTTAGAGTTGCCAATAATGCTGAAGCTGAAGTGGCTTTATTGAGATGTTAGTTTAAATTTGGAGTCGATTTACTTTTGTTCTCAAATAATACATTTTATGTACCATCCTTTAGAGGAACTTGATTTCAATTCTTTTAGATAAACTTGATATTGTGTTACTTTTGGTAATTTTGGAGTCAATTTATCAATTAATTTCTACCAATATTGGCTATGGTGTTTTGATTACGGTTTATGATTTCACCATTTTTGGTGCTGAATGGTGAATACATTTTGAATACCGGGAGCAAAGCACATCCAAGTAGATCACTAATCCAAGAGAGGTCTTTCATAAGTTGTGGGCATAAACGCTTAGGTCATATATCGAGAAAGAGTTGAACGATTGATCAAAAATGACATATTGCCATCTCGATTTTGGTGATATGGAGATTTGTGTGGATCGGTATTAGGCGAAAACTTTCCAAGGCTAAAAAATAAAGGAGCAAGTCGAGTGTTGATTTGTCGTGAGATTGTTCATACTCGATATTAGTGGTCCTTTGTTCCACTACTATATTCGCTCTAGGTATTTTCATTTCATTAATGATTTTTCTCTATATTATGGTTATCTTATTTGATTAAAGAGAAATCGCATGCTCTAGATAAATTTAAAGTGTTTAAGTTTGTATTGAGAAACAATTAGGAAAAGTCATTAAGATTGTGAGATCTAATCGTGGTGGAGAGTATTATGGTAGACATGGGGATGTAGGTCAACATATGGGGCCTTTTGCAAAATACTTGCAGGATTGTGGAATAATTGCTTAGTACACCATGCCTGGGAGTCCTGAACAAAATGGTGTGGCCAAAAAGCGTAATCGCACCCTTAAGGATATGATGAGGAGTATGATGAGTAGGTCTAATCTTCTTCCCCGAATATCTTGTGAAGTAACTAAAACCGCCAATTATATCCTCAATAGAGTTCCTAGCAACCACCTTAAAATCTTTGAATTATGGACTAGTAGAAAGCCTAGCCTAACCATTTTCAGTTTGGGGATGTCCAATCGAGGTTAGACTTATAACCTATAAGGGGGAAGAAACTCGATCCTAGAACCCATGTGTTACTTCATTAGTATCCGGATCATTCTAAAGGCTACAAATTTATAATCCTACCTATGACGTAGAATTGTTGAAAGTATTCACAAGAAATTTTGGAACTTGATGTAGTTGATTTTCCTAATTCTCGGGTCCCTCTTCTAAAAGAACTCGAGTAGAGGACAAGCTTGTTTCATTACCTTTATCCTGAGAGCCAAAGATCCGTGGAACCCCTTCCACGCCTACCTGAGGCAATCGAATGTGGTGATCGACATAGTTGATCCGCCCGTGATAGAGGCAACAGAGTTCAACCACAAGAACCAAGGATAGCTGTCAAGGCCACTAGAACTAGAAACTGCACCTGTATGTTTAAAGTGTTGCTTCAGGTTGAGAAACAATTAGAAAAGTCATTATTTACGAGATTCCATCGCGTGGATGATTATGGTATTACTGGGGATGTAGGTCACCAAGGGGGCCTTTTTGCAAAATACTCTGTAGGATTACAGAACAATTGCTCAAGACACTCATGCCCGGAGTCCCTTAACAAAATGGTGGCCGAAGGCGAATGTTATTCCTTAAGGATATGATGAGAGGCATGAGGCAGGTCTAATCTTCCTAACATCTTCAGTGGGGAGTAATCAAAACCGCCAATTATATTCCTCAATAGAAGTCTTGTAGTAAATTTGTCCCTAAGACACCTTTTGAATTCATGGACCAGAGCCTAGCCTAAATCATTTCGTTGGGATGTCCACCGAGGTTAGACTTTATAACCCACAAGAAAAGAAACTTGATCCTAGACTGTACGGTGTTACCTTATCAGGTAATCCTGATCATTCTTGGCGGTGCTACAAATTCTATATCTCTACCTGCACGGCCGTAGAATTGTCGAGCCCCCACTGTTAAAAATTTTTTTGAACTCATATCATTTTTCCTAATCCTCAAGTCCCTCTTCTAAAGACTTTGGAGTGTGAGAACAGCTTGTAATGACCGTGATCAAATAATACAAGTTGCAACACGCTTGACCAAGTTTGAATTAAGCTTTGACCAAATTTGGACTAGGTTTGACCAACACTTAGTAGGTTGACCAAAAGTTGACTTTTCAAGGATGAATAATTTTGGGATGACTAAGACACTATTTCGTAGGCCTCAATGATACGTAGTTCAGACTGACTTAATCGTCCAAATCCCGACCTACGGATAAAAAGTTATAACCTGGTACTCAAAGGCAGTTGTTTTAATGTTGTCCAAACTGTCTTCAAATTTTTACCCGAAAGCGACCCTAGCCCTATATAAACATAAATTTGGATGCCAAATGAAACCCTAGCCCTGCACACCGTCTTGAGCTCCAAAACCCTAGGAAGAACTCTCCAATCATGAATACCGAGGTCATTTTCACTCATTTGCGAGTCAGGGGAGTTTGGGACCTAAAAGAGGCACCACCGGCCGCCACCTGCACACGCGCTGGACAAGGAGGAGGGGATCCGCACGACACCCGCCGAAACTTCTGGCTAACCGTCGAACGCGCCATCGGGCCGGAGCAATACGATGGCGCCCAATCGCGGAACGCGCTTTGATTTTTCGCCATTTTCGCCACTTCAGGCCACCCTACAGTTCTTTCCATCATTTCTTGACCCCTCGAACCCATTTCCGTGGTCCCTTGAAGGACCTCGCACCGCTTTGGAAGCTACACGAAACAAAGCTGGTCACGGTCGATCAAGTTTTTCTACCACCATACGGATCGTCGACCGTTGTAATGGTACTGATGAGTTCTGTCTCTCGGGCTTTCCATTGATATGTGGTTTGTAAATTTTGGACGCCGCTTATTAGTTTTCCATTTTAGGTTGTTTCGGTAATTACCGGCAGTTGGGATCGAAATAGAGTACCAATTGGTCAAATTTGGAAAAATTGGGTTGTGGCTAGTGAAATGGATGTTATTAGAATTATCGATCGTCAATTTCAGAAATTAGTTTCGTGAAAAGCCCTAATTTTAGGTATCGGGCCTATAGGGCACACTGTGTAATTGGATCTATCGGAGTTCAATTTGGATGGTCTCATTGTTCTAAAAGTTATTCTAAGGCCTTAGGGATATCCCAATGCCGTTGGTTCAATTATCGGTTTGGCGGTATTTATTTATATTACAGCATTCACGCTGAAGTCGACGATTCACTTAAGGACAAGACTGAGCGCCTATAGTCTGGTGATTGGTTTAAAGGCTTTAAATGATCAGTATTATATTGATATATCTATTGTTACAAAATTATTTATATATATTGGTGTTTCTCGATCAAATGGACGTTACCTGTGATAAAATGTGGGATTATCAGGTCTTATATGCTAAAACAAGCCATCATTTCCATGTGGAATTTTACAACATTTTCAACGCTTGGAAGTCACTGTCATGGATGAGTCTGTGGTATTTAGACATTGGGGGCGCTGTAGATCGGCTTTAAACCCCTGAGAAATTATTGTTTTGGCGAAATGGATTTGAAATATATGTTTAATAATTGTTGAGGATATATCATTTAGGTATGTCTCAAATTTCGCTTGAATGAGAAACCAAAGATCTTCAATGGGCTTGATTGAGTTGTGATAGTAAGTTCATAAATTTTAAATTCAAGATACAAAGTATTGAAAAAGTACACGTGAGTAAGGACATTGAAATGAGGTTATAAGGTGATGTACCATATTAATTTGATTGGGTTCGTGAATTATATTGTAGTGCATCGGGATTGCTACTTGAAAGTCGTGGAGGTTGGTTTTTATCCAACGGTCATATATTATTTCAATGACCGTGAGGTCGGATTTAATCACTCGCTTAGGGAGTACCGAGATTAAGTAATGGTATTAGAGGTTGGCTCATTCAACGGTTATATGTTATTTCACGCCGTGAGGTCGAAGCTTACCCGACGGTTTGGTATTCGTTCGGCTAATGGCAGACGTGAGGTTGGTTTCATCCAACGGTTATATGTTATTTCCACGGCCGTGGGAGGTCGGTTTAATTCGACAGCTTTGGTATTCCGGTTTTGCCACGGATACGAGGCTGGTTTCATCCAACTGTTATATGTTATTTCACGCCGTGGAGGTCGAAGCTACCACGTTTATCATCATTAGTTTTACTTGCCAAATACCCCTGGCGTTGGTTATCGCGGAGGTGGGTGTCCCCACGGTTTAGATGGGTACATGGTAATGGTACACGCACAGATAAGGTATGGTGCATCGTTATGTATATGGTATGGAAGAGAAGCTGATTTATATGGCACGGTATTACTGTTACTCGAGCAAGGCCTAACCTTTTAATAGTTAAGGATGGCTAGATTTCATACTGAATTGTAAGACATGATGTTCATATGTTTTATGCATTTAATTTTATGTGGTGAATAAATTCAGTTATAAGGTTCTTTGATAATGAAGTGGTTAACTTATCGAGCATGACTCATATTGTTGCTTTTGTAAAATCGGGGTTTTGTAAAACGCGTTTGCTAAACAGAACCTTACAACAGAGTGGATTGAGGCTTTGAGAGAGATGAAATGTTTAAAATTAAAACATTATTTTCCTTATAAATTATGCCACTCACCGAGATTTAATTTCGCTTATTGTTTTAAACTGCTCCCTAAGTCCGGGAGTTCATAGGCCTACCTCGTGTCAGATTCCTCCACACCGCTCTTCGCGATACTATGCAAGATTTACCCCATCCATCTCTCTTTGTTTTGTCAGACCTATTTATTTTCATTTTGTAACCCACCAGAAATACTCTTAGAATGCTCGATATTAGTATTGAACCTCATATGAGTCATTATTATATGCTGTGGTTATGACTCACATTTGGATAGGTCTGTCGTGGATTTTATATAATTGAGGTATTTTGGTACTGCATGTGTTTTACTTCTCGTTTAGGTGGGGTCCCTTTTGTGTATTCCCGTGGATCAGATACTGAACTCACTAGGCGGGACCACTTTAACCCCGGAGGGTATCCTGCCTGGGCCTTATCAACGCTTGTTTCATTGGCCTTTATCCGAGAGCTAAAGATTCAGGGAACCTCTTCCCATTGCTCATTTCCAGAGGCACCAGATAGGATTTACGCAGCTTGATCCGTCTTTGCATGTAGACAAATACTCAACCACAAGAACCAGCATAGGCTTCCCGAAGGTCAACTAGATTCAGGAAATCTGCAATTCTAGACGATTATGTAGTTTATCTCGGAGAACATGATTTTGACATTGGTCCAGTCAGTAACCCAATGACCTATAAAGATGCGCTGATTTGTCCACGTATCAAGTATGTGGGTCATGCTGGCGCAAGACAGAGATTGCTTCTGGGCCGGACCATAATGGTGTTCTGAACCAGAATATCATCGTCAGAAACCCACAGTTGTAAATGGGTACAAAACCAAGAAGTTGATTCTCAGCATTGAGAGATTCAAGGCTGGGGATTGAGAGCTATATTTTATTTAAGGAAGGTATTGATTATACTTAAATCCCTTTCTCACCCGCTTCAAGTAAGGATTCATTTAGGAATTATTATGACTTGACCACATATTTCATTTAAACTTCTATCGATGGATGTTAAACCCAGATTCCTAAATGGTGATTTATGTGAAATTGTTTACATGAATTGAAGGTTTGAGGAAAATGGTAAGGAACACTAGGTGTGTGAACCAAAATTTACGGTGGGTTGAAACAAAGCTTCCAAACAAAGGTACTCTAAAGTTCGATGAAGTGATAACTTCTCTCGTTTTGTTGGCAAATAAGGTAACTGGTTTATCTAAGACTAGTGGAGTAAATTTATTTTCCTTGTTCTCTATGTTGATAAGATACTTTGCTTACCAGTAATGATAAGATCTCTGCATGAAACTAAAAGTCTCCGAAGTATCCAAGACTTTGAAATGAAAGATCTTCAGAGGCGTCATTCGTTTCGCATTGAGATTCATAGATAGATCTCTGACAATTTTGTCGGATTGTCTCAATGTTATGATCGAGATCCAAACAATTTAATGAGACTGTACATTTTAAGAAGTGCTAACTGGTAAAAGGTGACAAACTTGGTAAAAGTCAATGTCCTAGCAATGATTTTGAAAGAAAATCAATGGAGAATATTCCATGCGCGCATGTTGTGGCCTCATGTATGCTTAAGTTTGCACAAGGCCCCGACATACCCTTTATGGGAGTTTCGTCATATCTTTCTAATCCTAGACGCGATTGGTTGCTGCAAAGAAAGTTATGAGATACTTGCAACGAACAAAAGATTACATGCCAGGTATAGAAAATGGAAAACTCAAGTATTGGGTTACACAAATTCGTATTTTGTAGGGATGTTCGATGATCCTAAATCAAACTTCAAGATACATTTTATGATGGCGTGGAGCTATTTCGAGTGTCAAACAAACTCTTCATGCTTCTTACTATGTAAGCTGAGTCATGTTTATAGTGCCGCTACTCGTGCAATTTGGTTAAAGAACTTCATTTATGGGTTACTGGTTGTTGATTCCATATCTCGACCTATAAAGATCTTCGTGACACATTGTTGTTAAAGTCTTTTTCAAAGAATCAATAAAGTTCGTAAGGTTCAGCACATCGAATAAAGCATCTCACGCAAGGGACTCACAAAATAAAGATATCATGGTAGAGCACATTCACACCACTACTGATGTTAGTCATCCTTTTGACTGCGACTATAATCTATTACCTTCCCGTGAGATTAAGGTTTTTAACATAGGTATTGGTAAAGTCCTTTGATGTACTTAATAGTGGGAGTTACTTTATTTTGTCATGTGTTGTATTACATTTGATGAATAGCCATTGATATTCAATATTTATATTTAAGCATGAATTTTATATTTATTTATACTTGAAAGCGTTGTTATTTCAAGTATGGTATATATCAAGAACAACACTAATCAAGTTATTTCAATCTATAAAGAGATATACATAAGGACTTTCTTTGTTTGTACTTGAAAGTGGTGTTATTTCAAGTATGGTATATCTCCATAACAACACTATCTGGTTATTTCAATATCAAGAGATATACATATGGATTTTCTTAAAGGATTTCTTTTATACAGAAATAATACAGAGGACTGATAAAATGCAAAGACATTTGTTGCTTCACACTAAGATCGCCATTTAATCTATGTCAATAACTTCACTACTATTATTTTAATATGGTCATTTTTTGTGTCGCTAATGACATGATAATTTCTATGTTTCGATATTAGTGTTTTATTAGACCGCATTGTTTCAGGTGCTTATCTCTTAACTATGTTTATATGTGGCCACATAAAGTTTATTTTCTCGATTCGATTTTTTTTATCAAACTTATTTTCTTACATAAAAAACCAAATTAAAGTCATTCCAGTGAGAATGTTGGAATCATTCCAACTATAAGGTGACGATTTTAATTATCATTTTAATTTTATAAAGCAGACCAAAGGTCATAGTCATTGAGATAATAAAGGAATGCGAAGGGGCATTCAAACCCTCAGAAGGTACAATGAATTGGGGCATTCAAACCCCTCATAAGGTACAATGAATCGAATGTATAACTGTGCATTATTAAGGTAGGCCTAATGACATTGATTACTACCATAATGGGAGGGTATATCAAGAGTCATTATATACAGGTGCCAGTCCTCATTATTCGATAACTTTTCTAGATTCCATTGTGCTCTTATTTAAATAGTAAGGGGAAGACTCTTTCCTATTAATTTTCTACTTTGTCGACAAAGATGAATTTCACCGTGAACTGGCCAACAGTATACCTTATCTAAAATAAATTAAAACATACTATGTACACATATTCAGATCTGCTTTTCAAATTTAAAGTTATCCGCTATTTGGATTATTTAAATCTTACATGACTTTGAAAATAAGAGATAAGCCGAGGACATGTCTAAACTCTTCAATTTTGAGAGTTTTTCAAATGAGCTTCCTAACACTCGTGCTACGAAAAGAGTTATTCCTAATATCTAAATACAACAATTAAGGTTTGAAGCATTTGGAATTCCATAAAATTCCTCTAAGATGTGGACAAGGATGATAAGTTTCCCCAAGAGATGAAGGAATTGACCATCAAAGAAATTATCCTCAAGTGAAAGGGATTCTAGACAAGCCGAATTGCCCTAAACACTCTAGTATTTGCCTCACAATCGATTGCCCCTCAAATCTAGGGTATAAAAGACTAAGATTAGATTAAATGGCTGGCTAGGTATACATAAATGAAATGATTCCAAGAGACGTAAAGGAATGTGAGAGATGTAAAATTGACATTTGAGAGATGGACCTATGTTATCAAGTTTACAATCATATAAGAACAAGATAGAAAGGGAAGATAGCATAGATGTCAATTCAACTCCAATGAACTTCTTCAGGAATGTCAACTTGAAACATTACTAGCTTTCAAAGAAGAAAGATGAGAAATCACAAGGCTCTTCCAACATAAAGTATTATGGTTCTTTTCTCCGCAGAGGAATAATAACTTCCTCCAAGGTTGAGGTAGTGAAGGTTGGAAAGATTTCCAAGTTGAGGATGGATTAGTCCGCCAAATGAAGCATCCAAGAGGTCAAGGTATGTTAAACTCCTAATAGAACCCAAGAAACTTGGAATAGGAGCACCTTTGAATTCATTGTAGCTCAAGTCTAAGTAATTCAAAAATTCTAATTGAGAAAAGCGTGACCTCACCTCCCACCCAAAGAGAAGTTAAAAGTGTTACATGATATTTCCTCATAATCTGAGACGCATGGATTACCGAGGTGGAGCTCGATAACTCGATCGATAATGTTGTGGCAGCAGACTCCATTCCATTCACAACAATCTTAGTGAGCAGACCAAGAAGAGAGGCAATTCCCATGATCATAAAGTGCACGTTTAAATCTAAGGAGGGCATGTTTTCATTTCATCAGATGGCTGGAAGGTGTTTCTATTGGTAAGATGGGAGGTATGGTGGAGAAGAGAAACCAAAACGATGGAAACACCATCATTACTGCTTTAGGACAAGTTACACACTCCAAACTCAAAACATAACCCAAATTACAAGTTATATTCTACAATAACTCAATAACCCTTAAAAGAATCAAATTTCTTGAATAATAAAAAGGTAGTCAAAACTTGTTTTTAAATTACTTAAATTTAATTTCTTTCCTCACAAGAAACGCGTGGGTAATATGGGACAATCACAGTAACAAGATTTCTAATTAGGGTCAATGATATAATTTGGTAGTAGACAAAATAAGAAAGCAAATTAAACTAGAAAAAACACTAGTTATGATGGAGAGTTTTGCCAATATGAATACTAAATTCATTTCCAACTTCAACTTAATCAGTAACTATAGTATTGAAAGGCTTTTAAGACGTGAGAGCAACATGACATGAAATTTTTTATATTTTCCTAGTTATATTCTTGTAAAAAAACTTTACTATAAGAATAAATATCTTTAATAATAATTAATTAATTTCTAAAGACGGTTCACAAAACTTGATTTTGGCCATCAACTTTTTTATAATGGAAGAAATATCATGTGATAAATTGGTGTGGTTTAAAAATTATAATATAAAGATAAAAAATTATTGTATCATGTGATAAATTTTTTTTATAAGTACATAATTTTATCTTTATTGGAACTTGACTCTCGTCCCCTTCTTTCCCTGTGCCAACAAGTAAAGCCATTAATTATAAAGTAAAAGTCATGGGTTATAAAACATTAAATCTGAATTGATCATGAAACATAGCAACACGTGTTAGTACAATACGGGTCTTGTTGTTTTTGTTACTCAAATTTTGTTTTGGGCTTATGTCTAACCCGAAGACCCATGATACGACTTTTATGAAAAAAAAGAGTTAAGAAAAAAATTAGAGATCTATCATGGGTAGTAAAAAGGGTTAAAATGTTTTTTATCCTAAGGGATGCAGGCTTGCCCTCAAGATATAGACCTTTTTACTCACGTATTTTCGTTATATAAATACATTAGAATTTATTCTCTAATAACCACACTTTGTAATTTCTCTTAAATTTATAGTGAACTTATGATTTTTTTTCCATAAGAGTTTTCAGGAAATCTATTGTTTTTCTTTAATTCGTATTTTTTTTATTGTGTTATTCGTTATAACAATCCTCTTGATGACCTAACGTGGCGGTTCTCGATAGGCTTATGCATCGCATCATCATGGTCGATGTCAGTGTCACCGCTCCATGCAACTGCCGATGCAATTCCATAGATGAGGGGCACGGTAGGTTATCCGCATGCCCAATGTCTCACGTAACAATGAATAGTATTAATTTCTTTAATAAAGTGTGATTATCTTAGTTTTAAGTATTTCATGATGTAATGGATGTTGGGAGGTGGAACTTGGAAGCACAAAAATGTATGTTAGTGGAAGTTTGTTATGGGGGTTGGGCCTATTGTCCTATTGTTTTGAATTTGGTAGGTTTTGAATAGCAGCTTGAACAAATTTAAGTTCGGAAAAGAAAAATAACACAATCTCACTACACTAATCATCAACCGGAAAAAAAGTAACCCTCTCTCCCAATCCAACTCCAACATCAATTTTCCCCATTTACAAAGGTCAGGCTTTTGTTCGCCAGCAACACGCTTTTCCTAATTCATCTAATCTATATAGTTTGCAGGAAAAGTCCAAGTCAATTTTGTCAATGTAGAGAAGCCATTTATTGTTTGCTACTTTCGAATATACAGAAATTTCTTCAACTAATTCCACTAACGCCTCACACATGGCTTTCACATCAAAACTAAGACTCCAAGGATGCAAAAGAAACACTTGTAAGATCATCCAAACTTGTAATGGGTATTGGTTTCAAGATCTTGTCATGTTCACTTTAATTTCCCACACCCTAAAATGCAAGAAAGAAGCCCTCCAAATTCTTCCTCCTTCTCCCTTCCTAACTTAAGTTCGAACTGTGGGTCCCAGTAAAGGCTAGCATTCTAGTTTAAAATGAGTGGTGTAGAGAGACTCATAGACCATTTTTTATGTTAGGATATGTAAGATAATTCTTTGGACAAAGACAAAAACATATGATACAGAACACACAATATGAAAAATATGAAATATATTTCATACTTAATATTCAGAACTTGCTCAGAAAAAGGCAAAATCAGAGTGTGTTTATGGCCAAAAAGAACTTGACTTGTAAAGTGCCGGCATTGGCTCCTTTTGTGGAAAAATGCATTTTGTCTTCATTTAATTAAAGTCTTTCTGGATCACCATTTAAGTGGACCTGTGATTTTTTGACAAAAGAAACATTGATGTGAGTCCAATGGTTCATTCCTTCCATGGCTTTAATTACTACCTTCTTATTTTTCATTGGGTGCTACCACATATACAAGATATTAAGATCTTATATAATATTGATAGTTCTTTATTTTATAAAGTTTTGAATCAATTCAAAGATCATGATGGGGCCATAAGTATTGAATAATTTAAATTTTTTACAATGATTCAAACTCCTATAAACTCATCCCAACATTTTATCACTTAAGCAAGTCTCACGGGCAAGGAGTCAGTAATTTAAAATATGATATTGCAAATTCTCTTTACAGGAGGGTGTGGAAAAATGAAAATTTTCTATATTTTGTTTTTGCTTTTAAAAACCAATGAAAACTCAATAAAATGAAAAGAAAAAAACATATGTTCCATTTTACTCTATTATTACAACCTATTTTCTACAGCATTAAACTCTCTAAGAATTTTGAAAATGAAGACCTATTTTAAAAACACAATAAACCAAACAACCCATAAATTTCTTATAATCATAATCATGATTTAATTTTAAAGCTGAAGTCGATATTGGCTTTGATTTAATCCTTATAATCCTTATCAACCAAACAAACATACTTACGTATTTTCCATCGTAAAACTGGTCACAGTTCATGAGACTTTTCAAGCTTTCCTAGAAGAAAAATTACATAATTCATGTATAACATTTCCATCAAAGGTTCAACATCATACGGAAGATTGTCCCATTAAAGTTCAAAACTACTATGCTAAAGAATTAAGTTTTTGAAAAGGCAAACAAGAATCTCTCTCGAAAGTAACCCTCCCTCTATTTTTGATGTAGTGAAAGCTACAGATGAAGGCAAATTCATAAATAGTTGTGCATTGAGGAAAAGATACCGATGAAGAGGAATTCTCAATTTGAATTTGTTGATTCAACATCGAAAGCAAGGATTGAGAGAATAAACTCTTTGATTTTTTTTTTTTTATATCCTGCCTAAAGAAACGCCAAAGCCACATACATTTATAGTATTCAAAACCAGACTAGATGAACTAAAAATTAAAAAGGACAACTAAATTATAAACAACCTCAACAATCCTATCTAAATAAAATAAAAAGAATATCTTGTGAATAAATAAATAAATAAATTTAAACCAAATCCTCAAATCCAAAAATAAAATAACCCCAATATTAGAATTGTGTCACTTGAACATAATATTATCCTAAATAAAATAAAAAGAAATATCCGTGAATAAATAAATAACAAATTTAAACTAACCAAAAAATAAATAGCTTCCCAATATTAGAATTCAGGTTTCACTTAACACAATTCCTTGTACGCCACAGTATCATTCTCCGGATTTGAAAGATTCGCCCTTCGAATCACCCTATGAATCATCTCATAGTGATATGCTCTAGCCTGGCATATACACGTTTCATTATATGTTTATATACATGAGGTATTTATCATTTTATCTTGTTATTTAAATTGTGGTTTAACTTTGATAGAAACAAGATCCGTGAATAGTTGGGACCACTTTTGCGCCACTGGCACATGTGACTTGATAGTAAAACCTTAAGGCATAAGAACACTAATTAAATAGTCCATAATCGATCATTATTGTGTGGAATAATAATGAAGTAAGATCATTATGTTTATGAAAAGAAGACACGCTGGCTGGTCAGAAATATAAGATGTTACCTAAAACATAAATACATGTTAAGTTCATGTTATTTGACTGATTCGCTGGTGAGAAATACTACATGATTGCGTCATCGCAATTCTTTGGCAAAGAGTGGTATTTGAGTCCCTTCGACCCGACCACCATGGATTCTCTCCATGAAACTTCGTGTCTTGACGTAGCTCAATGATGTCTTTAACAGGATGGTAATACAGCATGTCAAATGGGCATGAAATCATGAGGAATGTGAGTGTGGATAAGAAGAATTTGTCCATTTAATTAGAGTGAGATGTCTATTGGCCTCTTTGATAAGTGAGACTAAGAAATGCATGGTTTGTTTTTAATAGATTGATAGAGCATTGTTTATCATTTGTTTAGTTAGTCTACTTCGAGAATTAAGAAATGATTAGTTGTAGCGCATAATTTCATCCATGCTTTTGTGCTTAATCGAGACATCGTGGTGACAAAGGACTAATATCATACTATGGTAAGGTTTTTCGAGTCATCGACTAATTTCTTGATTTGGTGAAGAGAACCCACTAGAGACCAATTATAACTTGTGGGCTGAATATGATTCGGGCCCGCTGCCAACATCGGGACTCCAACCCATAGGGTCACACATAAGAATGAAGCTATACTGGGATGTTAGAAAGGCTCTCTCTTTAGCCCATGATTAAGCCTAAGCCCAAGCCCAAGCCCAAGCCCATTAATAGTTAATGGAATTTGGTTTAAATTCATTTTTAATAAAAGGGTTCTGGAGGCTTGATATAAAGGCAGGAGTTTATCATTCAAGAATGGTTTTTCGGGAAGGGGGCATTTTGGAAATTCTTTTAGAGTTTTGGAAGACACTAAGGTGTGTTTGGTTTTGTGGGACAAAGACCTATCATAAGGTGCTAGCACATCCATCCATCCACAGCCGCTCGTGTGATACCATTAGAGGGCTGCCAGACACCCACATCGCCTTGGCCGTTGTCGCAGGGATCGTTTCCTAAGGAGTTCGCTTGAAGCCGCCGCGTGTGTGATCACAATCACTAGTCAAAAGGGATCTTCGCCCACAAGAGGTGAGATCTCAATTTCCGATTCATTGTTTAGTTTCATCAAACTTTGGGATCCCTACGCAAAGCCAAAGATTAAATTTTTATTTCGTTACGCTTTCTTATCACGATTCAAACAATGGTATCGAAGCTACTTGTTGGGTTGCGAACCCGATTTTTATATGTGATATAACTTGATTCGCTTAGCGTATTTGTTTTTCCATACGTGATATGCCATGATCCATTAGTTCATCCTCGTTTTTATAATCAAAGATAATCTCGAAGTCGTGGTTTTTCCATATGAAGTCCGGTAACATCATATCTAAATTGAAAATGATTCTGCTTAGAAAGCTCTAATAGACAGGAATAAGTTGGATCGAATCAAATTCCCCGAAGTCTGCACTTTGTGTTCTAATCTGATTAGACTACTAACTTAAGATTAATTAGTATGACTGCTACATATTAAGTTTGACTGTTACAAATTCTTATTAATTAAGTAGATCGTTATTATTAAGTATGGTTTGCTATAAGATTCTTATTAATCAATAGGATTGTTACAGATTCTTATTATTAATTGACAGATTTTGTTTACATTAAGTATGGTTGTTGGCAAATTTGCCAATCACAGATTACAAGATATTACGTATGGTTGTTACAAATTTATTAATTAAAGAGGATCATACACATGGAATGTTAGACATTAAGAATGGACTGTTATAGATTATTCTTTAATTAGTAGGACAGTTACACGTTAATGTTAGACATTAAGACGGACTACATAATATTACAACATTAAGTAGGATCGTTTCAAAATTAATGATGGACTATTAGATTAAGAGTAATCAAAGATTGGTGAATGACTAATTATTAGTGTGATTAATGATCAAGAAATTTCAGCAAAGAACTCACCATTGAGCTAGTAAAATCGTTTACCTTTCAGGGGCGCTGCCCCCTTAACCCCTGCCCACTAACCGGCTAGCGGGACCGTCGAATACTCAACGTAGCGCCTTAAAATTTGTTTATGTGACTAATGTTGCAATTGAAAGACCATATTCATAATCTGATTATGTGCTTAATATATTCAATTTTCATGGTGCATGTCATGGCCCTTAGTTCAATGTGATTACAGGCATAATTATGGGTTTGTAATTTTTAAATACTACCGTTGTCGTTATTTTTTTTATTGACACAACATGTGTGTCTCTTTTCATTATATTAGCATACGGCTTTTGCATGTCGTTGTTTTTATCGACACAACGTATGTGTCTTTTTTATTATTTTAGCATAAATAAGGTATACAATTATTACTTGTTTGAGAATAAAGAAGAATGAAGAATGAGGCCCGCTCATTCTAGAGACAAGCCTATAAAGCTAAGGTATTGGTACAAAGTTCCCGCATTCCATATTATTTATGGAGATCACCTTAGAAATGGGTCATGATATGTCACGCTACATTTAGTGTTTGTAATATACATGATGCATGTATATATTTATAAAAGTTTTGCCTAACAATCCTGATACTCATCACATAAATATTAAACAAGTAAAATGTTTCCATAATTTAACACTTGTCACTGATCGTTTTAATATAGCTTCAAAGCAAAGTGTATCGGGTCATCTTAGAAGACATGATGGATAAATAAGATATCCATAAGATTGAGTATGGTTAGACTTAACTAGGCTATCATAACGGCTTTTGGGCCTTAAGGGCATAAAAGGAAATAGTTTTCTACCTAGTTAGCTTAAGTTTCAAGTGTTATGCCAGTTAAGCTTTGAATTTAAGTCAAACGTGATTTTCACCCACTAATAAATCCATATAAGATTGTTTTTATGTTAATTAAAGAGTTATTAATTTTAATGGGAGTATTAAAGACCCCAATTATTAAAAGCTTGCATATTTTATATGTAGACTATCGAACAAACAACACATCAACATTTACTCAAGGACTGCTCTGAAAAGGAAAACTTAATGGGACAAACTCTGATTGTCTCAATTGAGATTGTCCTTAAACAAGAGAGAAGATGTATGATCTGATAATGAAATCCCTAATGAACCTCCTGCTAATAATGCCCCACTTAGCCGAAAGGGGATGCTTATAGTAAGTATTTGAATGACTTTGTGATGTAACCTCGCCTTATGCTTATACCATGAACCTGAGCCGGTAAAGCAATTTGAGGAAATCGAGGCATTTGATATGACGGACGCATCTCAAGGGAATGCCCAAGAGCAAGCACGCCAAGAAAGGCTTACAACCACCAAAGCATTGAATGCATGCAAGATGACTCGCACTTCGCAAGTGCGCATGTGCTAAAGATCATGGTCTCATCGATCAGCTTGATAAGCTTGGTGCTCCATTAGTCAGTGAGTTACTACTTATCTGATTCTAGACCATTACCCGAATCTTATGATCAATTTGTTATGAACTACAATATGCACCATATGGAGAAATCTATTGTTGAGTTACATGGAATGTTAAAGAATGTGAACATTCAAAAGCAGACAACCAAAGAAGCGGTTCTAAAGGGGAAGGTATGAAAGAAAAGGGAAAGTGGCAAAGGCACAAGGCCAAGAAAGGTAGAAGGACGCCTCCAAGCCTAAGGCTGCCAAAGCCACCTAAGGAGGGAGTTTGCTTCTTCTTTACTGAACAAGGCCACAAAGAGGAACAAGCCTACTTGGAAGATTTTGAAGAAAAAGATGAGTAAAGTAGGCTACCACTTCATTTATGTTATAGAAGTTTCAACTAAGCCTACTCTTCATGGTATTAGATACCTGATGTGGGATCTCAAAGCATTTGTGTAAAATGTGCAGGCTCCTAAGTAGTAGATCATTGGCAAAGGCAAAGTGGACCTACGAGTAGAAATGAGTAAGAGTTGTCAGATAGTCAGAGAGCTTATGATTTGACTCGTCAGTGGACTTGAGCTTTCCACCAAAGAATTCTTATTATAAATCCGTGGAATAAAGGAAACATTATTCATTTTGTTTAGACGTGGGATGGATTTCACTTTATTATTAAGAATAATATTTTCTCCATCTATAATGCGTACATTTTTACGGGAATGCTCATTTATCAAATGGTCTCTACATTTAAACTTGGAACAAACTCAAGCCCACCTATAACATCGATATCAAGAGGTTCAAGTCCAATGACTTGAATCCAACCTACTTTTGCATTGTCGTTTAGCCATGTCAATGAGAAACGCGATCTCGCCCATCAAGATGGGTTAATACATTCATTTGACTTAGAGTCATTTGAAACATGTGAATCTTATATCAGGGCAAAATGACCAAGGCTCTCATTGACACAAAGGAGAGGGCTAGTGACTTATCGGGCCTTATACATACGTATGTTTGTGGACCAATAAGCCTAATTGCTAGAGGAGGTTATCAAGATTTCATTACTTTTACTGATGACTTTAAGATATGGTTACATCTACTTAATGAGGCATAAGTCTGAATCATTCAAAAGTTCAAATTATTCAAGAATAGGCATTTAACTTTGGAAAGAATATCAAAACACTTCAATCTGATCGAGGTGGTGAATATGTAAGCCAAAATTTCATGATCGTTTCATAGATTCTCGGGATAGTCTCTATAACTCACTTCCACCTCGAACACCACATGGAATGGTGTATCTAAAAAGTGAGAAATCGAATTATTAGATATGGTTCGACGATGATGCTTAATAGATCTTCCAATATCCTTCCGGGGGGAAATGTATTGTAGGACTGGCCGTTTTATTAAATATAATTCCATTTCCAAAAGCGTTGAGAAAACACCATATGAGCTAGGACAGAAAGCCGCCCTGCTTTGTCTTTTCTCAAGATTCGGGGTCGAAGCTTCTATAAGTATCGTGTTTCTAATAAGCTAACATCCAAATCTGATATGTGCTTATTTGTGGGGTATCCAAAGGAAACAAAAGGGTACTACTTTTACATCCCATCTGAGAACAAAGTGTTTGTTGCTCGTAATGGAGTCTTTTTGGAAAGAGAGTTCATTTTCAAAAGATTCAGTGGGATTAAGACATCTCTTAAAGAAGTTCAAGAACCACAAGTTTCCACCGAGCCTTCCATGGAAATTCTACAAGACTCACAACCAGTTGTTGAGTCAACATCTTCTACACAAGGCCCACGAAGGTCCAATAGGATTCATCATGAGACCAAGAGATATGGATTTCTTATAACTCGATTTATTGAACCATAGAAGCCAGGGATCAGATGGCTTCACAACTCATCATGAGGCAATGGTGAGCCCCGATTCTGAAAAATGGCTTCAAGCCATGAAGTCTGAGATGCAATCAATGTATGATAACCAAGTTTGGAATTTGGTTGATCCACCTGAGGGTGCTAAGGTCATTGGTTGTAAATAGGTTCATAAGATAAAACATGATATGACCTTCAAGTCTCGACTTGTTGCAAAAGGTTTCAAACAAACCTATGGTATTGACTATGATGACCTTTTCACCTGGCCATTATGCTTAAGTCTATTAGGGATTCTTTCCTTGCTATCACTGCCTTACATGATTATGAGATTTGGCAAATGGATTGTCAAAATAGCGTTTAGTGAAACTTACTCGAGGATGTACATGACACAACCTCGAGGGTTTTGTCGATCCTAAGTATCTTAATAGGATGTAAGCTTCCAAAATCCATTTATGGATTAAAGTGCTTCACAAAGCCGAATCTTCATTTTGACGAGGTCAAGTAAAGAGTTCCGCTTTGTGAAAATGAAGATGAGCCTTGCGATACAAGAAGGTTAAATTTCTGAGTGCACTGTTTTTAGTGTTGTGGCTGTGGACGACATCTTACCATTGAGCCGACATCCCTACCTACAGTGTCAAGTTCTGTTAGGGGAAATGTTTTTCAATGAAAGACTTAGCAAAGCCGCCACATCTTAGGCAGAAGATTTATGTGAGATAGATCTCAATGGTTATCGGCCTGAGTCAGCGGGTATACATAGACAAAGTGCTAAAAGAGGTTTAGCATGCAAGATTCCAAGAGAGGTTTCTTGCCAATGTCTTATGGCATTAAGCTCAATAAGTCTCAATGTCCAACCAATGGCGAGGAGAGAGTGCATGGATAAAACCCATGGTGCTTCCGGCTATCAAGTCTGATTGAGTATGTGCTACACAGACCGACCCGATATCCCGGTGCCTTAAGCATGACAAGACCTAGTCATATCCAGTGAATGCGCATCGGGATAGGGCAGGCCAAGAATATCCTAAGTACTTGAGAAGAACCAAGGGAGAGTCTTTCATCAAGTGGACAAGAAGGAGAGTTATATGGTTATACCAATGCTAGTTTTCACCGACTTAGATGACTTTAGGATCTAACCGGGTTTTGTGTTTTGTTTGAATGGAGGTGTTGTGAGGTGGAGAAGTTCCAAGCAAGACACCGTGGCCGATTCTACTACAGAGGCTGAGTACATAGCTACCTCAGATGCGGCTATGAGGCGCTTTGACTGTACTTGCTGCGCTTGGGGACCGGGTGTCGTTCCTAGCATTACAAAACCCGCGGGACGCTCATTGTGACAATAATGGGGCTATTGCTCAAGCTAAGGAGCCTGTGTCACACGCTAATCCAAACACATATCAAAGCTTCCACCCTTATTCGTGAGATCATCAGAGGAGATGTTAAGATATGTAGAGTTCATACTTATGACAATGTTCCTGATCCTTTGACTAAACCTCTTCCACAGTCAAAGCATGATAGTCATATTAGATCGATAGGCATTCGATTTATGCCCGATCGGGGGCTTAGGCAAGTGAGATCGTCGCTGATATGCTCTACCTCGCTGGGCATATACATCGCCATTATCTGCTTATATACATGAGGTATTTATCATTTTAATTTGTTATTTAAATTCAGGTTTGGGTCCTGATAAAATAAGATCCTTGGAATAGTTGGTCTCGCTTATGTCATCAATATATGTGACTATAAGTAGTTCTTAGTCCTAAGATCTAAGTATGAAGTGTTCTAAAAGGAACAATACTAATTCTTGTGAAAGAGGGTTATATATTACAAGTAATCGATTATAACTATGTCTAAGAAATGAATATGAACCTTGAATCAGTGAAAAGTATTGTTAAGGGAGAAACTAAACCATACTACTCTTTGCATCTTTGATAAAACTCAAGCTTAATTTGATGGTCGAAGTTATAAATTGAAATGATGCAAAAATTGATTATTATTAATTGATCCATATCCAGTTTTGTCTCACTTAGTGAATCCTAAACCTCAATTTTATTAAACTTTACGCTTGTATATTTAAGGTTTTAGTTTAGGACTACATTTAAGTCCTCTTATCATCATATCAGTGGAGTTCAAATAGTAATGATCTTGAGTAGTTTGGGTAATTAGTCTTTTATCGATTATCCGTCTTCATGGGAATGATATCTCGACTTTAAATATCCACTTTTACATTTAGCAACTGCACTTGCAGTGATTGAGACCACAAACATAAATTTTAAATGAGTCATCTACAAGAGAAAACAATTTCTTTTCTTACATACGAAAAACGCTCAAATAAGTTTTGCATTGTTGGGTCAGATTAGATAATACCTTTGCGGTAGTTTACAACGGTATATATCAATCGTCATCAAGTGCCAGCGTCAAGGTTAGGATTAGATAATATTCCTTTGGTAAATCAGATCATAAATTTGTATGCAAAATTGGTCATCAAGTTTTGGACAGTCACACAGGATGTAAAGGATATATAAATTCAAAGATCGTATTCAACCAAAAGTATGAGTTACTAATTGGACATTTTCTTTGATATTTTTTTTTAAAATCACAAAAACAGCTTTAATTAGCAAGAGGTAAAGCAGCTTATTGGATTTTTCTATGAGCTTTAATGGAGATAAATCGTTTCACGTGGATTCATTTGATGTTAGTGTGTTTATATTCAGAAGATTTAAAATGCATAGAAGACCAGAAGTAGATTCACCGCTTCTATACACTAAATCGAGAGAACACCGCGTGGCCCAAGAAGGATCACCGCTGCAAAATCCATAACATGGCAAATCAAAGAGAAAGACTAAGGGGCTGGTCTGTAAGAATAGTAAGGTTAAGAAGAAGAAGTAGAGAGAAATCAAAGGCCTAATACTATGGAGGACTTTGGAGGCCTATTATCCAAGAGAGTACTTGACAAAGAAGACAACCCGCAATCAAGTAAATAATTTAAGTCAAGACAACATTGATTACATGAAAAGTAAAGAATACCAGCTTCACTGTGTGTCACCCTCCAAGATCCCAATGAGCATATGAGGAGATTCATGAGGATAAATATAGTCAAGCTGAATAGGTGAGACCATAAGTAACAGTCGCAATCCTCTTCCCTTTCAATCGAGAGACGGGCAAAGAATACGGCCTGGATTTATCGCGCTGGGATCGTGAACACTAAGAGTTAGTGGAGGCCTATATGAGCAGATTTTTTCCTCTAGCCTTAACGACTGAGAGAAGAGGAGAAATAATTGTCTTCAAGCAGGGAGAAGAAGAGAGTCTCTACAATGCATAGGAGAGATTCAAGAGATTGGTTTAAAAGACGCCCTATGCTCGAATGTATCTAACCACTCTCAGATGGATATATTCTATCATGCAATGAATTATGTCTTCAAGGGTATAATTGATGCATTCTGCTATGGACCTTTTAAAAGACAAAATGCAGAGGAGGTAAGGCAACTAATTGAAGACCTTGCCAAATGCAACTACAAGGCTCCATCTGAAGCTTCAGGGAACAACAGTAGATTGAGGGGAAGTGGTCTTATTGGACTAGATAAGATGACAGCCATAGAACCAAAGCTAGATGCAGTTATGAACAAACTAGGGAACAATGAGAAAAGAATGCATACTGCACATGAAGTGGAGCAGTAAAAGAAGGAATGAGAAGCAAATGTCAGGGACCAATAAAGAAGAGCCCCAGGCCGGGAGTGAGGCACTCAGACCTTAATGCAAATAGAAGCTACACCTGGCGCTAACCCCCAACTCGCAACACACACTATACACCAAAGACTGAGGAACTTTAGAAAGCTTTTCATGGTGGAGGAGCACAATGTGGCCCTGCACTGACAAATTACCATCAAGCCTTATGCTCAAACGAGGTCTATCAAAGAACAACAACAAAGAGCAGCAAGATAAAGGACAACATAGAGAATATCGTATCAAAAGACTGACTAAGACTATACGCAGCTTCTCATAGGGGAAAACAAGAGGTTGCTAAACATACATGAACAAAAGTTTGCTGAGATAGCAACATTCTAGGCAAACACAATTTTATTTCAAGCCAACACAAATGATTCTTTGAAAAATCTAGAGGTTCGTATGTAAGTAACTTACCCCTAATCCACGATAATCAGTCCAAGGATTCTTTTCTAAGTGACATAAGGAAGAATTCAAGGGATTGTATGGCAGTAGCTCTAAGAAGTGCAAGGGAATTGGAAGTAAGAATAAAGGAAAAGAAAGACACTGAGGAAGAACCATATGCAAACATTGGGGAACACTTTACAAAGATAGCCCAAAGACTACGTAAGAAGAGGAAACAAGAAATACGCAAAACAAAGTTAAAATGCAAAAGAAAATCTAGGAAAAGGAAGAGGTTAAGGCTTATGAACCTCAAGTTTCATTCCCTCAAAGGTTACAGAAGGCAAGGCTTGAAGAGCAATTTAGATTCTGTATTATTGCTTAAGAAAATAGATCAACATCCCTTTCTGTACATTGACTCAAAATGCCTCTTTATGCAAAATTTATGAAGGGGATATTGAGCGTAAAAAAGAAAGATCACAAGAAGGAATAGTGACCGATAAAGAACTGGCAGGCAATAATTCGGTAATCTCTATACCGCAGAAGATGCAGATCCAGCGCCTTCACTATACCCCTGTGAAATCAAGATGCCGATGGGAAAAGCACTATGTGATTCTTCGGGAGCGCATCCACTTCATGCCTTTGTTCGTAGAAAAGACTAAGTTCGGGGGGAACTTTGCATTCCCCATAGCCATGACCTTAAATGGCAAATGCAATCGTAATTCATCCTAAGGGAAAATTCATTTTCCCAATGGACTTTGTAGTCATTGACATAAAAGAAGACAAACAAGTTCCACTGGTGTTAGGAAGACCTTTCTTAGCAACAGGAGCAGCTTTGATTGATGTGAAGAAAGGAGAATTAACTCTCGGGTCGATGAAGCAGCTATGCTTTCACCTCAATCACGCTTGAAACGGCCTAAACTAAGTGATTTAATGTGAGATCAGAGAAATGAAAAATTCCAACCTGCTTCTAAAGATGAAGATGTAATTTTTGTGAATTCAATGAATGAGAATAAGAAGAATTTTCAGTATCTTGAGCATCTTGAAATTGAATTTCTGGACCTCAATGTTAAATTGAACAAGGTAGCACTCAGTGTTGAAGAAAATAATGCAGAAAAATCCAACGGTTATAAAGAAGAAGGTGCTGAAGAAAACACAAGTTTAGAAGGATTAATTCTCAAGGAATTACTTGAACATTTGAAATATGCCTTCTGCACCAGAAAAAGGAAAACTAATCATCATTGCAACTGGACTGACTGAACTTAAGGAACACAAAATGCTGGAAAATCTCATAAAATATAAGGAAGCAATAGCTTGGTCCATAGAATATCTGAAAGGAACCAATCCTTCTATCTGCATGCATAAAATTCTGATGGAGGAGAATGCTAAAACCTCTATAGAACATCAGCAGGTCGAATCCAAAGAATGAAGGAAGTAGTCGAAAAGAAGCATTGAAACACAAACGTGCTTCATCTATGCAATCTCGCATAACCTCAGAAGAGATTCAATCGTGATGAGAAATGAGAAGAATGAATTGATTCCTCACAAGAATCCATGACCGATGGAGTGTGTATGTAATTACGTAAAATTAAACACCACTACCAAGAAGATCAATAAATTTCACCTTTCATTGACCAAATGTCGGGACGTGTTGAAGGTGACACCCCATTATCGCTTTGATGGATATTCCCGGTTACAACCGGACAAATAGCCCCAAAGGATCGAAGAAAACTACATTTACATGTCCCACAAGAGCACCTTTCGCTTCGTATGACGCTCGATCATGGTTCCCGCGCACCACAAAGACGTATGATGTCTATGTTTTCTTGATTTGGTGGAAAAGTACATGGAGATTCTTTATGGATGACTTCAAGATATTGATTCGCTTTGGAGCATTGTCTAAAAAATTTAGAAAATGATAAGGAGATTCTTTCTTTCACATCATTTGATTTAAATGGATGTCGAAGGTTTCTAGAGTTCATTTATTTAAGTTTGTCTATGATTTCAGTGAATTTTCCTGATCAGTTAGTCACTGATATGAGTAAACCAGTTTTGAGAAGTTGAGCTCACTGGAAATGGGTCTTTGATGATAGTCATATTGCTGCATAGCGAGGGCAGCCTGGTCCCACCGCTAGGATCGTCGATGCCTTTCGGCATTTTTACGGCTCATCACAGATCGCGTTCCAACTCAAGGCAGTAGATTTGGGTCTTTCACCTTTGGGGGAATCACTCTTAACTTGCTGGGTGCCCAACACACGTGTATTTTCTTTTTTTCATTTTCATTTCATACCAACGTGAGTCTCACTGACGCCGGTCCACTTGAAGCTCACCGCGACATTCACCAAAAATGGGTGAATTAACCACTACAAACCACACCGACTGCACGATGTGGCTACGCATAAGGAATGCAATCAGCGGCAATTCATACATACAACTTTCATGATTCATAAACAATACAACTTTCATGATTCATAAACAATTATATTTTTCTACTATATAATTTCATACAATTCAAACAACCATGTTAACACATCAACTTAGCATGCATTAACAAATATCATTCTCTGCTATACCACAATCATGCTATTCATTTTCGCGAATATTAATGAACTATATGCACGGGATACCAAATTCGGGGCTGTGGTCTACCCAACGTCTAAAAATACTGAATTTCAATTTTCGCCGTCTAAAATAGCCTGTGTGAATCAAACCCATGGATCGTCTCAAAGTAGTCCAAAAATTCAAAGATCTCGGGCTCCCAAACCATGGGACTGAACATGGCCATTTCCGGCCGCAAACACTAAAACCATTTAACGGGCTCTAAAAAGACAAACCAAGTAGAGAAGAAAAACCCTCAACTTCGAGTTTGTCGAAAATCCCTATTCCATTTCTCATCTGCTCACCAGCAAAGATCTTCTTTGTTCGGACAGAACTCGACGGTCCGATTGCGAAACTAGGAGAGAAGGTGGAGCTTTCTCAACCTTCTTCTTCTCTCTCTTCTTTTCTCCCACCAATTTTCCACCAAATCAAGGGCCCAAAGTTATGGATGTCCTCATCATACATGTCAACACACCATCGGGCTCTTTTTGATTTCTTATCCATTTATCCAAAACTTTTGATTCCCATCCTCTTAGGTGGTGACACGTGTCCCACATGGGCCCCACTTAGGCTCTTGTTTGACTTGCTCTTCATTTGACACGTGGCTCAATGTAAGCCACTCAACACGTGCCACATGTCACTCGCCACTCTCGGTGCCTCGAAAAACGTATAATTCCGACTGTCTCAAAATTCAACGAAATTCGACGAGGTAGCTAGATTTCGTTAGACGATTTCAACGGTGAAGTATGTTTCATCATTGGAGATCTAGAAAAATTTTGGATTTTTGACCAAAATTATTGTTTTACCATTTCTTAGAAAATTGAATTTTCTCGGGTTTTACAAAACTTCAGCTCAAATCTCTACTCAAATCCAAGAAAAACTAATTAAAATGTTAAGTTGACACTAAATCAACAAAAAGAAATAAAAGAAAAAAAATATAAAAAGGAGACTATAGCTACCTAGATGTTCTAGGTTCGACGGAAGCTGCGCACAATTCCCTATGTGCTTCTATTTATAGATTTTCAAATAATGGGCCGATATTCGAGGTTGAAGTTGTGGATTCCTAAAACTGGCACGTTGATCTAATTTTTTTCAGCGACATAGAAAATTGAGGTCGCTTCATTACTGTAATATATTTGTCCTCTAGCTTTGTTGTGGCTCGTAGTGTTATATAGCGACAATGTTCTATGCTTTTTTCTTGAATTATATCATGACATACTTTGAAAATGTCACGGCAGATCTTAGCTGACTTTGTCTTGTAATTATCACTTATTACAAGTGTCTTATGTCACGATGCCTTCATGCCTTGCAAAGGTTAATACTGAATGGTATCATGACATAAAAACCTTGGACCCCGATAAATTGATTTTCCTGCGCCTTCATATAGTGTCATGACAATAAATTTTTGTGTCGTGACATTCTTCCTGTAGTTCTTCTCAACCTTTGCCAGGCCAATAAATTTCTATGTCGCAACAAAGTTCCATCTCAACATTATGTTGTAATTGTCGCGACATAAAACTTATGTTTACGACATAGATTTCTTTGTTTCGATGTTACCCTCCGAACTCATGTTGCGACATAGATTAGATATATGTTATCATGCCTTGAACTTTGTTTGGTTCTCTGAAATGTTTGTCGCAACATCAAAAAACCCTAATGCGGATCAACTTTTAACTTGACTTGTCTCTTTAATCTGCCATTTTCTGTCATGACATAGTTTTGTTGTGTCATGACATTCTTTCTTCCCTCTTCAGTTCTTTATGTCACGATACAGGTTTGAATGTCTTGAAAAAACTTTAATGGAATTTGCTTTGATCTTTGTCGCAACAGAGAAAAAGAATGTCACAACATTCTTCTTGCCTTCTATCTTCCATTCTTGTCACAACAATGCTTTTATGTTTGATACAATTTGGCACTTCTTCAAGAATTTTCAAGAATGTCGCAACATAAAAATCCATTGTCGCGGTTATTAGCTTTATTCCTTCGATTTTCATTATGTCGAAACATTCATTTATTTGTTGCAACGTTTCTCAATCAATCCTTCTCATATTATGTCGCGATAGAGTTGTGAAATGTCGCAACAATCTTTAAAATTTCAACTTGAGCTCAGCTTTATCTTTGTTGCGACATATCACTACTTATTGCGACACAAGCTCGCTAGGGTGCCTTTGGAACTTCTATTATGACATTCGAGCTTTATCGACATTTCGCCTAGCTAAATTTTTGTTGGATTGTTTCTTTTACATTCCAAATGTATAAAACACAAAGTTGGTGATTATTCCATAATTTCACAACAATCATAAATTTAAAATGCAAGAAAAATTGACTAAAAATATATAAGCTTAGGGACTCCATTAGACTCTAGATTCGTAATCGGTTTTAATTAATAACTGGCCAATGGAGTAATGAAGGTGAGCAAAGGTGTCATGACATTAATAAAGGGTGTCACACGAACATCTATGAACCAATAGGTAATTTTACAATCGGTAAAGGAGCAAGAACCGAAACCTTAAGTTAGACAAAGAGAACATTATGGAATATGCGGTTAGGGCATATGGATGAGCGTGGGATGATGAAGATTCATAAGAGAAAACTATTGAAGGGTATGAAAACATGCAAGTTTTGCAAGTATTGTGTTTTTGGAAAACAAAATAAGGTGTAGTTCAAGATAGCCACTCACTAGATAGAGGGGATTCTTGATTATGTTCATATAGACGTTTAGGGGCTAGTAAAGACAACATCTTTAGGAGGCAATGTATATTTTGTTGAGTTTTATTGATGACTACTGATGATAAGTTTAGGTGTACTTCATGCGACACAAGTTAGAAACTTTTGCCAAGTTTAAGCTATGGAAAGCTGAAGTGGAAAACTAGATAGGAAGGAAGATCAAATGCCTTAAGTTAGACAATGGTACAGAGTACTTAGATTCAATATTTTGAAAAATTGTGCGAGGAGCATGGAATTAAGAGGCACTTTACAGTTCGGAAAACACCACAATAGAATGGTGTAGCAAAGAGAATGAACACCACAATAGAATGGAATCAACGTCGCTCGTCATGAGCCCAAATTGACATGCACCAATATTACCCCAACTGGAAAGGCATCCACTTATATTATCTATAAAAATAATTAAAAGAAAAAGGTAGAGAACGTATCGGATTTGCAATGCAATTGCAAATTATCACTAGCTCTCTCTTGATCGACTAGAGTGCTCACCACTCCTCGGCAACGGCGCCAAAAATGCTTCGTCTATTTCGTGTGCTGAAATTATTCCCAAGCCTAGGAACTACGTCACGCTATTATAATATTGTGAGAGTCCTATAGTCATTTCAGCGATGGTTTCTAGATGATCCTTAAGGACGCTATCAAACGAATGTGCAACAAAGTAAAAATCGGGGATTTAGTCGATTGATTTGTTAACCGATCACTAAACTATTTTAAAACGAAGGGCTAATGATAGATCCTAAAGTTTCCAATCTTCCAACTAGGTAACACCCACCTCTCACTTACATTCTCATCTAGGAGCCATTGAAGAAATGGTCTTATGTGATATAACTTTAAAAGTTTTTGTAAGACAAAGAATAAATGAAAGATATCAAACGCTTGCTCAGACGATTTGATTAGACTCTTAGATTGCATTTGAGATCAAGCACAATGTGTACTAAGAATCTCTTGTTCACACGTTGTCAAGAAGATGCCAAACTAAGGTTTTATAAGAATTTTAGCAAGTGCCTAATATCAAGGCTAAACTTCATTAAAGCATAAGAGAGGGACTGAAAGGTTGCTTACCTGAAGTGGGATGAAGCCTGCAATAGAAGCCTATCGTGGAGGTTTAGAACTCCATTAAAACTGAGAATTGATTCATAAATGCTGGAACAATAATATTAAATGTGAATTGAGAAATATCACTACAATTGCAAAGTTGAAATATAAAAAACGCAGAGTTCTCTTAATTAGTACCAAGTTATAAAACTGACTGAAAGACTACAAATGTTCAAAACTAGGAATGAGAAGAACTAGCTACTATAATTTCAGAAAAACCTTGAAAATATGAGAAAACTCCAGTGAGAGCCCAAACCCTAGAACACCAACCTCTATTAATTTCGCTCCAAAGGACTTAAATACAATCCACATTAGTGATCCGGCAATCAAAGATCAGTGCGCTCACCTAAGATCGAAATTCTCTTAAATCCTACAAAGATCGAGATTACATCGTATACTAATTAGTGTGGTACCGGTAACCAACCACCATCTCCATCGTAACTGTACCGGTGCCACTGACGGTACCTGTACCACCGTTCCCACAATTGCCCAACTTCACTTCATAACTGCCCGAGGCCTCCCAACAGCACTTGGAATCGACGACGATGATCTGCAATTGTCCTCTAGAAACCAAACCGCTACTTTAAAATGTACGAACATCGAACAACTCGGAGACAAGCATAAAATAGTAGAAAAGGTCAAAAGCACCTATTCTCCACAAAAATGAAAGCAAAATACTAGCAGGGCTTAAAACCTATAAATGTCGCACTTTTATGTAATTAATAAATACACTCATTAAATTTGAAGTTCAAATAGTAATGATCTTAAGTAGTAGGGGTAATAGATCTTTAAATTTTCTCCCCAATCCCTGTGGGAATGATATCTAGACTTATAATCCACTTTATTACTTGTTGACATGTAATTTGTCGTGGTTGTAGACCAAATTGAATTTATAAAAATGATTAAAATATAAGAAATAGAAATTTTGGTTTGAACAACAATTTGGCTCAACATAATCAATCAAGTTTTTAGTGCAGTTGTAGGGGATTTTAGTTAGTCACAGGGAAAAGTATCAATACTATGGAATATAAATTTGTCTTGCAAAATCAAGAATCAGTTTGGCGCCGTTGTCGTGGGATCATAGAAGCTTATAGGATCAATATTCCCAAACAAAAGAAAGTTGCTAATTTGAAATATTTTACTTTTTTTTTTTCAAAATTTTATAAAAAGTAAAAATATATAAGGCGTAAAAGTCTAACTCGAAGGTGCGGGATTTAGTCGCATGCTTTCATTGTGCTAATCTAAAAGTTATAATCAAAATTATCTAGTGATCTCACTTGATTTCAATGTTTTACCTTCTCATGTACCTATTCCATGCATTGGGAGGCAAGAAGCTAAATCACTGCCACTTGACGCTGAATTAAAGAGGACACTAAAATGAAGAAAGTAAGAGCACCTCAAGAAGCAAAGCCACATGCAGCATAGAGAAGGTAATCAGAATATTCCAGTAGTAGCAATTGATAAACCTCAACAAAGGCAGAGAACCATGGAAGATTTTGAGACCATGAGGAATCTAAGAATATCGCAGGCAACCACAAATTGAGGCCAACAGTTTTGAGTTGAAACCTACCTTAATCACTATGGTGTAGAAAAACCGCCTTACTCGCATCCAAGTGAGATCCCAACAAGCACTTGGGGCGCACTTTTAGGATGGTCATCATCAGTCGGATATAGAACCCGCGATCAAATTGCAATTGTTTCCATTTTCTCCAGGACATTGCAAATAGCTAGCTCGAGCCACTACCTATGGCTTGAGCGAGAAACTAGGGAAGAACTCTGTGAGGCTCATCTAAGTAGATTTTTCCCCTATGCTCTATCTTCTGAGATGAGAAGAGAGATCATTACCTTCAAGTAAAGGGAGGATGAGTCTAATTACAATGCCTAGGAAAGGTATAAACAGTTGCTGAGGAGGTGTCCCATGCATGGAATTGAGCAGATGACTCAGATGGACATCTTCTATCATGACATGAACTATACTTCAAAGGGGGACAAGGGATGCAAATTCTCCGAGGTGCATCTTAAGAAAGAGGTTGAGAAGTGCCCACTGAAAATCAAAGAACCAGCTGGTGGAGGCAACCATGTGAGCCCATCCGAAGCTTTAAGGAGACAGCAAACTTAGAGTAGAAGGTTTGATTTATTTTAATAAAATGTCATCCATTGAAGCTAAGTTAAATGCTATCATGAACAGAAGAAGTCATTCAATGAATGAAGTGGGAATTATGGAAGGTGATAAGTAAAAAAATATAGTCGATCAGGGACTTGCTCATGAAGGACCATACCAGATTGAGGAAGCTCATTATATTAATGGAAATATGAGTTATAAATTCAAGCCCAACAACAACCTACCAAACCTAACGCGACACTTTGAAGTTTCAGAACCATCAAAACTTATCTTATGGAGGTGGAAGAAAGCCAAAGACTTCAATCTTAGAATTATCAAAACTATGCTCCACCTTCTTCGAAGCGGCAAAATCAAGGAATTCGTGAGAACGTGATAATCACACGAGGAGACTAAACTTTAAATGATTCAAATGTTGAGTTATAAGGAAATGATAAAAAAGAATACTCTAACTGCATGAGCGTGTCAAAACCCTCTGGTAGTTTTCAAGAAAAGACACAATCGTGTTTTAGGCTAATACCAATGCCCCTTGAAAACTGAGACTAAGTAGGGCAACCGGCTCCCTTAACATGTAATCAATCTCTGGATTCTTTCCTAAAGATACAAAGAAGAATCCCAATGACTGCATGGTAATCACACTGAGGAGTGACAAAGAACTGCAAGAAAGAAAAGAAGTTGAGAAAAATCAAACTAATGTTGAAACTGAGAAAGCATATCAAAATGAAAAAAGTAGTGAGAAAGAGAAATGCAAAAATGGGCTATAAGAAGGGAATCGGAAACCAGGAGATCAAAGTGAAGTGGCAACAAAAAAGACAGTGCAGAAGAAGGAGGAAGTGAGAGCTTATCAACCTCCAAATCCATTCCCTCAAAGATTGAAATAGTCAAAGCTAGATAATCAATATGAAAAGTTCTTGAATATGTTCAAGAAGTTAGAGATCAACATTCCTTTTCCGAAGAATATAATCAGCAAAACGATAAAGCTAGACGAAGGTGGAGTGGTGAACCTGTCTGCAAACTGTAGTGCCATTATTCAGAAGAACCTACCACATAAAAGGCAAGACCCAGACAGTTTCACTATACCTTGCACTATTGGGAAGCATGAGTTTGGAAAGGCTCAGGTAACTCTGCATTATAACCGATGCCTTACAAGAGTAAAAGATTAAGTTCGGGAGTTAACTCCCACTCACAATGTTCTGACAATATGCATATTATCAATGGCTTAACTAGAAGGTATTCTAGAAGATGTGTTTGTCGGTTGCGGGAAAGTTCATTTTCCCCAGCTGAACTTTATGGTGATCAAATAGAAGAAGACAAGAGTCACTACTTTTCTTGCGTACTTCATTCCTGTCGTTGTAAAACTCTCGATAGATGTCAAAAAAGGAAAGCTCACTTTAAGAGTTGGCATAGAATAAGTCCACTTCAACCTAAATCAAAGTTTGAAGCAACATGATGTTGAATAATCTTAATGCATGAGAATTAATAGTGTGATTTCTGTCATTAACGAGAAGAAGGACAATCAGGTAAACAGAGAACCACTTGATGAATACAGATTCAACTCACTCTATAATGAAGATCTATAGAAGGAAAAGTTGATAGTAGAAGCTGAGCTAACTGGAGCAATGTTGAGCTTCAATGAAGAGAAGATTGATGATATAAGGAGCAATGGAGTAAAAAAGCAGGATGTAGAAAAAAGCTCTAAGGGTTTAATTCTTAAGGAATTGCCTAAGCATTTGAAGTATGTATTCCTCGTAGAAGAAAATCAAACCAGTTGATAATAGCATCGATTTGAACATCGAAATGAGCGTAAAGTGGTAGAAATTCTAAAAAAGCACAAGGAGGCTATTGCTTGGTCAGTTGAAGATCTAAAGGGGATCAACCCTTCTATTTGTATGCACAAAATCCTCATGGAGGAGAATGCAAGGACTTTTATTGAACACCAGAGAAGATTAATTCCAGTGATGAAAGAAGTGAAAAAGAAGGTCCTCAAATGGCCGAATACTATATTCATATGTGTCATATCAGACAATACTTGGGTGAGCCCAGTTCATATGGTTCCCAAGAAGGGTGGAATGACAGTGATCATAAATGAGAAGAATGAGTTAATACCTACAAGAACTGTAACAGGATGGAGAGCGCCCAGACAGACTATAGAAGTCAATATCGCCATAAGGAAGGATCACCTTTGCTTCATTCATTAACCAAATGTTGATAGATTGGTAGGACATCCACATACTGATAGCTATTCGTGATACAATCAAATAGCAATAATAATTGAGACCAAGAGAAGACTACATTCACATGCCCTATAGCACATATGCTTTAGAAGATCAGTTTGGACTGTGCAATGTTCCCACTAACTTTCAAATATGAAGAAACATATTCTCGATTAGTGGAAGAAGTTATGGAAATATTTATGGATGATTTCTCATGTATGGGTCCAGTTTAGAGAGCTGCCTGAAGAATCTGGCAATTGTGCTTCAAAGGTGCAATGACAAGAACCTGGCTTTAAACTAGAAGAAATTCCATTTTATGGTAACTGAAGTGATTATATTAGAGCATAAAATTTTAGTAGGATTGAAGTAGACCAAGTTAAAAGTTTTGTGATTAGAACCAGAAGGCACCCACTACAAGAGGGCAGAGTCAAAAATTTTATAAGACATGTAGGATTCTATAGGAGGTTTATCAAATATTTCTCCAAAATAGCAAGGCCACTGTGTAAATTGCTTGAGAAAGATGCAAAGTTTGAATTTGATGAAGATTGTAAGTCTGCAATTGAGGAAATCAAAGCTATATTAATCATAGCTCCCATTATGGCAACAATTCAAACTGAAGTAAATTTTAGATTGTGTGTGACAAGGACAATGCAATGGGAGCAGTATTAGGGCAAAGGATAGAGAAGATCTTCAAGGCTATATATTATTGATTGTGGCCAATGGGGGTATTAATCAACAAACTTTATAACCTAATACCTCATACTAGCGTAGCATAGCTACTATAGTATAGTGGTTCTAGGATCGTCCATAGAGATGGGTTTTCTTCGTGGAAAAGACCGATTGTTGAGGCTAAACTAGTGGATTTATTTCGATATTGTGGTTGTTGTAAAAATAAGGATTTTAGTGATTAAAACTGAAAGTAAAACTTACTAAAATATGAAAAGAAGTCCCTTGAAGTATGGGGTCACTAGGCTTAGGTTCCTTAGGCAAATAAGGGGTTTTCCGGTATTTTTCCTCGCATTGGGAGGATAACATATAGTTATCTCCCGAATCGGTTCTTCATTTACCTATAAAAACTGACCCTCATTAAATATCCTTGAAATGGCATTCACTTCATTGTTATCCAATCAATAAAACATGTCTCTTGACTCACCTTCCAATGGCTCAGGTAATAACTAACGACATCACCGTGACATCTAGCATTATATCCAATGAAAGCTCAAAGCTATCAAATATCAATCCATTCATGTGACTCAAGGATCAAAACCTAAAGTTGAAGGAAATAACATTAATGATAGTGAATACCGCTTTAAAACTTGAAACCCTGTATCGCTACGCTTCACAGCTTGCATTTCAAGGAATGAGGCTTTAGGTACTCATCCTTTGAGAAATCATCCTAGTCAGCTGGGTCAAGGGAAAAAGGAGAGAAAATGAAATAAACGGGAGCTTCTCGAACAAGCTTCCCAAAAACAACTTCAATAAATGAATAATTCTCATACGAAGTCTTATATGGGCATTACATACCACCAAAATCCATTACGAATTACCAAAAGATACAAAATAAAACACTATTACATAGGGAGAAAGTGGGAAAAACACAAAAAGCTCAAAAAGTCAAATGTAGTAGACATTTTCGCAAGGGTTGCAAAAATTCGCAACCCTTGAGAATTTGGGAAGGTTGCTTCTACTGTTCTTCTGCTTCTACTTCTACCTTCTTCTAGCTTCTGAAATTATGAACTACAACTGTACTCTTCATGCTTTGAGCTCAATTCCCACCTTTGAGATATATAGCCTTTGAAAACAACAAAAATTGATTAGTAGCCTTGTTAGGTCCTTAACATGCTAATCAGAGGATTAGGCTAATTACTACACAAAAAGTGCTCAAAACATGGAGTGTTAAGAGTATGAAACAACACTATTTGGGTAGTAATCAATTATGCTAGCAAGACCTTCAATGAGGCTCAAGAAACTACTCAACCATTGATTTGTACGTAAACATGTAGCTAGATAGCTCGAACCAACAAAATTTATAAACCTAAACCTTTCTATCATCATATCAGCTACTACGTGATAGCTGGCTTGTGGTCAACTCGGATGGGTTTTCTTCGCGCAAAATGATTTACAGTTGATGTAAAATGGGGATTTCACTTTCGATTTGGGGTTTTTGTAAAAACAGTGTGATTGGTGGTTTGAAAACTGCAAACAAAATGAAATAGAATGTAAAAAGAACTCCTTGAAGTTTCTGCCATCGGGGTCAGAGGTTTTAGGTGACCGAGGTCCTGTCCTTTTCCTCAAGCCGGGAGGATGACCTATAGTCATTTCTCGAACCTGGACTGGGTCTGGGCAATAAAAACTAAACCCTAAAAGTTTCTCTCTTAAGAAACAAAGATTTATTGGTCATTCATGTTTCAAAGCAGTAAAAACAGATTCTTTAACCTAACCCCGCAGAGGGCAAATAAATGGCACTAGGCGGCAGCCTCGCGGGATCTAGCAAGAAGATCCACCAGCCCAAAATCTACCTGGGCACCGCTAATCAAAAAGGTACATCAAAAGGATTTAAACCCGAGGCGAGCCAGACAAATGGACAAGAACGCGCGTTGAAAATGAGAGGACAATAGCTTACCTTAAATCTTGGCCCAAAGGCCTCCCTTTCAAGACTAGGGGGCTTAGCCAAGCATCCCTTGAGTCAAGCATCCTCAAGGAGGCTCAAGGTGCAAGAAAGTAAAAGAGGAAAGGAAGAGAAAATGAGAGAAAATCACAAAGGAGAGAGAGCTAAAAGCTTTCACGCCAAAATTATTGCATAAAGTGATCATCATCCTGTATAGAGCCTTGACTGAGGCTTAAATACAGCTTAGAACAAGGGAAATTACAAAAATGTCTGAACTACCAAAAAAACAAAAAGGGGTAGTTTAGGAAAAAGCCATAGAAAAGGTGGTCAAACAAATAAAGATGTTAAGTGTTGAGAAATTTCAAGAACCTGTAGTCAAAGTGGAGGCGTGAGCAAAGTTGAGAAATTTCGCAACCTCGCGAAATCGACAGTCGCGGTGCACCAACCTCGCGAAATTTCTATAAAGGGTCCAATTTCCTTCAGTTTGTGGCTCCAATTTCCATCCGACTTATGACACACATCTCCGAGTTCAGCTTGGATTCTTCGTGTTTGAGTCGGCTCGATGACGTTGGCGTATTTAGCTTGTATAACTACAAAAATAGCCACAAAATGCGATAAGTAGTAAAGTCGGGACCTTAATGTGCCAATTGGGTTATTTAAGTTGATTAGTACATAAAAAGTGCTCAAAACCTACTATAAACAGGGTTAAAAATAGCACTATTTGAGCACTAATCACTCCCCATGACCAACACATTGCTAGTCCCTTAGTAATGACAGAAAGAAAGAGAGAGCAGGCCAATCATATTCACACAAAAATAGTATCTCAAAAAGTATGTGGACGAGTAATGTCTAACCCTCAGTATGAATCACCAAGACCCTGCACCATAACCATCTTGGGAGAATGAATGCCATACAAAATCAAGTTTTAGAAGAGTATCTGAACCAAGGAATCACCAAACTTCCACCAAAATATAAGTGTTTATGTGATCAATTTTTAACAGTAAGCTGCCAAACTGCACTCTTATTGACCAACCTAAAGAAATCTGGCTCCACTTTTATTCCACACTTCTTTATGTGTTGTAGGGTGCAATGCTGAGGAATCGACCTCACCAAAGTCCATAATAAACCACCGACAACCCCAACCACTAAGGCTTAGGCATCAAGTCATAAGGATCTTTCGACCACTAACTCTTCGTGTTTTACCCGACCGAATGATTTTGAAACTTCAACACTACAACTCGCTGTAATCCCACCCATCCACCTATGAGCACTAAGTCGGTGGCTCCCAACCAAATGGTTTAGGGGCACTGTGCTTAAAGACTTTCACATATACCCCTTGACCATGCTCTGTTTGGGAAGCATTTAAGCTATCATGGCTTTTCTTTTTTCTTTTTTATTTTTCACTTTTTTTTTATTTTGGAAGACTTCCATTGGTCTCCTTTCCAGGGGCCTTAACTCATCACAGTGGTCAACGACTAGGGTAGGTTTTGCAAAGTGAGGCTAGCGCTTAGCTTTACTAAAGAAACCGATGCACCAAAGGGTCGGTCGGTAGAAGAAGAAGGCTGAACGCCATTAAACTTCAACCAATCATCTACTTAAACATGCATGGAATTAATCTAACATCAATAGTATCAAGTAAAGGTTTCACTCTTCTAATCCTGCGTGTTAGGCAAAACCACAAAAAATAAATAAATAAATAAATATGGGTGCAATTTTTGAATTGAGAAAATGAGTTGTATGGTATGTATAAGAATATATATCACTATGTTTTTAGCTTTTCAAAAATAGACAGACAGCTTCACAAAATGGAACAAACAACGCAAGCCATTAAACATACAAAATGGGCTTTGCTCAAAAGGACAATGAAATCAAAAGTGTAAAAGTCACTTCCTTCGCTAACTCTCCCCCTAACCAAATATCATATTGTCCGCAATGGGGCTCGGATCGGAAAGTTAGAGAAGGAAGTGCTACCTTCTCAATGCTTAACCAGTGGAAGGTCATCTTCATCCCGGGCGTGTCGAGGTGCCATCGTGGAGTGGTCGAGACCGGCCGCCGCCGCAAGACATCAAGAGGTTTCATGGGGTCAAGCAGCGTAAGGCGCCTAAGTGAACGAGGATGAATCCAAAGAGGCTCCTATGTGCACCGATGTAGAAATCGGGGGTAGTCCTAGGTGACTCTGGATCTGCACGAGGATAACTTGATTTCGTGTGAGTGCGACCTCGATGCGTGTCATCCTCCCCACCGTATCGTGACAAGCAACCGCAGCGATGTCAAGTGATAGAAGGTGCTGACCGCATCCATGATGGCCAAGAAGTCCCGAGCAGAAATGAGATATGGCACAGAGGTGACGCCAAGTGCTTCGTCCCGCAACACTACGTGAGTCGCGGGTACCAAAATGAGGGTCTCTGTGAGGTAGAGATGCGCGTGGTCATGGTAACGGAGGAAGGGTAGTCGGAGCTAGAACCGAGGGCGCCGAACTGATGTTCCTAAGATGCCTTATCTCGAAGACTAACTTCGCCTTCTCCCAACTCATCACTACCGACCTTCTCTAGGTCCACTAACACGCTCACGCCGACACCACGCGGTCCTAAAACTCACCCCGCAAGCCAAACCGCACCATTAAACTCGCGATACCGATGATCTCTCACGAACTATAAACGATCCCGAAGTGATACCATGTTCCCACTCGACTAGGAGTAGATCAAACTGTCATCCACGGCTATCACACGACAAACTCGGGATTCAGATAGGGTCGAATACCCTATGCATGAGGTCCATGAATGCTGTTGGCGCATTCGTCAATCCAAAGGGTATCATTATAAACCCAAAGTGCCCATAACGCGTCCTAAACGCTGTCCTAGGGATATCTGTCTCCCTAACCCTCAACTGATGGTAACCAATGCGAAGACCATTCGAGTAGACTCGCGCCTCCTCTCAACTCCATCAAACAAATCGTCAATCCTCGCGAAAGGGCACCGACTTCGATCAGAACCCTCGCTCAACTTTCGTAGTCAATGCACAGCTCCAATGAACTCCTTATCTGTAACCGATTTTTTGTCCTTCTTCTTCTCAAATAACCTAACGCCCCATGGTGAAGTGCTCGCCACGAACTCCTTATCTGGGTAGAGGCTCTATAGCCGACTCGAAGTTCCATGAATTAACCGTGCCATCCTGTTGAGTCATAGATGCATGGGTACCAAGGTGTAACTCGATACCGAAGTCTACAACCCTCTGCGGAGGCAATCCCAGTAGCTCATATGGAAAAACATCCTCATACTCGTAGACTACTCGAGGTAGATCTAAGTCCGGTCTCACCTCATCCTCTATGGTAAGGTCGGGCTAGCCAACTCCGCTAACCGCCCCGACACCGGACTCGCACAATCGTCGGGGCAAATGACGGCGTTGTCGCCCGAAATACAACACACAAGTACGCCTGTGTAGGCGGTAACCTTCCTACGCTCACAATCAATAACGACTCTGTAAGCTGTCAGCCAATTTATCCACAGGATGACGTCGAACTCTGACATGTCCATGATCCTCAGGTCCATTGTGAGTAGAGTCCCCGAGATCTTTAACTTGCAACCACGACATACCATCCTTATCCTCGCCCTAATCCCTAAGGGAGAACTCACATACAAGGGCTCCTCCAAGGCCTCAACCTCTAAGCCCAACTCTATCACAATTGATGCAACATCTCTAAGGTGTAAACATAGCCTCAAGACATTATTCACATACCGAAAAATTTTATACACTATGCCCATGCATTCATAGGTAATGCAAGACAATAATTTCATATTTTAAATCATATGCAACAAAAATTTTTATTTTATAAAATTTTACTTTATTTTATTTTATTTTTTAAAAAAATTGATTTTATATATATTTTTTCATTTTCCAGTAGAACCAAAAATATTTATTTTAAATATTTTTTTTCTTGTTTTACACACTGTAAAACCCAGAAAAAATTTTCTCCTCAACACACCATTTTTTTTTTTTCATCTCCGCAGAGTTTCCTTGCTACCCTAAATGCGTAGCTTGAACACTACAATTCATACAAACTCAAAATTTTCAAGAGTTTAATTACAAACTCTTTTTCTTATGCAAAAATTGGAATTTTTCTCTAGAATTTCACAACTACAATCTGTTAATGTTCAAAATTGAAGCTATTGTCCAGAATTTTTTTTTTTTTTCCGTTTAATTCTGGACTATTTGCCCAAAATTTCTCAAACAACTTGTTCTCACAACAAACCCTAGTGTTCAACATTTTTTTTTTCTATGTGCTATTCACCAAGCACACAAATCACACAATTCATAACACACAATCACACATCACACACAACATTCATACAACACATCAACCATCAAAGTGCACAAGGAATGCGTGATCTACCCGTGCCCATCAAGTCCTAGGTAATCATATACCTAACTTATTGACACTAAGCTCTGTGTATTAGAATCTGAGTTCTGGGTTACCGTCGTGAAGCCGGTATCGACCAAACTTATGGATACACCCACACCGAGCTCCTAAGATCCGCCACTGCTCGATACCAAGTCGTGACGCCCCATTCCTGCAGGTGTCCGCCGGGACAACCTCATTAACCACGGACATCATGCGATGTCTGGTAACCCGACACCATTCACTAAAAACGGCAGTAGTCTCTTTGCATCGGGAGCTCTACCCAAATACAACCTATCCCAATAATCAACAGACCACAATGTGGTCTACATGCGAGTAAAATAATGGCCACTGGGGCCCCCGTGACATCACCCATAAATATCCAACCAACTATCTTACATGGTTCAAGAGTTAACACATTACTCTTAATACAACATATATTAAAATTTACAATTCTAATACATGTTATACAAAATCAAATGTCAAAGCCACAACCCGACTTTCTTCTAAACGCGGCCTCTAATGAGCACCGTCCTCATGCACACTCCCTGTACCTGAAATGGTGATCCCTCGACAGGGTGAGCAAAGCCCAATAGAGATAATTTCCGCAAGCATCTCACCTGGGTGCACATGTCATGGCAAACAATCACATTCAAGCAATTTCATGAACCATCAAGGTTCACATGCTCCAAAACCCATGTCCCGGTCCCATCGACTTCACATAGGCCTAATCCGACGCGGAGAAATCAGCTGGCCAAAACAAAGCTATTTGTTCAAAACACACTACCGAAGCTTCAAGAAAATATCGACAACCCTCCGAGGCGACCGTTGATAACCCTTCAAACAATTCATGGGCCCTCCGACGCAGAATTGTTGGACAATCTCCCAACACAATTCTTCTAAAATCTTCCAATGAAAATTCAACATTTTCATTTTTGTTTCATTTCATGTCATGCACTCACACCTATGACTTAGGTCGCCTAGCAGATATGGAATGCATTATGCCAATTCAATAATTATATGAATATAATTCACACATGCATATATTAACATAATTTACTCATAACAATCATGTTATTCAATCTCACATCAATAACACCAAAATTAGCTCGTTATGGGCTATTTAGCGCTACCAAGCAATTCATTTTGGAATCACTTTACAAAACACATTTTCACAAATTAAGAAAATCACGCCATCATATTACATGAATGTTGAAACCCTCTGGGTGTTCATGGTCACCAAATTGGGATTTTCTCCACTCTGGGCTCAAAGGTTTTGAATCAATTTACGACCAAATCAAGCCCAGAATATCCCTAACTATAAACATGGCTCCTAGCCAAAGAATATCACAGTAGAAAATATCCTACCTCTTAGAGTTGTCGAACTCCACAAACTCCAAGTGGACCACGTAGTCCTCGCCGTAGAACAACTTTGCTTTTCGTCCGTAGAGAAACCGACTATCAACAATTTTAAATCTAGAGAGAAGGCACATCTTCTCTCTCTAAAACTCAAAATTTCCAGCCACTGCATCTCACAAATCGCTTTCTTTGTCTCTCAATTGAAGAAGATGACACTATTTAAGCTCTTTATCTTATTCATTAAACATTCTCATAATTCTCATAATGTCCCCTCATTCCACTATTTGACACATGGCTTAATCTAAGCCGTCTATTTCCATCATCTCTCTAATCTTGCAACATGTGTCACAAGAGTACATGTAGTAGATGACTTTTGTCACATCACACATGTCTTCAATTCGCTTTACTAAGACCTGACAATCTCGACGTTCGAAAAGTGAAATTCACCGTTCAAAATTCGGGACAAATTGACGTGTAGCTAGATTTATGAGACGACAGAACTGAAACTGCTTCGTCGTCTGGAGATCTATAAAATTTCGATTTTTACCAAAATTACCGTTTTACCCTTTTTCAGAAAATTGGAATTTTCTCTGCTCCACAAACCCACCAACATCCAACTGGTTTCTTCCTCAGAGGACGATCAACAAGTTCCCAAGTTTACTTCATTCTTTCTCGCAAGGGATTTCATCTCTCATTCATAGCAAAGAGTCAATCTAAGGCTTCCCTACACAATCGCTAGGAATAGATACAAGAGATAATTGATTTAGAAATGACTTATTTATCTACAAGCGATGGTTAGACACATAGTGACTCATGGGATATTTAACTTTACTAGAAAGTTCGGTTCACAGGTGTGGGTTTGGGAACGCTCTTAACGCGGTAGTTGTTTTCTTGGTGGTTCGTACATTACAAAGAGACCATCCTCTCAAACAAAGACTTGGTTTGGTACACACCAGGTGCGAGAGATTTAGATGGAGGTTGGATCCACAATCTCATTTTCTAGGTCTTCATCACGTTTATCACCACAGAACCAAATTTATACCACTCAAATCCAATTCCACCAAAGATTCTCATTACCAAGTTCACATGCTCTCATCTCCATTCAGATTGCTACGGTGCTCAAAGAGCTTCCCTTCTATGCAGATCGAAAACATTGTCTGTATCAACTTCTTCCAAGTACTCCTCGTTCATGCTCAGAGGAAAGCAGTAATAATGATAATACACAAAGAATATCTCCTTAAGTATATTCTCAAGTTTTTATAAATAATTAAGGAATAATACAAATTAAAAATCGATCAAGCAAATGAAAGAACTCTTTCCTAAAATTTTACAGTATATATATGTTTTCCCTCCATTTAATTTTTTTTTTTCTTTCTCATAATTGTGTTTTCATCTCTGCTTCCATCACTCTCTTATCTTACTGTTTCTTTTTCTTGACTTGGTGCTATCATCTTTGTCTCCACTAATTTCTTTTCTTTTCTTTTAAAATTGAAGATTAATAAAGTATGTGTTTGAATATCAGATTTCATTCTTTTAAGAACATTAGTATGTGTACGCCTTGATTAGATTGAATATTAGTCTAGTTTCAATTTTGATGTTTATAATCACTGATATTTTTAAAAGTTTTTATGAATAAATATTGATGAAGATTGGGATTTAACATTTTAGAAAGAAAATGTAGAAGAAATATTTTTTAGGAATAGAAATTATATAATGTTGATATTGTTTATAGATAAAACTATATTTCACAATATTAATAATTGTAATTACTAACTAATTATGCTAGAATATTGAACCAGTTTAAATTAGTTTGTTTTTGGTTTAGTTACATTTAGAAAATATTAAACTGTATTTATTTATTATTTGTTATAATAAAATATATATATTGTGTTACAATAGTATCTATATTCTTACAAAATGCTATTCTTTAAAAACTATTTGTACATTTCATAATAATATTAACATTCATATTTTATTAAATTTTAAATTTATTCTTGTTTATAAAGTTATTTTCATTTTTAGTAATACGTGAATTAAAATGGTTAATACTTTATAAATTGAACTTAAGTTTATTTAAAAAATAAAAAATAAATTTATAAAACAACAAGTTACTGAACAAACTTTTGCATTTATTGATGTTTTATAAAACAAAGGTTTTTTGAAAACTTATATTATTTTGAATTTAATTTCTACTTGAAGTATATTTCAAAATAATTGCACAATAATGTTTTATTTTACTGATTTATATGTGTATGTATATCAAAATAATCATGACAAGTAATGTTTTATTTTAATGATTTTTCATATGTGTATTAAAAATATTTCTTAGAAAATAAATAAAAACAATTAAAAATTGAAGATGTTATTTGAAAACATGATAGTTTTTTTAGGATTAAAAATCTGTTTTTTTTTTCATTGATGCTTTTATATTTTTTTATATACATAGAAATTATTTAAAAGCAATTGTACATAAGAACTTTTACAAGATAAGAATAAATCTATAGACGCCTCAAACTGGAGCGTCCATGATAAACTCATTAATCCGCTGAAATTTTATATCGCCTCACGGATCATACCGAATAAAATGGTCTCAGGCCCATACACCAATACTATCAACATATGCCCAACTATATCTAATAGGTCCAAGAGTTATTTGCCATTTTATCACAAATACATATTAAAATCTACAATTTAATACATATTATCCAAAACATCAAAGCCACAACCTAGCTTTCTTCAAAATCGGTTTAAAATGAATGCTTCAATGGCTGCACCGAAAAAAATATTCGAGTTGCAGGAGCTATCGCCCAGTAGTGGAATCACCTAAATGGGTTACTCCCCCACCTATGCATATGCAATTATCCAACTAAACACACACCTCAAGTAACACGTGATCCTACTTGAATGTTCATATCTGCTCCCATGTCTCAAGTCCACCGACTCTCACATTTCGCCTAAGCCATGTATGAGGAAAACATCATTTTCAAAACAAAACTTGTTGTTCTTGAAAATACACTACCGATCCGTAAAAGACGGGACTACCCTCCGAGGCGACGTTGGAGAACTTCCAAACAAGCCATGGTCCTCATCCGAAATGATTTGTCGACTGCCTCCCAACCTCGCCCCGAAAACATCCCGTGAAGCCCTTTCGCAACCATGTTCGTATTCAGGAAAATTCACGCTGCGCACTCACACCTAATTTCTAGTTACCTGCATATGAAAATGCATTATGTCATTTCCCATGTCATCTATGCTAATATATTCACATATATATTAACATATTTAAATCACATACAATATGTTATGTAATTTCAACACACGCTACACCAATTTCGTCAACCATCACCCAAATTAACTCACTCGAGCTAATCACAACCTAACCTAATGATTTACAATACACAATTATATTCCATATAATTGTGACCTCATGTTAATACACAAAGTTCATGCATTAACCTACTAATTCCTATTCAACTCAATCCATTACACCAAAAATTAGCTCACATGGGCTAATTAACAAACACGAACAATTCGATTTGAATTACCCATCCAAACACATTTTCTCACAAAAATATTTTGTGAACACTATTCACACGAACTGTGACGCCCAAACCCTGGTAAATCCATTGACTAATTGTCAACCTCGCGTAAAATCTATTTGTCTCGATCACGGCACCCATACCTCGAAGCAAAAGGCCTCTCGGGGCTCAGGTAAACCAATACTATAAAAACAAATATCACAACTATTCTCCAATTATCTCCCAATAATTCAATAGTTGATTACACTTATACAAACATATATTAAAATCAGCCCAATACATGTTATAATCCAAACCACCAAAGCCACAAATCGACTTCTTCAAAATCAGCCTCTAAATGAGTTGTCTTCTCGAGCACTCGTACCAGTAATATCTTCACAGGTGAGCTATAAATAAGAGCGGAATCACCTTTAAATGGGTTACTTCCACCCAAGTGCATATGCACGTCTAAAATAAACACATACTCTAAGTAAATACGTGATCCTACTTGAATGTCTACATGATTACCCCATGTCACGAAATCCACCGACTCACCACACTCTTCTGCCTAAGCCATGTATGAGAAAATAATCATTTTCAAAACAAATCTTATTAGTCTCGGAAAATATACTCACCGAACGTGACAGAAAAATATGGGACTACCCTCCGGTGCGACTAGATGGTGAGCTTTCTCCAAATGGGCCATTCGCTCATCCGAACGATCTCATTGCCCATTCCCAACCTACCTCCTAATATCCTCGTGAAATTCTCGCAGTCATCTGCTTACAAAAATCCATGTCATGCACTCACACCTAACTTCTAGGTTACCCAGTGCATATGAAAATGCATATGAAAATGCATTATGTCATTTTCAAAACCATTTGTACAATATGTCAATATGCATATTTTCAATCACTACAATTACACACATGTAATTCAACACATCAACCATCACCCAATTTAGCCTACTGAGCAATTTACATTATCATCTCTAATGGCTTTTAAGAACACAATTTAATCTCCATATAATTGTGTCATTGTGTTAACACATTAAATCATGTCTTAACCTATATATTTCCACACATACCAAGCCATTCATTTCAACAATTCAAGAACACAACATATGGACGATTTTGGTCAAATTCACACAAACCGGAATTTGTTTTAATAGTCACAAAGCGAGCATGTGGGGCATCCTTTGAGACGACCCACTCCTCTACATGGTTCTCTTGGTGGAACGAATTCCATACCCATTTCAGTCTCCTACTCACCAAAAAACACAATTTATTATATAAATTATGTCCTGAATAACCAAATCAGTCCTAAACTGATCGGGATCCCGGCAAAAATATCCCAAAAATTTCCATACTTCGGTTCCAATTTGGAAGCAGATCAACAACCCCCTCATGGCTCGATCAACTCAGGCTTGTCACAAAACACTTAAATAAAGTGTAAAACAAGTAGGATAAAACCCACATACCTCATAGGTTTGTCAGAAACTCCTTAAAGCCAGGAGTCCACGTTGTCCTTCAGCTTAGAGCAGCTTTCTTTCTTGCCCGTTGAAATCAGCGGTGGGTGCTCGAGATCTTAGAGAAGTGACACTCTCTCTCTAAAAACATAAAGAACCTAACTCTCTGCAACTCTCTCTCTTTTCCTCCTACCACGTTTGGTCTCTAATTTTGAAGAAAGAAAGACCACTATTGCATTTTGTCCTTTTCCTCATTTACATTCATAATTCCATCCATGTCCCTTCTTATGGATTTTGACTTTTCAACCCAATGGCATCATGCCATGTGTCAATGTGGGTCCCACCTAGAGCTCAACTTGACTGAATTGGAGTTTGACACGTGGCACCACAGTGTGCCGTAATGCGCCAAGTGTCACAGGCGCTCGTTTCCTCCAAAAGCGTCGCAGGTGGAAACTGTCTCGAGGTCGGTCGACGTGGTAGCTAGATTTCGCGAGACGATTCAACGGTGAAGTCGTTTCATTATCCGAGATTTAGAAAAATTTTGGATTTTTACCAAAATTACGATTTTGCCATTTTTCGAGAAAATTGGAATTTTACGGGGTCCTCACACCGCGAGCAGTGAACCCTTGGATTCGCTGTTCCTGGCTCCTCGCTGACATCGGTTCCACTTTGTGAACCCGAAATCCATGGCCATTTCCAACCTCATACACACCAACACACAATTTGCCATAAATTATACCACTAACGACCCAAGCCGGTGCGTGGACTATCACGGGCATCCAAATCTTCCACAATTTCAGCCGGTTTGAGATTTGGAGGCAGATCGTAACCACTCACGGCCTCAATCATACTCAACCATGCAAAACACTTAAATGAAGTGTAACTCAGAAGTAGGATAAAACCCTACCTCACGGAGTTTGTCGAAACTCCAAGAGGAAATGGAGTGCCACGCGTTGTCCTACTTGTGGAAACAACTTCCTTCGGCAGAAGAAATCAGGCGGTCAGTCTCAGGGATCTTAGAGAGAAGGCACTCCCTCTCTCACTAAAAATCAAAAACCCTAACCCACTACAAATCCATTTTCCTCCTACACGTTTTCTCCTTTCTCTTTGAAGGAGAAGATGACTACTATACACTATTTTGTCTTTACTCTCATTTAACTTTCAAAAAATGTCATCATATCCACTTCTCTTGGTTTGTGCCTTAGCCTCTCTGTTGATCCACTTGACATATCTGCTCATGCAACATGAATCACATGAGTATATGTTATATCAGGCTTTTGTCATCAAATTTCGTTTTCTGACACGAATCTTCGATGCGCCGGCGTCTGAGTGGAATTGTGCCGGATTCGTGAAGTCGACGTGTTAGCTAGATTTCATGAGACGATTCCAACGGCGAAATTCGTTTTGTCATTCGAGATCTAGAAAAATTTCTAATTTTTACCGAAATTACAATTTTGCCCTTTTTTCGAAAAATTGGAATTTTCTCGTGTCTTACAAAATCTCTATCATATTTATTATGAATCCATGATTTGGGTACTTGGAGTTTATGAATTATTTCTTAGAAATAATATAAGATATGATACATAATATATTTATTTCTTTTATCTTAAATATCTTGAGATTTAAAAATTTGATGTGTTATTTCTTTATTTTACTTTTAGTATTATTTTAACATCTATTACATGATTGTTCATTGATGAAACTATAAACACTTGTTGGTAGTTATTTTTTCAATTTATTATAGCATACAAAAGTTAAAAGGACTCATATATAATAAATAAGGATTTGATCAATCTTCAATTTCTAGACATAGTCTTTTTGGAAGGTATTGAATCCTTTTGAGTTTTGCACCAAAGAATCTTCGAGGAAGGCAAACTATTTTATACCCATGCAACAAATGTGGAAACCAATGCCTTCCATCAATGTGATTAAATATTCTTTGTCATGAGTTAATTTACTCTTTTAGGGTTTCATGGTTTTTCTCTAATCACCACAATAAACCAACATCCCAATCTTGTATCCATATTTTTCAAAATAGTGGATTTCTCCTCTTTTGTCCATGATTTTTTTCGCATTTAGGATTTTCAGGAAAAATATGCGTGTTCTTTGCTCTTGTCTTTTTGTTTTCTTGTTGCCTATTATGTTTTTAAGAGTACCAAAGTCTTTGTCAACAATAAAAACCCAATATTATCTTTTGTCCATAATCTAAAAACATTCAAACTAACCTAAAATCTTTCTCCATAAAATCAAACATCTAGAAGTTGTCTTCATAGGAGGAAATAGGATTTTAAAAAAAATCCATGCCTATGTGTAAAGTTAAGAGTTTGTTTGCATAATCACTTTAAAAGGGGCCAAACATGAAGTTATACATAAAAAAAAGCATTTTTTGTCCCAATCCCACAAACAAGACCCAAACATTTTCTTAAAGAAAAGCTAACTAGTATTAAACTAGTTTTTGTTTTTGTTTCTTTGCATCAGGATCTTATTCAACGAATGCAAATGAAACAGTGGGCTGCCTTTATTTCATGCTCAGCTAGGATAATTTATTCTTGCATGCACCACCACATGGCAAGTCAAAATGTTCCAGAGCAACCGAGTATATAAGATCTAGCTCTCGCTAGGATGCAAACATGTGTCTCATTTATATGGGGCAGTTGTATATAAATAATGATAAATTTTCTTGGAAAACTATCTCAGCGTGGAAAGCCATCCCCCGTAATGAACGTTCAAATACAGAGACATGGTCAATATAGAGGAAAATTAACGTAGATATAATATTGGTATTTGTTATAGAGACAGCCAAAATTGAAAATTGAGGTAAAAAGTTATAGTTTAGAGATATAATTGGATTAACAAAGTTGGTAATAAAGACTTTTAAGACAATGACATTGAATTACGACTTGCTCCTTTTTCTCATTGTAATAAAAATTATTGGCAAGACTATTTTATAATACAAAATTTTAAATTTGTCTCATGGTAGTCAAAAAATGTTGGAAGACTATTATATAATAAAAAATCAAATTAAAATGCAAGAGAAGGATATCGGCCTCATTTAAATTCGTTTAATTAATTATGTGCATACATTTTTTTTTTACTTTTGTTGCTATCGGCCTTGTTTGGTTATTATAAAATGCTACAAAAAAAATTCAAATATAATCAAAATTCCTCAAAATCTTACATATTTTAAAATTTCTTAAACTTTATATAATAAGAAGAAATAGATAAAATGAGTTTAAATAAACATATAAAATTAGCATTAAGTTTAAATCTATTATTTTTACTTTTCTTCAAATTTTATTTCCTTCTACTTTTTCTCTCTATGTTCCTCCCTATTTTTCCTTACTACTTTCGAAGTTCGGGATAAGATACACGAATGTTCATAATGTTTAGTTATATGTCTAACTTAGTCCTTAAACATTTTTTAGGTCCAACATTGCCCTTAATGTTTGTTCTGTAACTTAAATATGCCCCTACGTCAATGGAGTAAATAAACGGGCGTCTACTTGTTTGCGTGTTACATGACATAATTTGCGACTTGTCGCGCGTGGCGATGACACGTCAAACGGCATTACACGCTTATTTGCCCATTTATTTTATTTTATTGTGATGTGGGACATATTTGATCTTAAATAGTATTAGAGCAACATTGGACAAAAAATGTTAGAACAAAATAGACATATAGCCAAGCTTATCGAGGACATTGCATACATATACCTTTGAAGTTCCAAACATAGCCTTAATTTTCTGGTAACCAAAAGTAACCTTAAATACTCGATCGCTGGTGAGTTAACTTGTTGGAGTACTTCTGTTCCAGCAAAAAAGAATGACAGCTTTCATAGAGGAACAGTTGAAATTTCTTTCATTGCATCCCTTCTTCTTCCTTTCCTTCTTTTTGTTGATGATTTCGTTTGTAAAATGGTTCTCAAACCCTCGGGCAACCCACAAAAACCTACCACCTTCACCCCCAAAGCTTCCAATATTGGGAAACTTGCACCAACTCAGCAACTACCCATACCGCGCCCTTCTACCCTTGTCTCAGCGCTACGGTCCGCTTATGCTTCTTCACCTCGGCAAGGTACCGACACTTGTTGTGTCATCCCCACAAGCTGCCGAGGAAATCATGAAAACCCATGATATCATTTTTGCAAGCAGGCCCAAGACAATCATGATTAAGAAACTTTTCTATGATTCCAAGGATGTCCTTTGTGCTCCTTATGGTGAGTACTGGAGGCAGATGAAAAGCATTTGTGTGCTCCACCTTCTAAACAAGAAAAGGGTTCAATCTTTTGATACAATTAGAAGGGAAGAGATCTCCATCTTGATGGAGAAGATTCTAGAGTCTTCCTCCTTACCAGTTGATTTAAGCGGAATGCTTGTGAGGCTTGCAAATGATTTGATATGCAGGGTGGCTTTAGGAAGGAAGTACAGCGGGGGTGAAGGTGCCTCCAAGATTAGAAGAATGCTGGGGGAGTTGATTGAGTTAGTGGGACATTTCAGTGTCGGAGATCATATTCCTGGCTAGCTTGAATTTAGATCATGTAAATGGTATTAATGCAAAAGCGGACCGTCGCTAAAGAGAGTTCGATGAATTTATTGATGGAGTGATTGAAGAGCATTTCGAACGTGGTTCAATTGATTCAGCCCAGTGGCCACAGGATCTCGTGGACCTTTTGCTACAAATTCAGGGGGATTCAGATTCAGGTTTTTCTATTAGCAGAGAGCATCAAAGCTCTCATTTTGGTAAGCATTTGTCTATTTTTATATATACTTCGGGCCAGTTTGGAGTATTTTTTTAAAAGTGTTTCTTAGCGTTTTTGAAACCTTTAAAAAACACTTTTGAGTGTTTTTTTGAAAATCACTTAGGAGTTGTTTTAAAAAAAAAACACACTTTAAAAGTTTTTGTACATTCCTAAAATACCTATTTATTTATCCTTAAATATATATATTTATTTATCCTTGAAATAAATATTTATTTTATTTAAAAAATATGAATAATATGATATATTTTTAAATTTCAAATATTTTTTAAATATTTTCTATAATCATAAAAACAATTATTTTAGTTTTTATTACTGCATTTATTCATTAATTCAAATCTTTTTCACTTTTTGTAAATATTTTTATAATTATTATAAAAATAATTATTGTAGGTTTTTGTCAAAAACAAATATTTATATATGTTCAATTATTTTAAAAAAATTTACTTATGATCATAAAAATAATTATTTTTGTTTTTATTAATGCAAATATTTATATATGTTTATTCATTAATTAAAACAATTTTTAATTAAATTTTATAATCATAAATATAGTTATTTAGGTTTTATTAATATAAATATTTATATGTATTTATATATATTTTGGAATAAATTTTTTGATTTATTATGATATTCTATTTTTTTAATTAAATTAGATGTCCTTTTTGGTCATTTTAATGATATAAAAACGTTTTTATACTTATGCAACATGTTATAAGAAACACTAGTAGAATAGATTTTTCAGATTCTTATAAAAACATTTATGATATAGAAACGTTGTTACAAGAATCAAGAAGGTTTAAATCAGGCTCACACAACTATTTTTTGGTTTTTAATAAGGCTTGTATTAAATTTATTTATATTATATAAATTAAAATTTTAATATTATATATATATATATATATATATATATATATATATATATATATATATATAATTTTTATTAAAATTTGTAAAATGGTTAAAGTTTTAATTTATTTAATATAAATTGAATTTGATACAATCTTTATTAAAAACGAACAATAGTTGTGTAATTATGAATAAATTAGAAAATAAATAGTTTTAGTAAAACATAAATAATAATGGGATGATAATGAGGCAGGGATGAATTGTCATTTTTCCGACATTTTTTGATAACTAAACTATTTATTACAATATAGTAAACTTTTCTCACTGAGACCGGATCATAGGACCCTTCCCCTCTTCTATGTTCCTTTTTTTTTAACTTTGAATGCTCTATCAATTGAGGCATGTGGACCTTATTTATTTAAAATAAAAAGCCTTATCCCATTTATTTTATTCATTTTTTAGAATTTTTTTCATTTTTAAGTTATGTCAAAATAAATGTATTTTATAAATAAATATAATGTTTTTTACTTCAAATAAATACAATGTTATAACTACTTTATAACTTATTTTGTTAAAATTTTAATTATTATTGTTGCTATACTTATGTTTAAAATAAGACAATAGCAATTGAATTGATTTAATTTAATTTTTAAGATTATTTTTTTATTTAAATGCGTTATGGTGGGACGGGGTGAGGCAGTTTCCAATCCACCTTCAACTTGTTCCAAGTGTTTTTTTTAAACAACTTGTTCCAAGTTTTAAAAACAAATTCCAAATGTATTTCTCAACTTGTTTTTTTAAATTGTAAGTCCATCTCCGTATGGGCCACGCTAGACGGTTACTTACAAACATCCCCGTTAATATTCTTAAATAATAATACTATAATGAAATCATAAACTAAATTTTTTATTAAAAAATCCTAGTTTATTTTATGCTAGAAACACGAGGATGCTAAAGTGTTGGATTTTTTTTTTGTTTAAACGTACATAATAATAATTTAAAATAATTTTTTTAGTAACAATTTGTTTAAATGAATAAAGTTTGATATTTTTAGATATCAATGTATTAATTTTTATTTCATTTATGCATATAATACCGAATATTTAAGCATTATTCTAGGATGTTTTAATTAGTTTACATTTAATTAGATTGATTTTAATTCAAAATTATTCATAAGATTTAAATATTAAAATTTAAATTATTAATTATATGTTAAATCACTGGTAAGTTATTTACCAAAATTTGCACTTCAATCATTTCTTATGGTCTAAATAATATAGTCACGACCCATAATATATTGGTTAAGATATATTTTTTAATTATTAAATTTATTTTTTCAATGTCAAATTATTTTCAAAAAGTATTAAACTGATTAATAAATTCAATCTAAAATATTATTTGATTTGAAGTCTATTTTCACAATGAGAGATTTATAAAAACATAACTTTATATCCACACATTATGACTCAATTTTTATCTATACATTTTTTGTATTAATAAATCTATTATTTATGCCTTAAGTTATTTTAAAAATCACTAAAATTATCATTCTAACGGTTAATTATATTCGGAATTTATTTTTCCCATTACTTAGAAAATAATGATTCTATAAAAAAAATAGTTATTTTAAACTGATTTTTATCCATGATTTTTGTAAGAATTGAATCATTATTTGAGCTTTAAGTTATTTTAAAACTAGTAAAGTCAGTCCATCAAATCTTATTTGATTTGGAATTCATTTATAATTTTTATTAACTAAATTGTGTCTTATAGAACATGTTTGCAGGTGGAACTGATACAATTTACACAACATTAGAATGGGCTATGACAGAACTCCTCAGACACCCGAAAGCCATGAAGGAACTGCAGAATGAAGTGAGGGGAATTAGTAAAGGCCAACAAATAACTGAGAATGACTTGGAGAAAATGCACTACTTGAAAGCAGTAATCAAAGAGACTTTTCGGTTACATCCTCCTGCTCCTTTATTGTTTCCACGAGAACCATGAAAGATGTCAAAATAATGAGCTACGACATTCCAGCCGAAACAATGGTTCTTGTTAATGCTTGGGCGATTGGAAGAGACCCCATGTTTTGGGATGAAGCAGAGGAGTTTCATCCGGAGAGGTTCTTGAACACTAATATAGATTTCAAAGGACAATTCTTTCAGCTCATTCCATTTGGAGCTGGAAGGAGAGCTTGCCCTGGAATCTCATTTGCTATTATAATAATTGAGCTTTTATTAGCAAATCTTATAAACAGGTTTGATTGGGAATTGGCTGGTGGAATGAAAGCAAAGGATTTGGAAATGACCGAACGCCCTGGTATTAGCGTCCATAGGAAATTTCCCCTAATTGTTGTTGCTACTCCAAGCTACTAATATTCTTTATGTTATATCTATGTTTAGCAATATTTCAACTTCCACTATGTTTATTATGCAAATGAAGATTGTCACTTATTGAAATTTAGATATTTCCATTTACCAATATGTATTATGTATGGCCTTGGAGCATTAGGAATGATTTTTCTTTAGTCTTTCGTCACTTGATTGATCTTTGTATTATGTCAATATTAATCACTATAGTTGAAATTATTGTTCTTGGATATGGCTTGAAATGGCCTGGCAGCCCACTCACCAAGCCCAAAGAAGTAGGCGCCTAACGAATACCTGTGCCCCTACTCGTACTCCCCAAAACGAAGGCCCGGCCCGCTAGGTCCAAAGGACGATCTTGGATGAATTAGAAGGTCCATATCCTACAAATCAGATTGTATTTCGCCAATACGGAAAATAAAATAACCCCTAACAATATATCATCCTGCCGATCCAATCAAATCTTATCAACAAGGAAAGGAAAATAATAACATATCATCACCAGTTGGATCTCCCCCCAATAAGGAAGGAAGATTATCTCAAATAAACAAATTCTTTCTAAACCATAACCAACCGACATCGATAAGAAAATCCCATCCAATGGGAACAAATCCAAGTTACAGTACAACTGGTTGAACCTCTACTATAAATACATGGCCACCCCACCCCAGCGGTGAAAGGTACGCACTCTTAGATGCATACTCATATGCAAACATAGGTACTTTCTAAGGCCATTTTTCTTCTCGTAAAGAAACCGACTTAGGTATCGGAGCGCCACCGGCCAAGCCCTCGCCGACCCCTTCTTCCTTGTTTTTGCGTGAGGAGTGCTACGCCCGTGAGCCTGTAGATCACCATGGCAAGAACTACCATAGCCCAAACAACCCAAGAGCCCGTGATCCCAAATTCTCACAAGATCCAGTCCGTACCCCCAACACCCCACACGCTCCAGCCCGGGCCCGGTTGAAAAGGCATCATCACTGGCGCTGCCTCGTGGGAACGACAGCCTTATATAACTATAACTGATTTCTCAGTTATTGATGGTATCAACCCGAAACACAAGCAGGAGCAACACCAATCCGTCAAGGATGCAGATCCAATCAGCGACGACGCCACCTCGGGGACGCGCAGGAAGCACGTGCCACGAACGAAGTGGAAGCACTACGCCTCGTTAATCAACGCCTGATAGAAGAGTTAGAACAACTTACCAAACAGATGCAACATCCACGGGAGACACGACAAACCCAGGAAGGTCATAACATTCCCCCCCGTGAGGAGCAACACGGTCACAACATTCCCCGAGGTGCCGAAACACAAGCAAAGTCCAGCCGAGCCAAGGGGCACGGACCACAATTGGCCCCTGCGGAAGAGGGAAACGGAGCAATGCCCTGAGGACATGTCGGGAACGAAGAGCCACATCACCCTCAACCAGGAGCAGGAGAGCAATCATGGGAGCAGAGGTTTAGGAGTCTTCAACAAGAGCTCAGCCATGTGAAGGAGGTGGTTAAAGGACGCGCCCCGCATTAATTATGGATACCTTGGTACAAAGAAACTGACCATCTCTTCACAAATGAGGTGCTATACTACCCTTCCAACGAAATTCAAATGCCACAAGTGGAAGCATTCATGAATCAAAGATCCCGTCACCTCACCTCAATACTTACAAAATCAAATAAGTTACTACTTCGCATCGTGACCCTGTGCGATGCAGGCTTTCGCTACCACACTAAAAGGCCCAGCTTTGGCCTGGTTTAATAAAATTCCACCTTCATCAATCTCTTCATTCAGAGAACTATCCATTGCGTTCGTCTCCCACTTCCACCTGAGCTGGGACGCACGTAAAAACCGAGTTACCATCTATCGACCGCCGCTGTGGCTCGCAGAAAGTCCGAAGTCCTACGCATGAAAGATCTCAACGCGAGTCCTCAAGATAGACATACCCGATGAAAAATTCGCAATCAATCGAATTTCATTGGCCGGGTTAGGCGCACCGGCTGATCCTGGCGTTTTCCATCCTCAAAGAACCTCAAGCAAGCATGGCCGAGGTGCTCGCGCGCAGAAGTATATAAATCCAAGAAGCCCTCATATCCAAGAAGGAGCTCCTCCACCCATAAAGAGAAGAGGATGATAAACGACGTAGGACGGCTTCCCAAAAACAAAGCCGTCGGAAAGATCTCAAAGAAAGATGGAGAACGATCTCCCAAAAAGGCGTGAAACCGTGGATCGTCCGGGTCCACCGCGAATCCAAAAGACGACGACGTATTCGCCTCACGGCTCACTCCATAACGGCCTCAGTGTCACAGGTCCTACATGAAGTACGAACTAATGGGCCTCGAGGTGGCCAACTCCAACAACCGTGATCCCGCCACAAGGGACAACACCAGTATTGGCGAGTTCCATGTGGATCTATACATCGCGACGACAACCTGTATACAAATTAAGAGAGAACAGAGTACTTAATATGGCGCAGATACCTCCAGCGTTTCATATCTCCAGAAATAAGCCCAAATCGTGCCTGGGACCAAACCCAACTGTGCCCCAACTCAACAACCGCCGCCGGCACGACGACTCAAAGACTAAAGAACCCCTGAGAAATCCATGTGATCTCGGGAGGATTCTGCAGAGGAGGAGAGTCTAGTTCATTCTGGCGCCCATCACAAAGATCGGGACAATGCAAAACAGGGAAATACAAGCAAAGATCCAACCGCTATGGCCTCGACACGTCCATCACATTCCTCGACTGATCTTTATAGACGCTTTAACACTTCATGACGAATTCGTCAGGTTTTGCGAACAGGGCCAACAAAACAACATCGAGTTCTAGCTGAGAACGGAGTTCATTGACATCATCTTCGCACCCGAGCAAAATGGGCATTGGGAGAGAAAACCGAGCCCGCTAACACACACATCCGAGGGGATTCTCCGGGGAAAAGGTAAGCTACCTTTCTGGGCTCAATCCAACCGGTGCTCTCACTCGGGAGAGCCCCTGCCAAAGCACGACAACAAACAAGATTCCTCATCAGAGACGCCACGCCTTATAATATGTTGTTAGGCAGACCCTCTCTCAAAGCAATAAAGGCCATCCCCTCCGCGTACTCACATGATAATCAAGTTCCCAACCATACACGAGTGTGGATGGTTCGAGGAGATCAACGGCGAGGGTATACCTGACCTCAGTGACGAAAGCAATCGACAATGTGAATATGAGCAGAGCTTGACATGCGTGAGGTGCCACGAGCAAGAGCCCTGCGAAATTAGAACGATATCATTTGGATGTGACCGGAACATTCCTTTATATTGGCTCGAGCTAACGAGGGAAGATCTCAAAATCCTCCTTACTCAGTTTTTGAGACAGAACAGAGACGTCTTCGCATGGAAGCAGGCAGATATGGGAGGAATTGACTCTGCAGTAATCACACATAGGCTGAACACCAGCCCGTCCTTCAAGCGGTCGACAAAAGCGAAGGCCGCGCCGAGAAGCGAAGCCGCCAGCGGGGAGGTCGGCGAAACTCCTCAGCGGGGGCGATCGGGGAGGTGGAGTATCACGAGTGGTTGGTTGCGCGTCGTTCGTCGAAAGCAAGCGGCAGTGGCAACTGCAGCGTCGACTTCTTGACATAAACAAAGCATGCCCAAGGGCGAAACTTCCCGCTGCAGAGATCGACCTCGCTCGTGGGCGCCCGCAGGGTACCGTTTCTCGTTTATGGATGCTTTTTCGGGCTACAACTAGATCAGTATGGACCCAGACGACCAAGAAAAGACCTCGTTCGTCACAGTGCAGGGAACCTATTGCTATCGGGTGACGCCGTTTGGACTCAAGAGCGTAGGAGCCACCTGCGAGAGGTTGGTGAGGCCGGATGTTCCGAGGGCGAATAGGCCTGTGTGGAGGTATACATAGACGACATCTTTGGTAAAATCCTACAATGACCTTCACATCGCTCATCTCTCCAAAGCGTTCCAAATCCTAAGAGATTCTGACATGAAGCTAAATCTGACCAAGTGTGCCTTGAGGCGTGTCGTAGGAAAATTCCTGGGTTTCATAGTAAACCACCGGGGAATTGAGGCAAATCCAGACAAGATAAAGGCAGTGCTCAACATGCCGTCACCCTCTAGTATAAAGGAAGTACAACACCTGACAAGGAGGATTGTGGCTTTAAGCCGGTTCGTATCCAGAGCAAGTGATAAATGCCAGCCTTTCTTCCAAGTTCTGAAGAAAGCCTTTCAATGGGATACAAAGTGTGAAGAAGCATTCTCAACTTTGAAAACATACACGAGTTCCTTGCATTCTAGTAGAGATCTGTCGAAGGGAGCTCATACTCTGTATGGCTATGTCGAAAAAACTTCGCCAACGTCCTCGTCAAAGAAAAGCGAGTTCGACACCCCGAGTTTACTATTACGGCCAGAGCTCTAAGAGGAGCAAAGGAGAGGTACCCTAAGAATGGAAAAGTTAATTTTAGCTCGGTAACCCTTGACTCGGAAGCTCGCCCATATTTCAGGCTCATGCATAGAAGTTCCAACGGGATGCAGATGAAACAAGTGTTGCATAAACCAGAGACCTCCGGAAGGCTGATGAAGTGGGCCATAGAGCTAAGTGAGTTCGATATCAGATACAGGCAAAAAACTGCAATAAAAGGACAAGTCTTGGCCGATTTCATCATGGAGTTTGCACCAGCGGAACCCGCTAAAGATGCCCAAACAATGACTGACCTCTCCACTTGGAAACTCTCCGTAGATGGAGCTTGAGCAGCCTTGAGAGTGGAGCGGGTCTTATCCTAACTTCCCGAAGGAATAAACATTGATGCGCACTCGATTTGGATTCCATGCTTCCAACGAGAAGCCAAATATGGGGCCATCATAGCGAGGCCTCGGCCTCGCCCATTCATTAGAAGTCGACCAGGCTGGGGTCTCTGATGACTCAGTGGTGGTCGGACAAATGGGATACCTCTGAGGCCAAAGTGAAAGGATGATTCTATACCTCCGAAAATTTCATGACATATTAAAAAAATTCGTGTTGGTTCAGGTCAAGCATGTCTCGGAAGCGAGAGAACTCACGGCGGGCGCCTTGGCAAAACTAGCCTGACCTCACGGGAGAGAGGACCTCAGCGGTCGACACACCGTCGAGGCTCTGGCGGAACCCTCAATCGATCTATGTGGTGATTGCCCGGTCGGGTCGGCTTAGGCTTGGATGGAGCCTATTTGGGATTATATTACAGGCTAGAAAGCCTACGAACTGACTCGAGAAGAAGCGGCTAGAATAAGGCTGGTACGCGAGGTTTACCAATCACAAAGAAGCCTGCGAGGATTTTCACACATTCCTTAAATGCATCGCGGGAGAGACCGCAGAGTGCGTCTTTGAGAGAAGTACGGGCATATGCGAAGGGAGTCATATCGAGACCCGGGCATTGCGAGGAGTCTTGAGCGGGGATACTGCGGCTACAATGCTCAAGATGCAGCAGACCGTCGAGAAATGCAGAATGCGAGAACGCGCGAATCTCGCGCCTCCCATCGGAACCCTTAACATCGATCTGAGCCCTTGGCCTTTCAATGATTGGGGTTTGGACATATTGGGACCCACCTTGCCCATTGGTAAGAATTGATTACAAATTCATAATCGTTGCGATGAATTACTTCATCAAGTGGGTGAGCCAGACCTTTAGCCACGATTCTGAGCCGAGAAGATCTGCGATTTTGTGTGGCGAACCACATCATGCTCTGAGTTTGGTATCCCAGAGCTGCAGTATCAGACAATGGAAGCGAGTTCGATGCGCGAGTCGAGATTTACGTACCGGGCTGAATTAAAATTATTACTCATCTCCAGCACACCCGAAATCCAACGAACAGTAAAGTCCTTATCAAAACCCTTAAAGCGCCTTGAGGCCAAATTGGAAGACCTTAAAGAAATTGGGTAGAATACCTCCCCAAGGTATTATGGGCCTGGGGCGACCTGTCCCGGCAACGGGGAAACCCCATTTGCCACTGGCCTTTGCCCTTTGAAGCGGTAGCCCCGTTGAAGTCGGAATAAAGTCCTAGGATCGAGTTAGCATCGAGTGGAACCTGATAGTGAAGCTCTTAAATACAATTTGAATCTCACAGATGAAAGTGTGAAGACCAGTCTAAAGCTGAAGGATATCAAGGAAGGCGGTACTATTAAAAAAGTCAAACCTAGAAGCTACATGCTGGGTGATTTAGTCTTAAAGAAACTCCACGCGCCAACAAGGCTTAGGCGCATGGAAAGCGGGCCCGGCCCGGAAGGTCCTTACATCATATCTCGAGTCGTCAGGCCGGACAATTATGAGCTCCATACAGAGGAAGGAAAAATCTTACATCATACATGGAATGCGGAACATCTTAAGCGTTTTTACCAGTAAGCATCGGTTTATAAGGTTAAATAAAGCCTTGTTAATCCTTAGGTGATGAGTTCAGCATTCATTAATTATGTTGTCAGACATCCCAAACAGTTCAGATATATAAAACTCAGAAAAAGGCACAATGAGAAGTTCATAGACATAAAAGGAAAAGTTTCTCTTTATTTCAATTGAACTACATTCGATTCTGATAGGTGGTGTCGTGATTACATCTTGAAAGCATTCGATACAAAACGGTTCCCTCGAAAAAAAAAAAAAAAAAAAAAAGAAGGAAAAGAAAAGTGGAAAAGAGGGAGAAGAAGAAAGGGATGGAAAGAGTTTGTGTAGAAGAAACAAAAGAGGAGAATGAGATGTGGAAGAAAAGATGAAAAGAAGGAGAAGGAGAAAGGAGGAAGGAGAGAAGAGCAGAAAATGGAAGGCGGCGCGAAAATGCATCGCCCTCTCCGGGCACCTCCACAGCACGAAGCTAGGGAATAACATAAACTCCCATAAAGGGAATTTAGGAAAACACAACTCTCCTGACAAGAATCCGGTAAAAGCTAGGGCCGAAGCTTTAAACAGACCCTAAGCAGCAATTCGAGGCTCAGGGTTGTTCCATCCACTTGAATTTGATTTACCCACCACCCAAGCCAAAGTCTCAAAGCATAGTTCTACAGAAGCAATGGGGCCACCATGTATAAAGGAGGCAATGTAGAATTAAGGCAATCGTTCCAAATTCTCCATCAATCAACATAAAGGCGTTCTTCTTCCAAAAACCGAAATCAGACCAGCCGCACAATGATTCAATCCAGCAGTTTGTACGGCAAGGCCCCCGATAGCTCATTTTGACAGGCTAACCTGCACGGGCCATGCGCCTCGGGAGTCGGACCGGCTCGAGGGCTTCCCATTGCCGCTTTCGGTACGCCGCCACTCGTTGGAACGCCACTAAGGCCCGCAGCGCCCGGGGAGCCCGGTAAGCTCACATTGACGAATAACCTACTGCGCACGAGGCCGCATTGCCTCGGAAGTCATGCTGGCTCGGGCTACATGTACTGGTACAGACGCCACGAGGCCCACCGGCGCCGGGAGCCATTAGCTCACATTGACGGGGTGTTCCACTCAGCACATGCCCTTGTTTGCCCTAGCAGGTCGGATGTTTCGAGGTGGAACGCCACGAGGCCACGGCGCCCGGGAGCCCCGTGGCTCGAGATGACGGGCTTTAGTGAGTAAGTGATTCTGAGGATGATTCAAACCAGTAGTGACGATGGAGTGGGACGTTTGACTGCGAAAATGGATTGGCACATTGGGAATACGTTCAGCTCATTGCAAATCAACTAGATGGAGGTCAGCGCTCCAGTGGCGAGCTGCGAAATAGGTCATGCAGCTGAGGTCGGTTCGACTCATGCAAGTCCAGATGGAGGTCAGTAAGCAGGTGACGAGCTGCCAAAAATAGGTCATGCAACCTAAGGAATCTGTTCAACTCATGCAAATCGACCGATGGAGGTCAGCCGCTCAAGTTGACGGGTTACGCCTACTCCCCAGACACGCCACAGCCTAGGAATCGGACGAGCTTCGTACAAATTAACCCCTGAAGCCTTAGCGACTCGGTTGGCGAACTGGTGCCATTTCGGACCCTGGTCGGGCCATACAATTCGCGAAAGAAAAGCGAAAATACTACGGTGAGAAGCGAGGCGATGAAAAATGAATATTTATTAAGGAGATCCACATATGTCGGGCCCCCGAGCACGTCTGAAAGAAGCGGTGTACATAAAAGAAAAATATAAAAATTTCGATGTCGGGCGGTAAATAGATACGAAACCTAGGCGTCGGCGGGGAGCGAGCGATGAAGGGGAATGGAAGCGAGTATCCGGCTCTTGAGAATAATTTGCAGAGAAAGACTCCTCTGCCTCCTGCGTCGCAGGTCCCAGTTGAAGTCAAGTGCGGGTGAGCGTTAACGACCTTCTGGCGAAGCGAGCCACCCGAGGCCGAGGCACTAGCCTGGTCCCTCAATCTGCTAATAACATCATCCCTCTTAGCAACCAAGGATATTTGCTGGTGAAGATCCCCGCGCAATCCGCGACACTCCTCCTTCAGCCGCTCCGCTGAATTTACAGCCTCGGAGGCCTCACTACGAGCCGCGTCTAGCAACGCCCTGGCCTCGGAGGCCTCACGACAAGCCGCGTCTAGCAACGCCCTGGCCTTGAAGGCCTCGCCACGAGCCACGGCTAGCTGCGCTACTTTATCACGAATCGCCATTGGCCGCCTTGTGACTCTGAGACTCCCCGTGACTCGCCCCGGGATGTAATGACTCATCCTAACCGATACGAAGCTCGTATTGGGAGGGCCCCTGGCCCCGATCCGGGTCTCGATCGAGATCATTCGGCGCAACCCTGGAGCTCACCGGACCTCCGAAGCTTCGCCTTGTATACATGGCTTCGCCGAACTTCATCCTCTCTATTTTCCGCCGGAGCCTGGCCGTGTGGTATGCTTTAGATCATATTTAAGTCTCTCCTGCAGGTCATCGTTACGCCGTTCTTGGCTTAGTCCCTCGAAGAAAGAAGAGGCCACCTTCGCCTTCTCATCCGGCGATTTTACATGCTTTTCGTTTAGTTTGGCCTTATCGGTCAGACCCTTCAAATGAGTGGCTACCTGCACATCAAACATGAAGTCAACATCCAACACGGGATCAACCTGAAAACAGACACTATCAGATGCGGGGACTTCTGAGGCAGCCTGAAGGGATAGAGCGAGCCTCATCAGGCGGCCTTTACGACCTCCCGAGGTCGGAATCCTTAGGACGGACGAGATTGCACTTACGCCAGTTCGGCGTGAGGAGCAAGAATCCTCATCTTCGCCAACTTTGATTTGGTTTTCTCTTAAACTCTTCCACCCATCGAGGTGGCCTAGCACTATCCGGCGGATTCAGGTAATAGGCATAACCGCCCAGCCAGTTTATTTCGACGGCTCCATCGAAGATTTTGCCTTTACGGCCGAGGCTTAGAAGGGGCGGAGGCTCGTGACCACGGGGCCTCGGCGCGACGGCCTCCCTTTCCGGCTTTCGAAGCCAGAGAAGTCGGAGGCCGCCCACTAATTCCCAGACCTTGGCCGGCGGGACTGATCTTTCTCAATGGAGCTTGATTTTCTCCGCCGCACTCCGGGCTTAGGAGGCAGTGCCCTACTTTGGACCAAAATCTCTCCCCTAGTAGGAGTGGCTGCAGTAAGCCTAATAGGAGAGACTCCCATGGTGGAAGAGACGAGGCCTCGAAGCGGTAGAGCATTCGCATACCTCGATTTCGGCGGGCGGGAATGTAGATTTTATTAGCTTCGCATAAGGATGAAGCGGACATTCGCAGCACGAAACTACGACACATTATCTTATTACTAAGGTCCAAGTCGAGCAAGCGGGAAGCATGAGAATAATGCAAAATCAGAAATATTCAACAACGCTTCACGCAGGATTTTCACAGAAAGCAGGAGAAAACACTCACGAAGATTATCGGGGGTGGTCCAAGCCACAGAACGCCCAAAGTATCGTCCTTGTCGGAAGGATCGTATTCCCAGTTGCGACCACTAACAAAGAAATAACGTCCCTTCCACGACCTATGGGAAGAAGGAGATCGATGATCACGGAGGGCTCCGGGCGCACGGAAATGAGAAGCCCTCGGTAGTCTCCTTTGGGCTAGAAGATAGAGGAGCGAGCCACGCTAGGGATGATCCCACATTGTCCCTAAAAAAAAGGCCAATAGGCCCACCAAAAATCTGCCCCGACCGTTGGGAGCTGGGTTGGAAGGACAAACATTGAAATGTTGCGGGAGACCTTTTCATAAGGGATGGAGTGGAAAGCAAAGACCATTGTCAAGGCGACCTCGAGGAAACATACCATCCCGAGCCTGGCGCCGCAAAGTCGGGGCGTGGCGGTCCGCCTCGGATGCGGGAGGTCGATAACGTTCGGTAAGGTAGCCCCATACAGAAGGATTAAACACTAGGTCACGATCCGCGGCTTGTGTTGGACTGTGATTTAAGGTGTCGACCCCGGGATATTTAATTAGGTTTATTTTCCCTTTATCCTTATCCAAGGGAAGAGGAGGCGCCACATGAATGTTTCGGGGTTCAACCATGGTCGAATGGCCAGAAGCATCTAACGTTTAGAGCAGGCAACAAGCGAAGAGTCATGTAATACGTAAAGAAGAAGAAGCGACCGGATTAATAATAAAAGCAAACAGTAAAAACAAAGTCCGGTCGATTTAACCCTAGCGCCTCGTCGTACCAATCGAAGAAGAAACAAAGGTACCAGAACACAGTGGTCGGGAATAAGGCGGAAGAACCTACCACCAAGAAAAATGCCCGGAAAAGACTACACCGCAAAGATTGACTTGAGAGAACTGCAGCGGAAATAAAGTGCGAGATCGCGGAAGAGAGGGTGGAGGACGAAGAACCTGGGACGGAGGAGAATTCTGCGAAAAGCGAAGAAACTAGAAGGTAGGAAGCGGCGAAAACCAAGAGTCATCATTATCACAAGACATATGGCGGCGACTAAGCCTTAACCTTGACCTCAAATAGACACGTGGAAATTGCATCGTCACGAGAAAGCGATACAACCCTTGCCCGATGCAGTACCCCGAGGTTGGGGGGCAACTGTGAGGTTTTGAAAAATGGGCTCGTAGGCGGCTCACAGTCGAAGAGTAGGCGTGCCCAGCTGCAATACCAGGCCCCTCGGTACCAACCCAGCGAAGAGCTGGCGGCAGGTCAGGGCGATCTTGGATGAATTAGAAGGTCCATATCACGCATTCAGTTGTATTTTCGCTATCACGAATAAAATAACCCCTAACGATATATCATCACAGCCAGTCAACGGAAATCTTATCGAGGAAGGAAAATAATAGCAGTCATTACCGAGTTGGATGCTCCCCAATGAAGGAAAGATTATCTCAAATAAACAGCTCTTTCTAAATCCATAACCGTCGATCTGATAAGAAAATCCCATCAATGGGAGCAAATCCACAATTCTGATTCAAGCCCGGTTTAGACATCTGTAAATGCATAGCCTGCCCGGTGGTGAAAATACGCACTCTTGAAGCGCATACTCATATGCAAACATAGGCAACCTTCTAAGCAATCTCTCTTTTCTAAAAGAAAGCGGAGCTTGGGCATCGGAGCGTACGGCGAAGCCCTCGTGACCGCGCTTCTTCACTTGTTTTTGAAGAGGAGTCACTGCGTCGGGCACGTAGATCAACGGTGCGTGATTACCTCGGCCCGAACCGACCAGAGCACAATCCCGACCGCCCGACAATCGGTCAGGCCAACCAACCGCACGCTCCCGGTGATCAGGTTGAAAAAGGCATCATCGGTTCTTATTAAGTCCATTGGAAATTTCCTCACAATTGTTGTTGCTACTCAAACTACTAATATTTCTTTTATGTTATATCTATGTTGTAATATTTCAACTTCCACTATGTTTATTATGCAAATTAAGATTGTCACTTCTTGAAATTTAGACAATTCCATTTACCAATATGTATTAATTATGGCCTTGGAGCATTAAGAATGTTTTTTCTTTAGTCTTTCATCACTTGATTGATCTTTGTATTATGTCAATATTAATCACTATTGTAAAACACAGGAAAATTCTAATTTTCTGAAAAATGGTAAAATGGTAATTTTAGTAAACATCCGAAATTTTTCTAGATCTCGGATGATGAAACGGACTTCACCGTTGGAATCATCTCGTGAAATCAGCTACCACGTCAATTTAGGTCAAAGTGCAGAGGCCGGTCAGAATTTCACGTTTTTCAAGGCACCGAGTGTCGGGTGTCATAAAACGGGTTTGAGAGACATGTGATGTGACAAAAGTCACCTACTACATGCTCATGAGCACATGTTACATGATTAGAGAGGATGAAATGAATGGTTTAGATTAAGTCAAGTATCAAAAAGGCTCTTTAAGTCACTTAAAGGGACAAGATGGGAATTAAGTGGAAAGTTTAAAATGAATAAAACAAAGAAGAATTGTGATCTTCTTCTCCAAAGTAAGCGAAACAGACGGTGAGGGCTGGTTTTAGTTTTAGAGAGAGAGAGTGGCTTCTCTCTGGGTTTCCGTTCGGATCGTCGGTTAGCGAGCCACGAGTAAAGTTGTTCTACGGCGAGGCTGCGCGAGCACTGATTTTTGTGGAGTTCCGACAACTCAAGAGGTAGGGATCTTTCCTACTTGGTTTATTCTTTAGTAGAGCCATTTATGGATGGGGATTTGTTGGGTCGAGGTCGTGTTATCGGTCTCAAAATCTTTAGGCAGAAAATTTGAAGAAAATCCCTAATTGTGTGGTAGGTGAGCGATTGCCAACGAAGTTTCACTTGTTCCGCGAGTGATTTTGATGTGATTTTGTGTTTATTGAGTGATTCAAAATGAATTGCTTGTATTTGTTAATTAGCCCGTGAGCTAATTTTGTTGTTATTGATGTGAATTTAACATGAATTTATGGATTAATTGTGTTAATATATACATGTTAAACATATTGGCATAAATTGTTTAGAATTGGCATAATGCATTCCATGTGCATTGGGGCAACCTAGAATATTAGATGTGAGTGCATGACATGAAAGAAAACAAAAACGAAAATGTTTGTGAAAGAAATTTCGACGAAAGATTTTTCGGAGAATTGTGTTAGGAGATTGTCCAACAATTCACGTCGGAGGGCCCATGGTGTTTGGAGGGTTATCCCGGCGGTCGCCTCGGAGGTTGTCAATCGCCTGAAACTTAGTAGTAAGTTTTCGATAACAAAAAGATTTTGCTCGCATTTGGCTTAGGCATGTGTGAGGGAGTCGGCGAGGACTCGAGACATGGGATTGGGCATGTAGACATTCAAGTAGGATCACGTATTTGCTTGAGTGTGATTGTTTGCCATGACATGTGCAGTGGGTGGGAGTAACCCATGTAGGAAATTATCACTGCGGGCATTGCTCACCTGCCCGAGGGGGATCACTATTTTCGAATACGAGGGGTGTACAGGAGGACGTCGCTCACTAGAGGCCGCGTTTTAGAAGAAAGCCGGATTGTGGCTTTGGTATTACTTTTTTATAACATGTATTAGAACTTTTAACTTTTAATGTATGTACGTTTGAATTAAGAGTGATTTATTAACTCTTGAACCATGTAATATAGTTGGTTGGGATATATTTTGTGAGTATTGATGTATGGGCCCAAGTGGCTATTTTACTCATTTTTATTCGTATGTGGATCCGGTGTGGTCGGTGTGGAAATGTTGGGGCAGGGTTGTTGTATCTTGGGTGGGAAGCTCCCGAGAAGAAGAAGGGCTACGCCCCAATTTTCATGAGTGGTGTCGGGTTACGTCATCCACGAATATTCCATGAGGAGTTGACCAGATTAACGATGAGACACCGGGATTAGGCGTCACAACTTAGAAATTGTCGGGAGAGCTTAGGGTATACATGAATACCCTACTGGACTCGATGGGAAGCAGGTTAGATCATGCATCCATTGTGCATTTTAATAGATAGTGTATAACATGAATTATTTGTGTATGTTATTAATGATTTGTGTAGCAGTGAATAGCACATAGGAAAAAAAATGTTGAGGAAAATCAGTAGAGCCAAATAAATGTGTTGAGGAGAAATGTTTTTTAATGGGTTTTATAGTGTGTGAAACAGGAAAAAAATTAAATAAAATAAATTTTAATGAATTTATTTTACATTTCTCTTGGAAAATGAATATATATATATATATATATATATATATATATATATATATATATATATATATATATATATATATATATATATATATATATATATATATATATATTTAAGTGAGTTTCATTAGCTAGAATAGAAAAAAATGATGAGTGAAAAAAATAAATAAATAAATAAACAGTGCAGGAAAGCTGGATGGGCTACTGCCCATTTTCCAGCCTTGTGTCACAATACAATGTATTGTATCGTGACAGGCAAGGGCACAGGCGCGTAAGGGCGTGCAACAAGGCCTTGCGATACGGTCGAATGAGGCCATGACACGACCTACGACACGGCGGGCCTACGCATAGGGCGTGAGCGTGGCGGGTGCGCATGACCGACCCGGGGAGTGGGTGTGTTCAAAATTATGTCGTGGGCGAGGGTGACTTTGGGTGCGCCAATGTAGCGCGCGAGGGCTGCGTCTGGCGCGGCGCCTGCTGACACGGCGCTAGGGGCTTTGCGACCGCGGCGCGGGCGCTGCGACGCGGCACAAAATGAAGGAGGCTGCGACCGCGACCTGCAGCGATGACCGCAGGCGCGTGGCCGCAATGACTACTGTCTGATCGGTGTCTTGTATGACACGACCCGACACGGCACGATGAGCCCGCGATCACGGGCGGCGGTCGCATGAAACATGCGGCACCAGTTTAAGAGTGTGCACCACGTACTAACCCAGTGACTCGATGCACTATTAGAGTCAACATTTTGAGACACTTGTCCATGAGCTTGGATTCACGAGGTTTTCAAAAAATAAAATAAAATAAAAAATCTTAAAATAAAATAAAATAAAATGAAGAAAAAAAAATTTGTTACTTATGATTTAATATATGAACTTATTATCTTGCATTACCTATGAATGCATGGACATTGTGTATGAAATAATTTTTCGGTATGTGAATAGTGTCTCGAGACTGTGTTTACACCTTAGAATGCACGTGGATTGTGATAGAGTTGGGAAGCCCAAAGGTTGAGGCCTTGGAGGAGCCCTTGTATGTGAGTTCTCCCCTAGGGATTAGGGCGAGGATAAGGATGATATGTCGTGGTTGCGAGTTAGAGATCTCTGGGATTTTACTCATAGTGGACCTGAGGGTCACAGACATGTCAGAGTATGATATCACCCTTAGGATGGATTGGCTGACAGCTTACAGGGTAGTCATCGATTGTGAGCGTAGGAGGGTTACCGCCTATACATAGGACAGTACTCATGTTGTATTTCAGGGGGACAAGCATGATATTTTCTCCGGGCCAGTGTACGGCGTCCAGGTGTTAGGGACAGTTGGCGAGTTGGCTAGCAAAGCTGCTTACAGAGACGAGGTGAGACAGGACTTAGATCTACCTCGAGTAGTCTACGAGAATGAGGATGTTTTTTCGGATGAGCTACCGGGATTGCCTCCGTAGAGGGTGGTAGACTTCAGTATCGAGTTACACCCTGGTACTTCGCCCATCTCTATGACTCTGCATAGGATGGCACCAGTTGAGTTGCAGGAACTTAGAGTCCAGCTACGAGGGCTCTTTGGACAAGGGGGTTCGTGGGCAGAGCACTTCACCATGGGCGCTCGGTCTATTTGCGAAGAAGAGGACAAGACCGCCGTGCGTGACTACGGGCAGGTTGAGCAGAGGGTTACGATCAAGAATCGGTGCGGATTCTTAGAGATTGATGACTTGTTTGATCAAGGTGGGGAGCGCGATTCTACTCCAAGATCAGACCCTTGCTGGTTGCATCGGCGAGGTTAGGAGACAAATATCCCTAAGACAGCGTTCAGGACACATTATAGGCACTTTGAGTTTACGGTGATGCCCTTTGGATTGACGAATGCGCCAGTGGAATTCATGGACCTCATGCATAGGGTATTCCAATCCTATCTAGATCAGTTTGTCGTAGTCTTCATGGATGACACTTTGATCTACTCCCAGTCAGAGTGGGAGCAAGAGTATCATTTGAGGATTGTGTTACAGTTGTTGAGAGACCATCGAGTTGTGCGCGAGTTCGATAAGTGACGAGTTTTGCTTGCGAGGTGAATTTTGGAACACATGGTGTCGACATCGGGCATGTCGGTGGACCCGAGGAGAAGGTCAAGGCGAAGTGATGAGTTAGGAGCATTGAAGTCGATCTTAGAGATCACGTGGTTTCTTGGGATTGGTCGGGTCTTATGGGAGTTCATTGAGGATTTCTCCCAGATTAAGCGGCACTATGACGAGATTGACCGGAAGGAGGTCAAGTGTGATTGGATGAGCCGATGTGAGGAGGCATTGAGAGTTGAAGGAGACTTACTTCGACTCTATCTTGACGAATCGGACGAGGATAGAGTCACATGGATGTGTGTGATGCCTCGAGGGGCGGATTGGGATGTGTTTTGATGCGATCCGGGAGGGTAGTAGCTTATGGTTCCGGTTAGTTAAAGAATCATGAGCAGAATTACCTTACACACGACATGGAGTTGGCAGCCGTAGTCTTCGCCTTGAAGATTTGGCACCAATACTTATATGGTGAACAGTTCGAGGTGTAATCAGACCAAAAAAGTATGAAGTATATTTTCATGCAATGGGAACTCAATATGAGGCAACGTAGATGGATGGAGTTCCTAGAGGATTATGACTTCACTTTGCATTACCATCCTGGTAAGGCAAATGTGGTGGCTGATGCACTCAGTCGGAAGTCACGGAGCAGCGGCACAAGTATAGCTTCGGGAGTGGCGGATGCTCGGGCGTGGGACCGAGTTTGGGGCTCTGATGCAGAGCCTGGTGCATTAGGGAGTTTAGTGGCTGCAGGTCTTTGTTGAGAAGCCCCGAGTGATTGAGTCCTAGGGGCCGGGGCCCAGCCCGGAGATAGTGTCCATCAGGGGCCGGGTACAGTTAGGTACGGGTGACGAGTGCTAGACCGTCCACGCAGATGGTAGTCTTCGATATAGGGGACGGGTAGTGGTTCCCTAGTTGACCGATTTGAAAGAGGAGATTCTTAGGGAGTTTCACTACTCTCGATTTGTCGTGCATTCAGGTGGCATGAAGATGTACCAAGATCTTCGTTGCCGGTGCTCTGGAGGCGGGATGAAAGACCGCGTGGAGACTTTGTTCGACGATGTCTGCGTGTCGACAAGTTAGAAATTTGAGCACACCGGGAAGCCATCAGTACTACTTGACCATTGGAGGTGGTAGTGGAAATGGGAATGCGTCACGATGGATTTGTGACCCACTTGTCAGAACACCGCAGGACGGGATGTAGTATGGGTGATAGTGGGCCAGGCTCACTGAGAAGTCGGCACATTTCTGCGGCCGGAGTGCGGATGACGCTTCACATTAAAGAGATTCTCTGGAGTTGTATGTTCGAGATAGTCGGGCTACATGGGTACCGGTATCCATGAGTGTCGGATAGGGACCAGGGTTTGCGGCGCACTTTGGAAGAGTTTCCAAAGGCTATGGGCACGGTGACCATGAGTACGGCTTTCCGCCTGGACAAATGGTCGATCGAGGAGAGGTCTCATATAGGTGTTGGGGACTACGACATCGTCTGGATCATAAGGAGTAGGGAAGAGCATTTTCCCTTAGTGGGATTCGCCTACAACAACAGTTATCAGGCGAGTATACAGATGGCACCGTATGAGGCATTGTATGGGAGGCCATGCGAGATCAGCGATATGTTAGGCCAGGGTGAAGGCTCCATCACTAGTCTGTCGATCGAGACACCTCAGAAGGTGAGCGATCTGACGGGAACTTCTCCGCGACCGAGTCGCCGGAAGAGCTATCTTTGATGTCTGACGTGCGACCATAGAGTTCGAGGTTAGAGATCCGTCTTCTTGAAAGTGATGCCTAAGAGGTGGTTGGGTTCGCGAGCGGGAAGTTATCGCCGAGGTTTATTGGGCCCTTCGAGATACTCGAGAGGGTAGGCACTATAGCGTACTGGTTGGCTTAACCGCCCAGCATGTCAGGTGTCCATGAGGTATTTCACTTCTCCATGCTTCGGAGGTACACTCCAGATCCAGCTCATGTAGTGGATTGGGAAGAGATTGAGGTTGACACAGATGGGACCTTCGAGGAGGGACCAGTGTGCATTATTGATGGTGGGGTTAGTGCCTAGCGCTGAGGCCCAGGTGAGGCTAGTGAGGGTGCTATGGCGACAGGCGTGGAGTGGAGGAGTTGTGCTAGCGAGGACATGATCACGGGCCGCACATCCGCTTCTTGTTTAGGATGAAGGTACATGGTTTAATTGTTTAATGCCAAATGACTAGTTTACATACATGGCATGGTGCACGTTACATATGCATGTGATTCGTTGTGTGATTGTGCAGATTTCGGAATGAAATTCCTTTTAAGAAAGGAAGGAATGTAAAGCAGGAAAATTCTAATTTTCTTAAAATGAGTAAAAATAGTAATTTACAGTAAAAATCACAAAATTTTTCTAGATCTCGGATGTGAAAGCGGACTTATACGTTGGAATCGATCTCGCGAAATCTAGCTACCACGTCGAATTTATTCGAATTAGGGCATTCAAATTTCACGTTTTTGAGCTATAGAGTGTCGGGTCTTAGTAAAGCAGATTACGAGACATGTGATGTGACAAAAGTCACCTACTACATGTACTCATGTGACACATTTTGCATGATTAGAGAGATGATGAAAATGAATGGTTTAGATTAAGTCAAGTATCAAAAAGGCCCATTAAGTCACTTAAAGGGACAAGATGGGAATTAAGTGGAAAGTTTAAAATGAATAAAACAAAGAAGAATAGTGATCTTCTTCTCCAAAGTAGTAGAAACGGACAGTGAGGGCTGGTTTGAGTTTTTAGAGAGAGAGAGTGGCTTCTCTCTAGATTTTCCAGGTTCGGACCGTCGGTTCGCTTCGGGCCACGAGTAAGAGTTGTTCTGCGAGAGCTGCAGCGTGGGCTACCGTTTTGTGGAGTTCGGAGCAACCAAGAGGTAGAAATCTTTTCCTGCCTTGGTTTATTCTTTGGCTAAGGCTATTTTATGGATGGGGACTGCATTGAGGGCTGGAAGGCGTTGTTATCGGTCTCAAAATCTTTGAGCGAGTGGAAGAATCCTAATTGTGGCCGTGAGCGATTACTTGACTGAGGGTTTCCTTTGTTCACGTGATTTTTGATGTGATTTTTGTGTTGTTGAGTGATTCAAAATTAATTGCTTGTATTTGTTAATTAGCCCATGTGAGCTAATTTTGTTGTTATTGATGTGAATTTAATAACATGAATTTATGTGGATTAATTGTGTTAATATATACATGTTAAACATATTAGCATAAATTGTTTGGAATTGGCATAATGCATTCCATGTGCATTGGGGCAACCTAGAATATTAGGTGTGAGTGCATGACATGAAAGAAAACAAAAACGAAAATGTTTGTGAAAGAAATTTCGACAGAAGATTTTCAGGAAGAGTAACCAGTGAGATTGTCCAACAATTCATGTCAGAGGGGCCCATGAATTGTTTCAGAGGGTTATCCAACATATTCGCCTCGGAGGGTTGTCCAATAAATTTTATTAAAACTCGGTAGTAAGTTTTCGATAACAAAAAGATTTTGCTCGCATTTGGCTTAGGCATGTGTGAGAAAGTCGGTGAGGTCTCGAGACATGTAGACATTCAAGTAGGATCATGTATTTTCTTGAGTGTGATTGTTTGCCATGACATGTGCACTTAGGTGGGGAGTAACCCATGCAAGAAATTATCCTCTTGGGCATTGCTCACCTGTCGAGGATCCATAGCTGGTCACGGGGAGTGTACAGGGTGGCGCTCATTAGAGGTCGTTTAGAAAGCCGGATTATTGGCTTTGGTATTAGCACATAACATGTATTAGAACTTTAAACTTTTAATATATGTTTGAATTAAGAGTGATTTATTAACTCTTGAACCATGTAATATAGTTGATTGGGATATATTTTGTGAGTATTGATGTATGGGTCCAAGTGGTTATTTTACTCATTTTTATCCGTATGTGGACCCGGTGTGGTCGGTGTAAAATGTTGGGATAGGTTGTGTATCTTGGGTAGAGCTCCCCGTAGAAAGGAGACTCTGCCCGATTTTCATGAGTGATGTCGGGTTACTCGACATCCACGAATATTCTATGGGTTGACGGGTTGTCAACGAGACACCTTGGGATTGGGGCATCACAACTATAGTTGAAATTATTGTTCTTATTAGCATCCATTGGAAATTTCCTCTAATTGTTGTTGCTACTCCAAGCTACTAATATTCTTTTTGTTATATCTATGTTTAGCAATATTTCAACTTCCACTATGTTTATTATGCAAATTAAGATTGTCACTTATTGAAATTTAGACAATTCCATTATGTATGACCTTGGAGCATTAATAATGATTTTTCTTTAGAGTTTTTTGCCACTTGATTGATCTTTGTATTATGTCAATTTAATCACTATACTTGAAATTATTGTTCTTATTCATTCTGACAATTATATGTTTCATGATCAAGGATATTTAAGGTTTTTCACTTATATGGGTTTTCTCAATGCTTCGATGCTGGTATTAGTTACTAATTCTAATTTGACACAAATTTATATTTTTTGGGAACTAGTTGGACTGTGTCTATATTTATTGATAATTTTTTGTTCGCACACCTATTATGACAAAAGCTTGTTAAAAAGCATTTGTGTAACTATGTGTAGGGACTTTGGTTTATCATTAGGAATTATGTGTCTTTATTGGATAACACGTGGTTTCGAATTTCGGGATTTACTAGAAATATTTATTAACTTGATTATTCCCTTCACAAATTAAGGCATCTTCGATTGTGTTGCTTACTCATCTATCACTGGAAACACCAATTTCCGTCTGAATATGGGACAATTCCTTCTCAAATAGGGTTAGATATTGGAAATTTTGATTATTGATGTAATTCCAAATTCCTAAGTGATTGAAAATGTGATATTTAATGTTGTTGTAGGTTGACATAAAATGTGAGATTTTAATTGATGATGCATCACAAGGCATATGAATACTGTTTGATTTGTTTTTAATGACCTGCAATGATGTCAAAATGGATTTTACTAATGAATTTTGTCCTTGAGTGAGGAATGGGTGCTTCACCCATGGTGAATCTTGAGAGGTTGATAATTCATACCATATTAGATTATAAACGCACTACAACAAAAATTGTATGTTGGGGCACTCAAAAAGTGCCTCAATAGATTGATGTTGTGACACTTTGATTTATTATTTGGGATAAAATCTCTTAGGTACAAGCACGTCAATACGCAACAAATACCAGCCTTCTCAACATATAAACTGATGAGGCGTTGCTGGGCTATTCCCCTTGAAGTGTGTTTTTGAGGCACGAAAAGCCTCATGTGCTTTATATGTTGAGGCATTTTATTGTGCCTTTTAAAGAAGTTCATTTAGAGGCACTAAGCGCCTCATCACATTTGCTATGTTAGGGGCGTTTTCATTATCACCTCCTTAGAATTACATTTTGAGGCACGAAACAGTGCCTCATCTGCCATATATTGAGGCAGTTTATTATGCCTCTTAAATTTCATTTTGAGGCACGAAACAGTGCCTCATCTACCATATGTTGAGGCGTTTTATTATGCCTCTTAAATTGCCTTTTGAGGCACGAAAAAGTGCTTCATCTGTCATAAGTTGAGGCATTTTATTGTGCCTCTTAAATTTCATTTTGAGGCATGAAAAAGTGTCTCATCTGTTATATGTTGAGGCATTTGCCTGCTTGATAGCATCTACATGTCGATTGTTTATCTATTGAGGCCTTCTTTATCATGCGCCCCTTTGTTATTTGTTAAGGCATTTGCTTGTGCCTCTTAAACTACCATAAGCTTTTGTTATGACTTTACAATGCCTTGAAAGACAAAATTATGACATGTATATACCCTTTGCCAAAAGGATGTTGCACTTTGCATATAAAATGAATAGTCCTTAGCTTCAAAACCTTGAAACAATCAAGTATAAGCAACTATGTAGACATCCAACATTTTATGTTTGAATCTCAAAGTCAAAACTATCATCCATCTAACATATTTGATTAAATGTGACAACTCACACTAGCAAAAACTATCAAGGCCACATGACTATGCAAAATTTTCCAACAAAGCAAAGTGGAAGTCACGAGAATACCAGCATAGCTTCTTAGTGATCTTCACCATGGTCTACTAGAAGCTGCAACAAAAAATGAAATGATTAAATCACAATATTTAAACTAAATAAAAAGAATTCAATAAAAGAACAAATATTAATCTTCATAATAATACGAATATAGAGGCAGCGATTGAAGCACTAATGGCATCTCCCCATGATCTGGAATGATCCATAAGACCTTATTATAGTCATTCCTCGGACTATAGGAGCACGAATAGTGCACTTCCACACCAATTTAGGACCTAATTCTTTGTCTCCAACTTGATTGATGGATCCACACTACATACTTTCCCAACGCCTTGGCTTTTCACTTAGGATTTGTTATGCTCGAGGAGAGACAACACCATCAACAAGCTAATCAACAACCCAAAGACCAGGCTCATGAATAATATAACAACACCATCATAAATCATACAAACCAAGCTAATCATATGGTATTTCCAAGCAAACCAAAGATTGCCACGCTGCGACATAACATAATTATGATTGCTACGATGTAGTCCATTTATATACCCTTCTCAAAGTAGTACACTTGTAATAGAGTTTCAAATGACTTACTTCAATAGGGCTTTGAGTTACTGATGTAGAGGCTTGAACGTGGTTGTTCGGCGTTAATGCATTTGAAGAATCTGATGGATTCCCTTGCATTCGATTCTCACGTACAATAGACCTTAATTCGTTCAATTCCTTTTGTAGTTCTTCATTTCTCGCTTGTAACTGTAAGGCAGCACGATGACTTGCTTTGCGACTAGGAACTATTCCATTAACATCAGCAGCTTTAACACCTAAACCATATAAGTTAACACGTCCATATTTCCCTTTCCCTATGACTTTATAGTAAGCATCGTTGCCATTATCATGAAGCCCTCGTGCATGTAGCATTTTTCATTTGTTCCCATACATTTATGTCGATTTAGTATTATAACAATTTCACACATTTCGAAAGTATAAAATAGGTGAACTCACAATTTTCTCTCCCCACGACGCATTGTGAAGTCACAGTCCTTCTTGGAATAACAAGTCATGACCATGTGCGAGAGGCGTGGGTTCATGACCCGAGTTTTCATGCTACAACATTAAAGTAGTGTCTGTTATACGCAATAGTATATCAATTAGAAACTGAGAAAGATATCTAAGTTGAAACATTACCTCCATCTCATGAATAATGGAACCCTCTTTGACTGTGCGATGAGTATATGGTTGATGACAGGCTTTCTTTATTTTCTCATTTGGCCTCACTTGCAACATATATAACCATGCATAAGTTTCCAAACTTAATCATAATTATAACTTTAGATATGAGAAAAGAACATACTATCCCTCTTTAGATGGCCAATGCTTCCGCAAGGTCATTCCAGTGTGATTCATTCACTCTTATGCAGGTGTTCTAAGGTTCTCATCCAAAGATAATTTGGAATCAAATACTTGGCAATAGTGTACTTTTCAAATTCCTCCATTTCTTTCCAATCGATTGTAAGATGTAATCTTCACATCTAAGGGAATTTCAAATTTGTCACCAAAATAGAAGTTCGATAAATATTTTGATGAATTACACTTATATTACTAATAATAATAGTAACATATCAACTAACACCTTCACAATTTGAGAATCTTGTTCATATTAGGCTTTACGAGGTACCTTGGCCCATCTTAAGACGTGGGGAGCATATTTTCCATTACGAGCAAGAGTACCTAGAAAATGTGCAAAAGTGCTTTCGTATGCTCACTTATCTGCATTTGGCTGTCCCGAATTTGTTAAAATGAAAATTCTTTTGTGGGTTTCTTCTGTTTTGACCCCCATACTTTAGGCATAGAGTAAGGCCCTCTCACTTTTCTCTTTTTCTTCCACCACAAGATCATGCAAATCAAATGGCAAATATTCTAAGCAATGGAGATGACTTTACAAAACCAATACACATCTAGCTTAGCTAGTCACGACAATAAACTCCAGCCCACATTCACCGCTCATCGGTTGGCATCGAATCGGTAACATAAGCATCAAAACATTATCCCTAAGCCTTTGGGCAGCCTTTAATCAATGTATTTGAACAACATTTAGCAGATTTTAGTACTTACCGGATATTCCTATGTTAGCTTCAATACTACTTTGAGTAACATGAGCACTTTGCTTAGTTAAAACTTGAGTATCATCATGTGCTCTTTCATGTGAAGCTTGAGCACTATCACATGATCGACTTTAATTGGATTGCACATAGATTTGCCACCTCGTGTTCTAACCTGCATAAAAGAGCAAAAAAATACATGGAGAATAATTTAGTACAAGTTTCAACGGAAAAATAAGTAACAATGCCAAAACCAAATTTACCATTTCAAGAAAGATTAGTAATTACCATGGAGCTGAGCAAGGAATAAAGATGGACAAATTGATGAACACGGAGAAAAGAAGTCATAAGGTATTATTTACTAATTATGTACTAGCATCATTAGTACAAATAGAAAAGATGACGACAACACACATAAGAAATGTACATGTTTATTAACTTACACAATATCAACTATGAAAAGAAATGTAAAGCTCCGCTACCGATAAGTATCAAGTTATTTGTTATTTAAGGGTTCCTCCTACACCTTCCCTAACCCATCTTATTTTCTATCATTATCATCGAGATATCCACTGTACATGTCTCGCAGTAAATAATCTTGTCAATTTCTTCTACGCTGTCCCATGTCAAAACAATCCTGGGAGTGGTTCTAATCCATGACCATACTTACATCCCTTTATCAGCTGGGATCTTCTGCATAAAACACTTGTTGTGCTTGATAAGCTAATAACAAAAATCAGGTATTCATTGGTCCTACTTAAATTCACAAGTGTGAAACCATTTCATCTTGCCTTTGCATTCTTCATGGCGCTGTCACATTTGAGATAGAACAACCTTCCTACTCAAAGTATTCCTAACTCAACAATCTCCTTCAAATGCTCATATCAGAGTCACATCTCCAATAACAGGATTTCTGTCATTAGCACTTGAGTAACTTGTCGTCTTTGCAATAACAACAACACCACTATTTTGTGTTTTCCTTCTTTGTTCAATCTCCTTAACATGAAATCTAAATCCATTAATAATAAAACCTTTGTATCGTTTGCCAATGAAGTTGGGACCTTGAGCTAAGCTTCTAAGTTCATCAGAAATTCCCCTTTCATTCACAAAATCCATATTTTGAACCTGTTAGACAAGCATAATAAGCTAAGAAATAATGAATTGACATATACAATTTCTAATATTTTTGTACTCTTTGAGGACTTCTTTATTGGCAAACCACGAGGCAAAAAAGTTTCTTGTGAATCGTTCAATGTCTTATCATAAACAAGGATTTGATTCGAATCATTTCCATTTCGCTAGAAGGAAAGAATTTTAGAATAGTATTAGATATATATCATCCACAAAACTATATATACGCCTGGCTTGAATTAATCACAAAATTTACCGCCTTAAAAATGGTTGAACTATTTCACAATTGAATAACACATATTGATGTGCCATGCTAATTCATCTACGTCCCATTAACGTATTCACTCTTCTAAGATGGCGACCGGGATTGACAAATATGGGAAGTTCAACTCTAGATATCCCAGCTCCTTAATGTAAGCGATTTTCTTGAAGCTCGATTTACTCATGTGTAGGCATAATCTGGTATCTAGCATAAGGAGCCAGCGTCTTCACTTGAGATATCCTCTTGCAATGAGACATGGGGACAGAGGCTTGATTACGTACATAGGCCTTCAAAGTTGACAAATACCTTTCAACGGGATACATCTATCGATATTGCATAGGTCCTGCCAACCTTGCTTCGATCGCTAAATGGATAGGTAGGTGAACCATAATATCAAAGAAAGGAGGAGGAAAAATCCTCTCCAAATGGCCAGTGTTAGAGCAATCCGCCTCTCTAATTGAATAAGTTCTGAGCATGAAGAACTTTGGGGCATAAACCTCTAAAAATTACAAAAATTAATTAAAATTTAGCACTTGCTGCTTGAGGACTACGAAGAGCTAGAGAAACAATTGTTGCATCAATATATGGTTATCATGACTCTTCAAACCGAAGATCTTCGATTGGTTTCTTACTTATGCATTTGATATATTTGATGAATAACCATACGGGACTTTGATTTGTTTCAACACACCGCAAGAAAATCGCTGCGCCCTATTCAGCCGAGGAAAACAAGGAGGTGGATAATGCGCGTTTACCATACTCATCTACAGGGATCTGACTTAGGCCTAATTCCATTTCTTGCAGTCGTCCGTGGCACTGCATGATCTTTTGATTTATCAAGGCTAGTATGGTTGCGGAACACTTTCACATTACTCTCAATGTGCATCACATCGAATTATGACGCAATATATTTCCTTTCCATATAGTAACTCAAAATATGCCCTTCTTCCAATTATAAGGTAAATTTCTGTTGTCATTATTTAATATGCCCGAACGTGTGTATGACCGTCAAGCTCTCTCGGGACCATATCTCCACTCAATTGTGATGGTGCCTTATCATGTTCTTCAAACCCATTGAATGATCTCTCTTATCTTCACGAAAAGGATGATGCTTGCTAAAGGCAGTACGTATAACAATGCTTACCACTATACCTTAACCACCTAGAACATGTGTCCTCATGTGAAGGACATGCAAATTCACCCTTAGTGCTCCCGTCGGAGCCAAATTTTCCAAGAGCTAGAAAGTCCTTTAAATTGTGAAACATTTTACGCATGTTGAAATTTCGGTCGTCGATGCATCATAAGTATTTACCCCAACCTCACAACAATTTTAACTCCTCTATCAAGGGCTCTAAGTATACATCAGATTGTTCCCGGGCATTATTGGGCGGGAATCAATAACGAAAGAAAAATATTCTTGCCGTGTACACATCCGGGAAAATTATAAGGTATCAAGACGGCGGAGTATGCTTGCCTCAATCCAACATTTAGGCCTAAAAAGTTAAGAGCCATCGTGTTAAGCCAAGCCTAATATTTCAAGTTTCTTCGGAAAAATCTGTATTTCTAAAGTCGAATGTCTTCCATGCAGGAGAATCAGCAGGGTGTCTCATATAACCATCTTCTGTTCGACCTTCCTTATGCCACCTCATGAAAGATGTTGTTTTCGAAGACACCTTGAATACATGGCTACTTGATCGAGGAATCAAGGGAAATATAACCCAAAACCTTAGCAGAACCTTTTTTTCTTTTTTAGATAAAGCTTCCCCAACTGTATTTATATCTTTGTCCTCAGTACACAGAGTGTTTGCAAGCGGCGAATTCCGTATCATTCTCGCCTCCGCTTTCTATCTGACATGCGGTCGTTTGGACGTATGGATCTTATTATGAAAGTCCGACCACTGTCATCTTTTTTTGCCTCATAGTATGACTTAGGAAATGTCTCTCCAACGGGGAAAAGCATCTTTATAATTGAGACAAAATTAGTAAATCCTTTGTTGCTCGCTCTGACTAAGACACCTTATGTGAAAGCGACCCCAATAATTGTAGATAATTGAGAATACTTCTTCTGACAAGGGATAAAGTTCGCTGACGTTTTTAACTACTCATAAAAACATTTTGCATCATTATTTGGTTCCTCATCTCCTGGGAACACCATCCCCATGATTATGTCAATGTAATTTTCAACACACCCCGAAAATTCATCATGCCAAATCCACATGCATGTCATTGCCATTGTCAAATTATCTCCTAAGTCATAAGTGGGACCAGTGAAGCGAAGATGCTTCACATGAACAAACCATCTTGCATACCCATTAATCCATGATATATTAAATGATCTTTGCGGTAACTCTATCACACCCGATCACGAAGTTTGCAATTTTTTACATGGACAAATGATTTTCCATTCACAGCAGCACTTTCAAATCATTATGATAATTTATCAAATAATTCTCATTCCTTACTTCCCCTATAAATTTATACATCCAACTTCTATCCATGGCGCCGTAAGACTTCTACTTGGTTACTTGATTCTAAACCGCAGAAGCAAAAAATCTGAAAATTACAATTGGTGAAGGCATATTAAGTAATTTAACACCCAAAAATAGTCGAAGTGTAGAAAAATATTGATCATATTCACTTTGGCAGACGGGGGAAAACCGAAGCCCTCCAAACCAAAAACACACGAGGGCCTTGAACCACAACATTAGCTCAACAATCAACAAAGATTGTCTCGTGATTTGGATTGAAGAACCGGCAGTTTAAGGAAACGAGAGTCAACCAGGAGAAATCAAACATCATTTAATTGCATGTATATCGAGAGAAAGAAAGTCACAACAAGACCAAAATGTACCCCTAACAGCTCAAGCATATGTCGAATGCCTAATCAACCTTTGCCCACTACTCCTGCAAAATTGAATAGAGAGGTCGAAAGGTTCAAATCGACAAATTTACAAGATAGTTCTCTAGTTACATAAATCTTATTTGGGTTGCAGAAAAAGGGTATAAGAGTATTCCCGAAAAATAAGATGCGAAGTTTCACAAAGTCAAATCAAATATATACATACACAAAGGTTTGAAAGGAATATCTAATTCAAATGGGTCAAAAGCATTGATCAATCGTTATTTTTGTCTTTTATATTGTGAATCAATCACACTCCCTAATTTGCCAACGAAGACTCTTTTAGCAGAGGTGATACAAAGAAATCTTTGGCCATTACTTGCTCTTATTGAGAGATCATAGATTTGGGGTGTGCTTTTGAGATCAATCTTCCTTTAACAAACAACAACCTTATTTGTCGGGAGTTTATTATGGGTTGGTTGGGGAGTCTCAAATGTGACAATTTGTGGAATGTATGCGTGTAATGAGTCAACTAGAGCGTTGTTTTATACCTTGCCTGAGAGACAGATGCTGCGTGCCCAGAGGAATAATGCATTATGTGGATCTATACACAAAACATAATGGTTTTGCCACACGAAAAGCGAACACACACGATAGAAAACCTTCTGAGAGGGTTGGGGAGAGCCACACCAGTCGAAGCCTTTTGATAGAAAATAATTCTCGAAACTAACTTTTCTGACCAACGAGGTGAGACGGCTGAGAGAGAGGGAAAGGGCAGGTGTGAATTCAGAAGGAAGGGTGGGCGGCCAGGTGGTCACCGTGTACTTTCAATGTCGGCGTATGTTCGTAGCTGCAGCATACCACCACTATATACGTTGTTGTCGTTTGCTTGCTTTCGGCCAGAATTGTCGAGGTGGACGAGCAATGGGGAATAGGCAGACGTGCGATAGTTTGTGGGTGGACGTGTAGTGGTGGGGCAGCAAAATTAGGTGTTTTGGTTAAGGATATTTTATTTTATTACAAAAATGTCATTCAATTTTAAAGTGCCTCAAAAGTCATGTGTTGAGGCATTTTAATTAAAATGCCTCAATAGATAGTGTCCTCTAAAGTCATTTTTCTTGTAGTGACGAATGTTTGTATAGAATCTACACATAATGAATAGTAAGTGATAAGCCCAAGCTTTAGCTTGTTATAATATTATAGGATATTGATCATATAGATGATTGTTTTAATCAAGTGTTGAACTAACTTGAAAAGTAGACTTTGAGGGAGGAATGTATATTGCAGTCATAATGATCCACACTCAAGCTTCAAATGTATGGTAGAGGTGGTATCCTAGGCTTATAATTTATAAAAGTATGTTGATAAAAATATATGATTATACTGGATCTCAAAGTCTTTTTTAACTAAGCGGTCTAGTGGTAATTAGAATCTAACAGGCGGTGGTAGTAATTAAAAGTGAGTTGAATTAAATAACTTGAGCTCACACGAAGTTTAAGCCACACCCATAAGTTAAAAGTGTAAAACCCCAGTAACCCCTGTAGAGAGAGAAGACCATCATTATCATATTTCATAGTCTGAGAAATGAGAGGTCGAGCAAAAAATCATCAACCTATAAGATCTACAATGCTGATGGACTATGCATGGCTTCAAATCTTTAGATCTACTTATTATGGTTTTTAATTTTAATTTTCATATTCGACATTTAAATCTTCAGAGCCCTAGCAGAGGTATAAGAGATTCTTGTAAGATCATACTAAAGTTCTGTAATATTTAATAAATAAATAATAAACAATAAATAACCAAAACACACAGAACTTTCGTTTTATAATAACCTATAAAAACAGAATCTTTGATTTCATGATTTTCACATAATAAGAGAAATAGAGAATTATTCGTTACTGATCTAGATCCATGATAACGAATCTTCAAAACCTTATCTAAAAAGAATTTGTTTTTATCCCTTTGCCCTTTTATTTCGATCTCACTGATCGTGCGTGATGATGAAGTTTTTAGGCGTTTCTAGGCAGAGGACCTTACATACATAGGTTTTCAAATTTAAAACATAAATATTTAAATTTTCACCCATTCCATCAAGCAATGCAACCCAAGCCATTAATTATAATATTTTTTTAATTTTGTTACTAATTCTCCAAGTTTGTCGCTCGAGTCACATATAAAATTCTTACATTCTCCTTGACTCATGCAGGATATACATTCATGATTTAATATAAATATATATTTGTCATAATGAGTATTATACAGGGTTATTCATTCATTTATTGATACCATCATAAAGTCATAATTAAGAGTAAGAACTAACAAGAGTCATGGCGGTTGTAAATCATTATTTTGATATAGTCATTTCCATGTATTACACAATTAACTCCCACTTAACATGACCTATAAATGAGAAGTACGAAAAAGGTCCATAATAATGTCTTTGTCAAAGACTTTCCTTTTAACATTCATCTGTATGCAATTATGTATACAAAACAAATATAAGGAAATTTCATAAACATATAATTGAGCTTCAAAGTGTTGAATAAACAATCATCACAAGACTATTATTATAATGTGCCAAATACTCGTAATTTCAACGTGGCATTCAATATCTTAGTGGCACTCGTATCATCAGTAAGTCTTAAAATATAAGGTGTACACATAATCAATAAATTTAACACTCTTTCTTTCTTAATTATCTTGTGATGGCCGACAGATTGTAGGCGGGCCACGAAGGTGGGCAGGACCTGGGATGCGGTCCTCATCTACTTTTTTTTTTTTTTTGAATCATTTTGAATAATACAATTACTTTTCCAAACACATTTCAAAAAACTTCAGTGAATATATATATATATATATATATATATATATATATATATATATATATATATATATATATATATATATATATATATATATATATATATATATATCTCTCTATATACATTAAATACCACTTTAACATAAAGGGGCCCATCTTGATCACAAAACTCTTTTCATTCAATATGACATTTTCATGCCCATTTGGTCCATTTCCCACCTTTATACAATGCGGCGTATTAACCGTTTCAATATCCAAATATTTACAAAAAACATAATCAAATTTCAATTTCATAATAATCTTTACTTGCAAAATGGTTGAATAATTTCATGTATGCAAATGCAAATGAAACTTTTCTTTATCCTCTGCGTGACTTTGTGATGATTCTAATTCATGCATTGGTCTAAGTCTTCATACACATTCACTCGATTTTGTGAGATGACCAAAACAGCAGCAGCCTAAGCATTTCATGCTTAGTGGTTCTATATAGTGCTCTCTTCCATTTCGAGTTTAAGTCATATCTATTACAATTTTAAACCATGCTTTTAATCTTTTGAATGATCAATGCAAATACAGTACATATATTTATTTCATATACATTTATTCGGTTCATTGATCATTCCAAATATCCCCCCTTTCATATGCAATAAAATAATTCCAAAAACACAAATAATGCATTTCACAAATATTTTTATCATTTTGCCCTTAAAGAATTTAGCTACTTATTTCGGTGCGTAGGATAGCAGGTCGCGCGCAGATTAGTTGGGGCTGCGAGGCTGGTATAAAAACATTTTTGTTTATAACCGCGATCACGATCTTCTTTGGGTTGTTGGTAGTTGGCCAAGAAGACGTCAATTCGTGAACATGCGATGTGTCCCAGGTGCATGGAGTGGGTGACACATCATTACGTTCGTTCAGTACTACTAATTTGTAGATTGTGGTAGACCAATACATCATTAACTGCAATTAACGTTAACATTCTATTAAGGGGCGTTCAAATGCATGAAAAATACAATATAGTATATACATCTATATCTGAGGCATGTGTGAAGCCCCATTTCCGGTCAGATTGACCACAGGTAAACCTAGGAGAAAACACTGTATGTCTCATATGATGAGGGCCCATACATGAGTAAAATGGCCCTTTGTCAGGCCCATGCATTTCATACTCACCAAAAGATAATCAACTATGTTACAATAGTTTCAAGAGTTGTTACACCACTCTTAATAAAAATATATATCAAAATTAAGAGTTCTAATACATGTTTTTACAAAACGTGTTCAAAATATACTTGTGAAACTTTCTTCTAAGCGACCTATACAGTGAGCGTCGTTACTTCATGCACGAAAGGGGATCCCACGACGAGGTGAGGCAATGCCCAATGTGATAATCTTCCACCACATGGGTTACTCCGCTAAGTGCTCATGCAATGAAACACACATTCAAGTGAATTCATGATTCTTCGAATGTCTGCATGCCCCGATTCTGTAACAGAGGTCTCACTTCACCTCGCACATGCCTAATCCATGTATGAAAATCATTTTCAAACAAAAATACTTTTTTTATTTGTGGGCAACCCTCCGATATAAATATGTTGGACAATCCTTCGAGGTGAATTCTTGGGTAAACTCTCAAGAGCAATTCATAGGGCCTCTCAGAGCGTGGGAATTGTTGGATGACTTTGTTTCTGATTCTTTGAGACAGTGAGCTTTAAGATAAAATTACATTTGAATAAGTTTACAAAAAATCGTCATTGTTTGGAGAACCTCGATTTCATTCATCCATTCCGCACTCTTTCCTACTATTCTGAGGGTGCCCCCCGGTGCATATGAAATGCATTATGTCATTTCCATATAGCGTATTAAGCTATCAGCATACGCCCATTAACAAAATTCTGCCTGACATGTTATTTAAACATAGAAATAACATATCAACCACGATTTTGCATGTTATTCAGGAGTTAACAATAACATAGCAAATAACATACAAGGACCATTCCGGTCACCTTGTCAGTGCAGGGCGATCCTAAGTCGATCCGAATTTCGACATTGATTTCAGGTTTGGGAGGTGATCAGACCGCTCACGACTCATTGTAAGACGAAAATTTAATTTTTGGAAAAGGGCAAAGCGGTAATTTGGTAAAAAATCCAAAAATTTTTCTAGATCTTCGGATGATGAAGCGGATTCACCGTTGATCTTTTGTGAAATCTAGCTACCATGTCGAATTTCGTCAAGTTCGAGCGGTCGAACTTCACGTTTTTTAGAGCAAGTGTCGAGGTGCCGTAAGCAGGTTGAAGACATGTGATATCGACAAAATTCACCTACTACATGTATACGATGACACATGTTGCAAGACCAGAGATGATGGAAATGGACGGCCTGGGTGACGCAAGTGTCAAAATAGTGAAAAAAAGGGGACATGATGAGAATTTTTTAATTGTTAATGAATAAGACAAACTTGGGAATAGTGATCTTCTCCAAATGAAAAGGACCAAAAAGCGCGTGGCGCGGGAGAAAATTGACAATAGGTGCGGTGCAGGTTTTAAGATAGAGAAGGTGTGCCTTCTCTCTAGGATTCCAGCCGATCGGACCGTCGGTTCTCGACGGAGCAAGAAGCAAAGTCGTTCTATGCGTGTGATGCATACGGACACCGAGCTCAGCGGAGATCCCATAACCCAAGAGGTAGAGATCTTTTCCTACTTGCGTTAATCTTTGGCTAAGAGTCATGTAAATGGTTAAGAATGTTCTGATGTTTGTTTTAGCCGTAAACTCGGTCTTAAAAGCTTTGAACTGAGTGGAGAAAATTCCTATTTGTGTGGTCGTGAACAGTAATCCGAGGGTTTCACTGTTCACATGAATAGTGACACTAAATTTTTGGTGAAAATGTGTTTGGTTGAGTGATTCAAAATGAATTACTCATGTTTGTTAATTAGCCCATGTGAGCTAATTTTTGTGTAATTGATGTGAATTTGCATAACATGTTTTATGTGATTTAATTATGTTAATATATATGCATATGAATGTGTTGGAATTGGCATCATGCATTCCATATGCACTGGGGCACCCTAGAATATTAGGAGTGAGTGCATGACATGAAATGAAATAAAAACGAAAATGTTTGTGAAAGGAATTTACCTAAGATTTTTCAAGAATTGCCTCGAGGAACGTCCAATATATCACTTTGGATGAGGACCATGACTGTTTAGAGTTATCCAGCAATTCGCCTCGGAGGGTAGTCCAATATTTTTACCGAACTCAGTAGTAAGTTCTCAAGAACAAAAAGCTTTTTTGTGAAAACTCAGATTTTACTCGCATATCGGGGCTTTCGTATACGCGGGTGAGCCGATGAGGACTCCTGACATGGATCGGGGCATGTAGAAATTCTTGAGTAGGTTCATGAAATTGCTCAATGTGATTGTTTACCATGACATGTGCACTTAGGTGGGGAGTAACCCATGTAAAGGAAATTATCACCACTGGCTTTACTTGTTTATCGAGGGATCACCATTTCAGTAATGTGGAGGATCTAGCTTACACTCATTAGAGGCCGTTTTAGAAGAAAGTCGGGTTGTGGCTTTGATGTTGTTGTATAACATGTATTAGAATTGGTACATTTTAATATATGTCGGATTTAAGAGTGATTTATTAACTCTTGAACTATTGTATATAGTTGATGTATTTTGTGAGTATTAATAGGGGCCCAAGTGGCCATTATTTTACTCGCATGTGGACCCTGTGTGGTCATTGTTGATTGTTGGGACAGGTTATGTGCCTTGGGTAGAGCTCCCGCATGCTGAGACTCGTCGATTTTCATGAGTGGTGTCAGGTCACCCGACATCCACGAATATTCCACAGGTTGACGGGTTGTCAACGGACACCCTGGTTTTGGGGCGTCACACACACCATCAATTCCATTTGAATGGCTCTTAAGCCAAAAATAACCAAAGTAGGAGAAGAACTCCTACCTCCCGAAGTTGCCGAAACTGCACAATCCCGGTACCCATGCGTAGCTCTTGCAGTGGGGAGCAACTTTGCCTCTTGTCTCGTCAAGAACCCGGTCCGACCGGGAAATTTAGAGAAGGTAGAGCTTCTCTCTCTAAAACCCCTTTCTTTTCTCTCTCCTTTTCCTTTTCTCTCTATTTTTCCTTTTCCCCCACTCAATCTACAATAAGTTTGTGATGCCTCGATCCCAGGGTGTCTTGTTGACAACCCGTCAACCCACAGAATACCTATGTCTTCTATTATGAGACTATACATGAGTAAAAATGGCCACTTGGGCCCATACATCAATACTCATCAAAATACATCAACTATATAGGCAGCTAAAGCAAGTAGCATCTTTACTGTGACCAATTTGGCAATAGGAGAAAAAATGTCAAAAAAATCAATGCCTTCTTGTTGAGTATAGCCCTTAGCCACCGTTGGTGGTTTTTTTAATCTCGCTTCAACATACATAATGGCAATTAGAATGGTGAGCAAGCATGCTAGGATATTAAAGTGTTTCCAAACTAATACTGCGTCGAAAATCAAACTTTTTATTACACGAAAAATTAGGTTCCCTGGTTTCCTTGACTATTCCCCAAAATCTAAGTAAAAATGCCACAATAAATAAACTGAAGAAAAAAAAAAAGCTGATGGAATTGCTGGAAAAATTGTTGTATTTCACTAGGAAAATTGAAACGAATGAATTGTTGTAGAAATTGCTAGAGATATTGCGGTATTTCACTAGGAAAACTGAAAAGACAAAGTACTATATAAATAAAATAAGCTTGAAAAATTCTATTGGAATGACTGCTAGAAGTGATCTATCAAGGTCGATTGATCGGTCAGTCGGGTCCTTTCCTCCGAGCCTCCCTCCCCACAAAGAGTCTGCGAATATCGCATTGCCCCTCCACTACCCCACTTCCTCAACTAATTGCCCACGTCTCCTTTAGGGAGGTTGCTCCCCAAGTTTTCTCCACTACCTCAAATAACTACCCATAGCTTCTTGCCATGTTCTGACTTTGAGAAAAAGTCTTGTTTGACTTTAGAAAATTTTTAAAATTTTTAGAAATACCCTTACGCTTGTATATGGGCTTACTTAAATGAATCTAGGTCCATCTCTCTTAGATTTTTACTCATGGCCTTGGGCTCAGGCCTAAATATAATTTGTGGATTAGGCCAAATTTAATTTAGGTGCAAACAATTGTTCCCCATATGCATTACGGCCTGAAGGTCGCATTGTATGTATTAAAGCCCCAAATATATATATATATATATATATATATATATATATACAACATGAGACCTAAAGTCCAACTCTCGGCCCATGATTTGATGTTGCAACGGTAAGAATGAGTCAAGTTTGATAAAATAAGAAGGCAAATGTTGATTCCAAGAGAGAAAATCCGTCACTTTTAAGTTTAAACCTCCAACCTTCGTCCTTAATTCATCAAAGAATACTACACAACAAAAGAGTAACTATTCGTCTTCTTTTCCAAGCAAACTAAGGGTCATCATATTTCTTCTTTCCGTGTGGCCTCTATTTTCACTTTCCAAAACAATCCCTTTTGGTTTGGAAAGTGAATTTTTTTTTTTACCCTTCCTTCTTCATCTTCTTCCTTTTCGATCTACGCCACCGCCGTTGGTCCTTTAAACCTATGCCATTAGGAGGTCCAAAGTTCATTGACCTCATCCCGGTAGTACCTCCATTGATACAAAGATTGCAACTTTTGGCATTTCTTGACAATGTGGTTATTGATTGCAATTTCTTTGAATGGAAGATTTGGATGGAATTTCAAAATAGCTTTTGATGCAAAATAAATCGAAACCTTCTTTGATGACATTTGAAACTTTCTTGAGTGCTGATTTTCAAAAAATGATCTTGAAAAATTTCTTTTGATGTTATTTGGCTATTTCGAAAATTTTCTTGAGTGCCAAACTCAAAAATAATCTTGAATGACCTCTTAAAAAAAAATATTCTAATGTCGTTCGACTGTTCTAAAAATTTTCTTGAGTGCTGAACTTCAAAATAATTTTGAATGCACTCTCAAAAAACTTCTTTTGATGTTGTTAGACTATTTCGAGAATTTTATTGAGTGTGAATCTCGAAAATAATCTTGGACGCACTCTTAAAAAAACATTAAGATCCAGATTTAACAGGGCATTTGTACACATTTTCCGAACCAGTATTTATTTATATTGTTTTCACTTTTTATTTGAATATAGGATCTCGTACAATGAATGAAACACAACTTGAGCTGCGCTGCGCATTTGTTTTATAGCTATAAACTAGATAGCTGCCCTTGCATAGACCAACCTTCGAAGAGGTCAAAACGATCGAGCAACCAATATCTTAGTCGATCGCTATCATACAAACATTTCTCTATTGATATGGGGGTAGTTGATAAATATTGATAAATTTTCCTGGAATACCCAACTCAGCTGTTCCCATACCTGGAAATAGACGTGCAATTATTGCCGACATCGTCAAGGAGAGGAAAATTAAGGTTGATATAATATTCGCATTTGATATGGAGAGCCAAAATTGAAAATTGAGGTAAAAAGGGATATTTCAGAGAATCTTTGGATTAACGAAGTTGGAAGTAAAGACAATGACTCGCCATCATGTAATTACATTGTATTGGGACTTGCTCCGAAGTCTCATTGTAGTCAAGAATGTCGGCAGACTTTTCTTTAATAAAAAAATTTATGTTGACAGACTATTTTATAATGCAAATAATTGAATTAATAGGCCAAAGGATATCGGCAATATTTAAGTGGTTAATGATTATTCAAACCTAATTTATTTATTTTTTTAATAAATTAAAATTTTTAAAAATATATAAAAATTTGTAAAATTTTAATTATATTTGAATTTTTTTTTTTTCATTCAAGGCCGTACAAGAGACCGAGAAATCCTCATTTCACGGTGACAATCAGAAAACCATTTTCCTTATTATATTTTTTCTTCCCTGGTACTTTGTGGTGCAACGGCCCCTAAGCTTCTGCTGATACGAAGAGTAGCCTTAAACTTAAATACTTGATGGCCAGTGATTCACTAACTTATAAGAATACTAGTGAAGTACAAGCAAGAGAGAATGGCAACTTTCATGGAGGAACAGTTAAACTTTCTTTCACTGCATCTCTTTTCCTTCTTTATCATTTCCTTCTCTTTCTTGATGATTTTGTTCGCAAAATGGTTCTCAACCCCTCAGGCAACGCACATAACCCTACCGCCTTCACCCCCGAAGCTTCCGATACTGGGAAACCTACACCAGCTCAGCAACTACCCATACCGGGCCCTTCTACCCTTGGCTCAGCGCTATGGTCCGCTTATGCTTCTGCACCTCGGCACTGTCCCGACATTGGTTGTGTCATCCCCACAAGCCGCCGAGGAAATCATGAAAAACCATGATATCATTTTTGCAAGCAGGCCAAAGACAACCATGATCAAGAAACTTTTCTATGATTCCAAGGATGTGCTGTGTGCTCCTTATGGTGAGTACTGGAGGCAGATGAGAAGCATTTGTGTCCTCCACCTTCTTAGCAAGAAAAGGGTTCAATCTTTTGACATTGTGAGAGGGGAAGAGATCTCAATCTTGATGGAGAAGATTCTAGAGTCTTCCTCCTTACCCGTTGATTTAAGCGGAATGTTTCTGAGGCTTGCGAATGATATGATATGTAGGGGTGGCTTTAGGAAGGACGTACAGCGGGGGTGAAGGTGCCTCTAAGATTAGAAGATTGTTGGGAGCGTTGGTTGAGTTAATTGGACGTTTCAGTGTCGGAGATCATATTCCCTGGCTGGCTTGGGTGGATCATGTAAATGGAATTAATGCCAAAGCCGACCGTCTTGCTAAAGAATTCGATGGATTTATTGATGGAGTGATTGAAGAGCATTTGGACAGTAAAGAAAAAGAGAGAAATAGTGATTCAATTGATGATGACCGCAAGGATCTCGTGGACGTTTTGCTGCAAATTCAGAAGGATTCAAATTCAGGTTTTTCAATTAACAGAGACAGCATCAAAGCTCTAATTTTGGTAAGCATTTGTGTATATTTATAAGCAAGCATTTCTGTCTACTTATATATATTTGTTCAACAATAAATTTTTGTTCAAAATTTGTAAAAATATTAAAATTTTAGTTTATATAATATAAATTAAATAATTCAAGCCTTATTAAAAACAAAAGATACATGATATTACGAATAGATTTGTTTAGTAATACATAAATAGTAAAAAGGATGACAATGAGGCAGGATTAAGACAGATTGTTCTTATCCTGACCTTGTTTATTGAAAATGACTCTCATTCTTCTTATATTAAAAAAATAACAAAATAAAAAAGCCTTTGCTTGTCCCATTTATTTTATTAAATATTTTATGAATTCTTTAATTTTTAAATTATATCAAAATAAATGTAGTTTATAAATAATTATAATATTATTATTCTTTTATAACTTATTTTGTTGAAAATTATTTTATCATTATTGTTATGATATATATGTTTAAAATAAGATAATATACGATAAACTAATTTAATTTAATTTTTAAGATTTTTTTTATATGACCAGGTTATGGTGGGCCGGGGTAAGGTAGTAGAATCCACCTTGAAATTGTTCCAAGTTTTTAAAACAAATTCCAAATATATTTTTTACCTTGTTCAAGTTTTTGTCTTCAATTCATATGCTCAAACGTATCCTTGATTTCGCTATTACATATGTATAGAGAAGTATTGAAAAACCTAAAAGAATATAGATAATTTTATTAACTGAATGGTTTCTTATAGGACATGTTTGCCGGTGGATGATGTGCCCTAAACATTTGGAGGTTACTCGGACCTCCCTGACTACCCGCTACACTAAACAGGCGATCAAGAATGCCGCAATACCTACCACCTCGCCAGTGCCCCGCCACAAACACCGCCGCGCTGACAAGATCCCATGGACGCCCCCACGTCCCGTCTCGACTAGCCATCTACACAAGTCAAATGGCAGGTTAAATTTCAATGCAGTATCTCTAAGGCTCAAACACAGCCCCGAGACACTATTCATATACGGAAAGCATTTCATACATAATCTCCTTGCATTCATAGGAAATGCAAGACGATAGTTCAATACATCAAATCAAAATCAACAACAAAAATTTTATTTTTGAAAATTTCATTTTTACAAAATTTTATTTCACTTTATTTTATTATATATTTATTTTATTATATATATATATATATATATATATATATATATATATATATATATATATATATTTAAAAAAAATTATGAACAAGGTTCAAACAGCTAGTTTGGGGAACAGTACCGAGTCAAAAAAACTCGGCTTGCACTATGCACAAACCGCCCAGCCCGCACGCCCAGTGAACCTGTGTGTCGCGCAAGTGCAGGGGCCGGTCGTGGCCTTGCCTGTGCCTCGTGTCGCACTCGTGGGGCCGGCCGTGTCGCGCAGTCCAAGCGGCATTGTCATACTCCACGTGCTCCCGTAGGCCATGCCGGCCCCAGGTCGCGACACAAAGCCTTGCCTCATGCAACCTTCTGGTCACGATACAAATTTTGTATCGCGACCAAGCCCTTGCCTAGCCTCCTGCCCCCTTGTCACGATACAGAGACTGTATCGTGACACAGTCCCTTAGCCTGCCTAGCCCTTCCCTGTCACGATACAATGGTTGTATCGTGACCTTCACTCCCCAGCTAAGCCAGGCCCTCTCTCTCAGTCATGATACAACCTTGTGTATCGCGACACACTCTCTCCTAGCCAAACCAGTCCTCGTCACACGACAACCCGATTGTATCGTGACATGCCCTTCCCACCCAACCTCGCAAGCCTAAGACCTATCGCGGTCAATGCATACAATTTCTCAGATAGTCCACACGCCTCGCGCCCCAATCGGCAGATGCCCAAAACGCCTATGTCGCGGATACACCTTTCCATCAGACGTGACACAAATCTGGGCAAGAGCTCCAATCATCATTCCATTTTTTTTTTTCGTTTTCACACATATATTATTACATATTATTTTCTTCACTTTTGCTACTGGAAACACCCAAAAAAATACATATCCATTTTTTTCCTCATTTTCCAATACACCAAATAAATTTATAAAAAATTATTTTCTTTATTTTTCTTCAGTTTTACCCACTGTAAAACCAAAAAAAAAATAATTTTTTTTCCTCTCCTCATATTTTTTTTTTCATTTCCACCAAGATAGCCTTCTCGGCTACTCCATGTATAGTAGCTTCAGACACCGCTATCCATACACTAAAAAATTTATGAGTTAAACTTTAATCCTTTTTTTTTTCATTTAATTCTGGACCATTTTGTCCAAAATTTTTCGAACACCTAAGGTTTTAATTTCTCGACCATAGTGTTCACATTTTTCCTATGCTATTCACCAAGCATATAAGCACACAATTCATAACAATCAACATGCTATACACATCATTCACACATCAATCACCAAATTCATCAAACAATCACATAATCACACAACTTACATGACAATCAACATGTTATACACCCAATCACGCATAAAACACAATGCATGCAGTGTTCTAATCTTGTCCCGTGATTTCCTAGGTAATCACATACCTAACCCTAACATCGAGCCACACTAAGTGGTGATGTTCTTACACCTCATGACCATGGCCTAAGCCCAAGTCCCTCAAGCCCTAGGTAATCATATACCTAAGCTCTGATACCATGCTGTGAAGCTGGTATCAGGACTAAACTTATGGATACCCAAACCCAGCCCTTGTGGTAATCGTTTACCTAAGCCTCCGATACCAAGTCAGGACGCCCAAACCCAGTGGGTCCGTTGACACCTCACAACCTATCGAAAATCTATACGTCTCGTATCACAAGACCCATACCTAGGTAAAAATAGCCTCTTGGGCCCATAAACTCACTACAAAATAAATATCCCAAATATTATCTCCTAAATAGTTCAAGAGTTATAACATTTCTTTTAATACAAATACATATTAAAATTTACAATTCTAATACATATTATCCCAAAAACATCAAAGCCACAACCCGACTTTCTTCAAAATCGGCCTCTAAGATGAGGCGTCTCCTCGAACGCTCCCTGTACCTGAAATGATATTCCCTCGACATGGTGAGCTATCGCCTAGTAGTGGAATCACCCTAAATGGGTTACTCCCTACCTAAGTGCATATGCAATGATCCAATGTAAACACACACTCAAGTAAATTCGTGATCCTACTTGAATGTCTACATGCCCATTCCTATGTCTCGAGTCCTCACCGACTCCCTCACACTTGCCTGAGCCATGTATGAGAAAATACCATTTTCAAAACAAAACTTGTTATTCTCGAAAATACACTACCGAGTTTCGGTAAAAAGATTGGACTACCCTCCGAGGCGACTGTGTTGGAGAACTTCCCGAAACAGTCATGGTCCTCATCCGAAATGATCTATTGAACTGTCTCCTAACCCTATTCTCCGAAAAATCATCCTGTGAAATTTCTTTTGCAACCATGTTCGTTTTTATTTTAATTTATGTCATGCACTCACACCTAATTTCTAGGTTACCCGGTGCATATGAATGCATTATGCCATTTCAACACAATCAAACCAATATATCAAATATGCATATATTATCAAATTTGCAATCACACAACATGTAATTCAATTTTAATCAAGCAACTCCCAAATTAGCTCACTTGAACTAATCACAATTCCATTTCCAATGGCCTATACACACAATTATATTCCATATAATTGTGACATCATGTTAACACCTGAAACTTATGCATTAACCTACGAATTCCCATACAACTCAAGCCATTCATTTCAACAATTTCAAGCACCCAACACATGGACGTTTTTTGGTCCAATTCACACAAACACGGGACTGTTTTTAACAGTCCCAAAACAAAGCAAGTGGGCTGTCCGTGGGCAGCCCACTCATCATACCTTTGTTCCACTTTTTGAAATCTATTTCCATGGCCATTTTCGGTCTCATACACACCAAACATAATTTATTGCATAAATTAAGAAACCATCACCCAAAACAGTCCCTACACTGTCACGGACAGTCCAAATGGGTCCCTAAAATTTCCACACTTCGGTTCCAAGATTTGGGACCGATCAAACGACCACTCACGGCCTCAAACCAACACAAGAATCACAAAACACTTAAACAAGGGTTAAAACAAGTAGGATAAACTCAATCTCACCTGAGTTTGTCTAAACTCCTAAAATTCGAGACCCACGTCGAAGCCCCTCGTCGTGTGTAACCACTTTCCTTCTTGGCCCGAAGAAACTGTACTATCCGACGCCCGATCTTAGAGAAGGCACTCCCTCTCTCACTAAAATCCCTCAAATCTGTACCTACTGCATCCCCATCTCCTCCTTCACGTTTTGGCTTTCAAATAAAGGTAGAAGATGATCACTATTTCCTATTTTGTCTTTTTCCTCATTAAACTTTCATTTAATACCATCTATGTCCTTTCTTGGATTTTCACTCGTACACTCTCTAAGCAAATTCCATTTATCATCTCTACTCACGCACATGTGTCACATGAGTAAATGTTATGTTTAATTTCAGGATATCAATATGTAGTTTTACTCAAGACCCTCGACATTTCGATGCCTCGAAAAATGTGCAATTCGACCGTCTTCGACCACAAAATTCGACATGTTAGCTAGATTTTTTATAAGTGACGATTCCAACCCACAGTCCGTTTCATTATCCGAGATCTAGAAATATTTCAATTTTTCCAAATTATGATTTTGCCATTTTTAAAATTGGAATTTTTCAAGTGTCTTACATATATGTGTGTGTATATATATATATATATATATATATATATATATATATATATATATATATATATATATATATATATATATATATATATATATATATATTATTTAAGTTACAAAGTTTAAAGGTGTTTACTTAACGATTTGATATTTAAAATGATTTAAGTAATAAATCAAAATAATTACTTTATTCTTAAATTTATAAAATTCGTATTTTTTTATTTGATTTGTTTTATTTTTATTTTTATTTTGAATTGTTGTTGAAAATTTTCATGGAATATATATATATATATATATGTGTGTGTGTGTGTGTGTGTGTGTGTAAAGAGAATGATTCACTAATAACCGTGGAATGACCACACATTTATCGCTGAATAATTATTACTAGATAATGATCAGAATAATTATATATATGAGTTTCTGGAAGAATGAAAATACGCTTTCTTCCTTGGAATTATCTCTATTATCTATTTCTCTCTTTACCTTTCAACAAGTTATAACATCGCTAATAAAGACTAGAGCTCAAAACAATTACAAAGTCGAAAGCTCAAACTGTGGAACTCATACTGCATAATATTACAAAATCATAAAACAAGAAAAGTACATTTCAATTTCATAGTCTGAAATTTTTTTTTGAAATTTTGTTTTTAGACTTCCACTTCGGGAAGTTAAAAAGCCCAAGCTTGAACTCCTTGTAAAAACCAAACAAGTTCTACGTTAAAATATTCAAGATAATGTCAAGACGGAGAAGACTATTTTCTTTCGAAAATGAAGCCCGTGGTCCGAATGTTCAACGTAAGGTTGTAGCGGCGGCACTATGAACTATTAATGGGGTGTCCACCACCCGCCTCTAATAGATCTATATCATCGCCTGCCAATGCCAGATAATTCAAGATAATAGGGACGCACATGCAAGGATATTATGGATAAGGTCGAGGTCGTGGTCAGGTAGCTATAATTTGAAATCGATGCATTATAATCGCCTCAAACAAGAAACAATAGCCCAACAAACTGTAAGTTGAATCGCCTTAAAAATTATCTGAAAGGCAAATGTGGTCACATAACAAAAGGTTTATGAGGACTCAATGTTACAAAGATGGAATGAAAAGGCCACCGGGTTCGCACCTCATCGGGACGTCAAGAATTTGGTTGACCTTTATCAAGCCTCCATGAAAGGAAAAGACAAGAAAATTGAAATAAATTTTATTGACGAAAAAGACACTATGTGTGACGCCCCATTTCCCGAGGGTCCGTTGACAACCCGTCAACTCGCGAATACTGCGGATGCTCGCAACCCGATTGACCACTGACGCAAAATCGGCAAAGCCCTTTAGTATAGGAGCTCTACCCAAAATACAACCTGTTCCAAATTTTCACAACAACCACACCGGTTCCACATACGACTAAAAATGAGTAAAAATGGTCACATTGGCCCCTGCATCAATACTCATCAAAGTATATTCAACCAACTATAATACATGGTTCAAGAGTCATTAGTTATTTTAATTCAAACATATATTAAAATTAGAGTTTCAATACATGTTATACAAAATAAACACCAAAGCCACATGTCGGCTTTCTTCTAAAACGCGGCCTTTAGTGGAAATGCCTTCCTGACAAATTCTCAAGTCTAAATAATCTGATCCCTTCAGTGCGAGCAATGCCTGCAGTGAAAATCTCCTATGGGCTGGCTTACTCCTCGTCTATGCACATGCAATGATCCAACATAAACACACACTCGCTAAATACACATCCTACGGAATGTCTACATACCCAATCCCGTGTCTCGAGTCCTCACTGACTCTCACGCATGCCTAAGGCAATCCGAGAAAAACCTCCTTTTCATTTCTTTCATGTCATGCACTCACACCTAATTTTCTAGGTTGCCCCGGTTCATATGAAATGCATTATGCCATTTCCAAACCGCACATACCAATATATCACTTAAACATATATTAACAAAATTTACATACATGTCACATGTTATTTAATTCACATCAATAACATCAAAATTAGCTCACTTGAGCTAATTACAATTCATTTCCAATGACTTACACACAATTATATTTGTATATAATTCCACATCATGTTAACACATTTAATTACATGCATTAACATATTATTTCTCACACAATTCCAAGCCATTCAATTCAAGCAATATTTTGCTTACAACACACATGAACCATTTCGCCCAACCAAGCAAACCGGGACTGTTTTTAACAGTCCCTAAACGAGCAGTGGGCTGTCCGTGGGAAGCCCACTCACCCAGCATCGGTGCCATTTTGTGGAACCGAAATTCATGGCCATTTCCGGCCCAAAAACACCCAAACCATAATTTATTGCATAAATTATCACACAACCACCCAAAACAGCCCCTAAACTGTCCAAAATGGGTTCCATATGTTCCAACAATTCGGTCCCAAGTTTTGGGACTGATCAAACGGCCACTCACGGCCTCAAATCAACCAAACCATTAACACGACTCTTAAAACCGAAAATAACTGAGTAGGAGAAGACCCCTACCTCTTGGAGTTGTCGAAACTCCCCAAAATCGGTGTCCACGCGTAGCCCTCGCCACGTAGAACAGCTTTACTTCTTGGCCCGAAGCGAACTGACGGTCCGAACGGAGGGAAATCTAGAGAGAAGTAGCTCTCTCTCTCTCTAAAACTGAAAACCCAAGTTACTGCATGTTTTCCCCCTCTACTACACTTTTTCTTCTTCAAATTGAAGAAGAAAACTGTTCATCTGTCTTATTCTCATTTAACTTTCAAAAATTCCATTAATGTCCCTTCTCGATTTCGACACTCGCTTAATCTAAGCATTCATCTCATCCCCTCTCTAATCATGCAACATGTGTTACATGAGTACATGGAAGCGCACTTCATTACATCACCTGCCTTTCATTAGTCGCTTTACTCTGGCACTGACACTCTGTGTCACACCCCCGACATTTCCCGCCCAACCCGAATGATGGATCGTAATAGTGTTCAGGCGCGAGACTATAATCGGACTCCGACTCTTACCGTTTTTTTTCAAGTCACCAGACTGCATATACAAACACTTCTTTAGCACCAAAATAATTTACATATACAAAAGAACTACTAATCGATGTGTCCATCAAAATCTATACACATATACCGAGTCCCATTTACATATACAAACATTATACTTTTACATTTACAACCGAGCGGACATACTCGCATTTAACCTACTAGTGCGCTACTTAACCCAGATGCGAAAGATCGCAAACGCCCTCTCAGACCCGCTACCTGATTGGAAAACTTGCTAAGCTTTACGCTTTAAAGGGAAACGATCTTATAACTTATATCAGTACACATGCATTCATATCAATCAATAAACATATAACAAGAATGTATATCGTAATCTTCATGAATTCATATAACATATTTACATACATATCATCCTCAGAACTAACTTATGCTTGTTCAAAATCTCTCGTGATATGGTAATCGAACTATACTTATAGAAATCTTATACTTACCATAACTTCACACTTATGGCGTACTTAATTCTTATTTTGAACTCCCGTAGAACACATATCATACTTTCTTATCTCCCCGTGACACATACTTATGCTTATCTCCCGTCGGACATATACTTATGCTTATCTCTTGAGGGACACATACTTATTCAGATTTCTCAAAGGACATATATATTAGACTTATACTTATACTTGTCTTACGAATCTTATACTTGTATTACAGAGCATATACTTGTATATTGGATCTTATAATTGTATTGGCGTAGTTTATTCGTATTTAAGATCTTATACTTGTATTACGTAACTTATTCTGTATTTTCGTATCTCATACTTGTATTCCTTAATCTCTATTCTTGTACTTCAGATCTATACTTGTATTACGTAAACTTATTCTTGTATTTCATATCTTACTTGTATTCTAACTTATTCTTGTATTTCTGAGCTTATACTTGTATTACTTTTAACTTATTCTTGTATTTCATCTTATACTTGTATTACGGAAATTATTCTTGTATTTCGGATCTTATTCTTGTATTCTGGAACTTATTCTTGTATTTCAGATCTTATACTTGTATTACGGAACTTATTCTTGTATTTCAGATCTTATACTTGTATTCCGAAACTTATTCTTGTATTTCGGATCTTATACTTGTATTACAAAACTTATTCTTGTATTACAGAGCTTATCTTATATTACAGAACTTATACTTATATTACCGGTACGGAAGTACTCGTAGGTACTACAAAAATTTTCTTGTACAAAAGTACCCGTAGGTACTACAGAACTTATACTGGTACTTCGTATCTTATAATTTGTTAAATACTCTTCGAATCATTTTTCTTTCTTTTCGCTGCTTCGGGGCCAGGATTTCACATATGAATATAGAAGTTTTACATTCACGACAGATTCAAATGGTTGAATCCCTCGGGCCTTGTTTGTCATCCAAGAGCAATGTGATCCTCACATTCAATATTGCAACTTCACATATTAATATGTAAGCCGACATTCACTTACGCATCTCAGCTTGTTGAATCCCGTCCTATTTGTCATTCGCAGAAATGTGATCTCACATTCAATATCGCAATCTCACATATTACTACGGCCGACATTCACGATGTGATTCAGCCATATTTAATCATGTCCCGTTTGTCATTCAAGAGCAATGTGGATCCACATTCAATATCGCAACTTCACATATTACTATAGAAGCCGATATCACAACAGATTCAGCTTGAACTCGTCCCATTTGTCAGGTCTCGCAGCAATGCGATCTCGCATAACAGATTTAGAATGTGCCCGCTCACGTAACATAAGGCCAGAAGACTAAAGGAGCAAAGCCTAAAGCACCGATCAACGTGCACTCATTCAGTTCATGTATTTCATATCATTCGTTATCTTTTCCTGATTATATGCGATAATAATCATATATAAATTAACCACATTACGTGTTCATGACATATTGCCTTTCACTGCTCATACCATGTCTCGCCTCGTTACATTTCATACTATTCGTGTTTCAAGGAACACATCTATACATATTGCATTTCCTATACTTTTCTTGTTTAATGCCTATTACATATGGAATTTCATATACTTGTACAGTAGGATGCCTATGTACACACACATCATTCATGTATACTTATTCCTCTATGAATCTAATTTACTTAGAAATTGGAGTCATTCCAATTGAATCATCCAAACTAAAGTTATGGCATTTTCATGCCAAACTAGTCAGTTTACCGATATTATACTAGGGACAGTTTGTAAGACTCATTTGTAGGGGTCTTAACTTCATATTTAACACTGGTTCTTTGTACTCCCTTGAAGCTAAGTTGCTAAGGGTTCTTCTCCAACCTGGAATCACTCAAATCGCAGTAATCAAACTCAAGTTATGTCCTAAACAACACGGACTACTCTACATCAAAACTCGCGTAAATTAACTTGAACATAACCCCACTTTGAGTGAATTCGATCCAAATAGAATCAGAATTTTAAGGTGTCTCATTTCAGGTGTTTTGTTTTCCTTGAAGTCTATTTTAACCAGTCACTTGAATCACTCAAATCGGATAAGAAATGACCAAGTTATGGCCAAAATACGAACATTGGTCCAAAACAGAGCATTGGGTACCTATACGGGTACCAAAGATTACATTTTGCTACCGCATCACTTTGTTCGGGTACCGGTACCAATTTCGAAATTTCCTGAAAGGTGGTTTTTCTCCCATTTTTCCATATTTTTGGTACCCAAATCAACTCAATAATCAATATACACATCAAAAAACCATCATATTCATCTAGAACTTATTGGTACTTCAAATCATTCTTCATCACATATCTTTTCTTCAAAAACCTTTCATGAATTACTCCCAAAACAATTCTACTATGGGTACACAAACCAAACACAAGGATTAGTTAGGGTTTGTTCTAACCCAAACTCCATTACTTTGCAATTAAATTGTGAATCTAACCTCAAAGGGAGGATTCCATAAGAATTCATTCTAGGGTTAGGTTTCTTACAACCCACAACCCAAAACATGTATCCATACAAGAAAATCCAAGTAATCCATACTAAATGTTAGATTCCATACAAATCTATACAAAGTTCCATACTTAATGTTAGAATCCATACAAAAATCCAAAGATCCATACTCAATGTTAGATTCCATACAATTCCATACAAAGTTCCATACCTTTTTGCACTTCCTTTTTTTCTTCTTCTTCTCCTTCTCCCTCATCTTCTTTCCTTCTCTATCTTCTACGTTTTTGGTCTCTCAAAATGAGAGACCAATTGCTCTTATCCATATATTTGAGTTAAGGCCATGTTTGGCCAAGACAAATAAAACCCATTTTTGGTTTTAAGTCTCTCTAATTGCCTTTTAGTCCTCCCTCATTCTATTAATTGCACTATACTTTATGTTATTTCCACTTTGGCCTCTCATCTTATCAACTTATGACTTTTATGCTCCTTTTTGACAAATTACACTTTGTCCCATGTCTCAGACAATTTTCTCTCGGTTTCTCAATTTCCATATTTCACATTTAAATTAAAAATTCAATTTATGCCTACAAAAATAATTCAAACATGCTCGAAAATGGACTAGGATATATTTCAGTCGTTACATGGTGCCTCGAAAACGTGAAATTCGACCATTCCTGACCAGACGAATTCAACGTGGTAGCTAGATTTCCTCGCGGAGATCATCTAACGTGAAGTTCGCTTGGCCATCCGAGATTCAGAAAATCCCTGACTTTAACTGCACCACTATTTGCAACATTTTTCTCAGAAAAAAATGATTTCTAGATCACACTTTCCCAAAAAAGAATTTCGTTTCAAAAATTCCACACACATACATCCAACCACGTGCATATGTAACCCTACACAATCCTCGCTGTATAAACGCCGACCTCAAGGTCACACCAACATAATCCAACGGATTGGCACCTAATCCATGTCATGAATGACATCCATATACCGACCCTTGCCATCACCAACACCCAATGCAATTTCCAATGGTATCCAACCGGAGTCACTCCTCGACTCCTAACACCAACTCTTAAGTCTACGTGGATAACTATGACCGTGTGTTTTCATTTCGAGTCACCCGAATTCTATAACTCAACTCTAAGTCTTTGTGGATAACATGACCGTGTTTTCTCTCTCTGACAATAGAACTTTTCGCCTACATCAAGCAGCCTCTACATCCACATGTAAATTTTGGATATCTTCAAGGGTCTCTTACACCCACACAGAAATTTTGGATATCTCCATAGGTCTCTTACACCCACACAGAAATTCGAGATAGCTCCCTAGGTCTCTTACACCCACACAAAAATTCAGGATATCTCCTTAGGTCTCTTACACCCACATATCGAATTCGTGATAGCTCCCTGCCCTTACACCCACAGAAATCTCGTGATATCTCCTCGGGTCTCTTACACCCACGTAATTGGGATATCTCCGCCCTACACCCACATAGAAATTCGGGATATCTCCCTGCCCTACACCACGTAAATTTCAAATTTCTCCACGTGTCTCTTACACCACTAATGTAATTCCGGATAGCTCCTGCCCTTACACCCAATACGTAAATTCGGATATCTCCCCGGGTCTCTTACACCCACACATATCTCCCTGGGGCTCTCACACCCACACAGGACCTTTCGAATACTACCACGGGTCTCCTTCACCCTAACTCCATCTTTTTTTCACATGAGGGGATTAATCTGGCCCTTCTGCTTCTCGCCCCAACACACATTAATTACCTTCGCTTCCTTGATTTGAACCATGAGTCTTCACTGACGCTGGTCCCAAAGACAAACTCAACCCACACTCACCAAGAGTGGTGAATGACCATACCGTGCACCCACACCCGACTCGACGCGATGTCACCGTGCACCCACACCTAACTCGATGTGATCCCCCCGGGGGTCCACCATGAGTAGAATCTCGGAGATCTCTAACTCACAATCCCAACATATCAGGTCAACTCTCACACTACATCCTAGGGAAGAACATCCACACCTGGCTTCTCTAAAGGCCTCAACCTCTAAGCCCAAATCTGTCACACAAGATGCATTAATGAATGAATATGATGCATCTAATTCAAACGCTACTCTAGTCAACAAGTGCAAGGGTAGAAACATACCCTGCATATCCGGCTAATCTGAACGCTCAATCTGCTGTACCACGAGACCTTTACCTCCTAGGACAATCTCGCCTCATATGCCCAGGCTGGCGGCAATGGTAACATCGGCCATCCCGCCCAAATTCGAATCTAAACTCGCTGGTAAATCCCGGGGGTGGTCGACCCCGACCTACGCTCCTCCGTCCCGCCTCCATGTGACTGGCTCACGAAGCACTAGCCGGTGCCAAGACTGACCTGACATTGCTCCTCCGACCCATACTAGGTGTATGAATGAACTCAGATCCTCCTCATGTCCTATCGACCGGGGAATCAGCGCCAACCCAAAACCTTAGGATCCTTATCTCTAGGGGCAATCCCTCCTCATATGTCCGAGCTGCTGGTAATGGTAGCACACCATCTGCCCATCCTGACTAGCAACCCTAACTCGTCTCACTAATAATTGGGACCCGAGGTGTCCCGCAAATCTGGGATTCCTGCCCCATGGGCAAATCCCGTCGAGTGTCCCCTGGTTGCCCAGAAATAACATATCACCCGCCTCGCCCGACTAAATGTCTCCATCTCGCCTCGTCCCTCATAACCTCGGGCCCCGTCTTTCGAGGTCCGTGTGAAACATGAGTCTTCTGTTTCTTTTCATGGTTGGAAGAAGATGGATCTCCTTCCTCTAGTATCAAGACTACATCTTAGATGCCTCGTATGTCATCTACTTCTCCTTCTATGGTCAATGGAGGATGATGTGCTCCTAAACGCTAGAGGTCGTCGACCCGCCCCGCTCACTATTACACATGCCGCGGCGATACAAGGATCGTAATCCCTACGCCGCCAGCCTGCTATCGTCGTGCCGATGGTGCCCGACCTCTCGCACCTCATGGACGACCCCTACGTCCTCGCCCTCGACTAGCCATCTACACATGTCAAATGGCAAGTTAAGATTCAATGCAGTATCTCTAAGGTGTAAACACAACCCCGAGACACTATTCACACACTGAAAGAACATTTTATTTCATACACAACGTCCATGCATTCATAGGTAATGCAAGACAATAAGTTCATATGTATTAAATCATATTCAACAAAAAAATTATTTTATTTTAATTCATAAAATTTTATTTTATTTTATTTATTTATTTATTTAATTATTTTTTGAAAACCTAATGAACAATGTTCATAAACAGTGTTCATGAATAGTGGTCCAAATAAAGGATCGAAAAACAAATAAGAAGGAGTCCAAACGGGTTGGTGCACAAGATGCACACCTAAGGCCCAAGCCGCGCCAAGACATCAAGGCTACAAGACGCTTCAGTAAAGGCGCAAGGCGCCCGTGGTCACGGCGCGCTGCGCTGGGTCAGACGTGGGCTCTCTCCGGCCATGCCGCAGCATGTTCTCGCCAGAACCTTACGCCAGATGCGCGCCATATAACGCCGTGGTTGTAACTCCTTGGTCACGAGCATAAAATTATATCGCAACACAATTCCGCCGCGGCTGCACGCTTGTCGCGAGCCGCCCCATCATCAGATAAGACCGCCGCTCCATATCGCAGCCCCTACCGAAGCCGTGATCGAGGACCCAAAAGTCGCCCTCGCCCATGATATAATTTTTTTTCAGACGCGACCTGGGGAACCCACCACGATACAAACTCTCAGATCGCAACATCCCCACCCGGTCAGCCGTGCGGGCGCCAAGGCTGTCACAGTTCACAGCCCTCCTACCGTGCAGTTCCACACACCACGGCCGTATCGTGGCCCCGCCCCGCCATGCTCGCGCCCTCCCAAGACGCCCAGCCTCAAGGCCCTCGCGAGCCTGGTCAGCCGCCAAATTTACCGTGTGCTCAATACTGAGCAGTTTGGCCACTTAATTTACTCATAGCGGCCAAATTGTTGCAGAAAAGTTCTCATTGCCAAATTGTGGTGCTATAATAAAGACTGGCCAGATTGCGGATTCACTTTAGAAAATGGGCAAAGAGCCCATTCCAAATTTCTCCAAAGAATCTTTTCCTTTTTTTTTTTCTAATCCTCTAAGAGGGCCCCCGCACCTCCCGAAAAATGCGTAGCCTAGACAACCGCAATTCATACAACTCAAAATTCTTTAAGAGTTTCCATTCGACCCTTCAGGCAAAATCGAAAATTTTTCCCGCACTCACAACACAACTGCTTATGTTCAAAATCAATTGTTGTCTGTAAATTATATATATATATATATATATATATATATATATATATATATATATAAAGAGATATATATATATATATAGTATTCATCAATTTCGACCATTTTGCTAAAAATTTCGAACACCTAAGGTTATGATTTCGACCCTAGTGTTCAACGCTTTCCTATGCTTCATCACCAAGCATACAAATCACACAATCTTCATACAACACATGGATCACACATCACTCCATGTTATGGCATTACTCAATCACATATACAAGACACAATCCAATCACACATCACATGACCATCAAATGCACAAGGATTTGAGATCTAACTGGTTTCCCATCGAGTCATCGGGTAAACCGTATACCTAACTTAATATAGCTGCTATAACCCTAGTATCCAACATCGAGCTATATCAACTTACGATGCTCTTACACCTTATGACTATGGTCTAAGCCCAAGTCCCTCAAGACCTAGGTAGTCGTATACCTATGCTCTAATACCAAGCTGTAACGCCCCATTTCCCGGAGGTCTGTTGACAACTCGTCCCGCGGACACTGTGGATGCTCAAAACCCGACACCACTCATTTAAAATAAAGGCGTGCACTTCCTTATGTATTTCTACCCAAAATACAACTTGTCCTAAATTTTCACAACAACCACACCGGTTCCACATACGACTGTACTCCGAGTAAATGACATTGCCCCGTGATCAATACTCATCAAAGCATATTCAACCAACTATAATACATGGTTCAAGAGTTAATAAGTTACTTTAATTCAAACATATATTAAAATTTGTAGTCAATACATGTTATACAAATAAACACAGGCTACATGTCGACTTTCCTTTGTAAAACGTGGGCCCCAGCGAGCGTCGTCTCGAACAACTTCGCACCGAAATAATGATCCCTCGGGTCGGCGAGCAACGCCTGCAAATAAAATCTCCATACGTTACTCCCAATTCCAAGATCCAACATAAACACAATAATCAAGCAAATACACGATCCCATCACTAACGTCTACATTCCCAATCCCCGTCTCCCGAGTCCTCACCGACTCCCTCACACATGCCTAAGCCACGCGAAAAACTCATTTTCATTTCTCTCTTTCTTTCATGCCACGACTCACGCCTAATTCTAGATGCCCCTAGACATACGAAATTTTGTTTGACTGCTTTCCAAACCACACATACCAATATATCACTTACACATATTAACAAAATTTACATACATGCCACATGTTATTTAATTCACATCAATAACATCAAAATTAGCTCACTCAGCTAATTATACCATTTCCAATAGTTTACACACAATTATATTTATAATTCCACATCATGTTAACACATTTAATTACATGCATTAACATATTATTTCGCCACAATTCAAAGTCATTCAATTACAAGAAATATTCTTGCTTACAACACACATGAACCTCATTTCTACTAAAACTAAGTAAACCGGACTGCTTTAACGCCCCTAACGGTGAGCAAAGGTCAGTCCGTGTGTGATTTCAAACTTAGGGCTGCCCTGACAACCCGTCGCCAACCCATGGTCTACACCGGCCTCGCATCGCGAGACCCATATTCGAGTAAAATGGCCTTTTCAACATAAACAATACTACAAAATATCTAACCAACTATCTCACATGGTTCAAGAGTTATACAATAATTTTAATACAATACATATTAAAAATTCACAATTCTAATTACATATTATCCCAAAACATGCTTGGCCAACCCGCTTTATTCAAAATCTACTTAAGACGAGCCGTCTTTCTCTCTAACGCTCCCCGTACCGAAATAATATTCCCTCTCGAGCTGTGGGAGCTATCGCGCAAAGGGAATTACCCTAAACGGGTTACTCCACACACCTAAGTGCATATGCACGATCCAATGTAAACACACACTCAAGTAAATTCAAAGGATCCTACTTGAATGTCTAAATGCCGCCTTCCTATGTCTCGAGTCCTCACGACTTCACACTCGCCTGCCCACGTGACGGTAAAAATATCATTTTCAAAACAAAACATGTTGTTCTTGAAAATATACTACCAAAATTTGCAGGAAAGATCGACTACCCTCCGAGGCTAATGTTGAGAACTTCCCGAAATGAATTACGGTCCTCATCCGGGAATGATCTCGCTTGACTGTTTTCCAACCCCATTCTCCAAAATCATCCCGTAATTTTCGCAATCATGTTCGTTTTTCAGAAAATTTGTGTCATGCACTCACACCTAATTTCTAGGTTACCCAATGTATATGAAAATGCATTATGCCATTTCAACACAATTTATACAAATATATCTGTGAAACCCCAGAAAATCCAAGATTTTGGATAAAGGGTAAAATAGTAATTTCGGTTGAAAATCCGAAATTTTCTAGATTCGATGACAAAACAGGACATCCTCGCTAAATTGCCTCGCCAAATTAGCCACCACGCTGAACACTCTCGTTAGATTCGAGGTAGTTCCGGATTTCACGCTTTTCAGGCTGTAAGGCTCCATTTAATAATACTTGCAAGATGCTTGATGCCACATTAAGACCCTAGGACATATTACTGGCAAGGCCATGTGGTCTACTAAAAGGAATGGCCCACAATGGCTACGTGGTGGTGGGATCCCATGGCTCACATTGAGCCATGCGTACGATGTCATAACGGCGGATTTATGAAATAAAAGAAAGTTCTGATGAAAATTGACGCCACACGCGTATACTTCGAGGAAATGAGGAGGAAATTTCCTCCCATTAACTAACAATGATCGATTCTCCAAAAAAGTGAGAAAGGACCAAAAGGAGGAAGAGAAATGAGGAGAAATGAAAGTAAATGAGATGCAGGAAAGAGTAAAAAGGAAAAGAAAAGCAAAAGGAAAGAAAAGAAAGGAAGGAAAGAACTGCAGAGAGGTGCCGGCAAAAAAAGTGAGAAGGAAAAGAGTGGAAAAGGAAGATTTCCCGGGTTTCGGGCGGTCGACGTTCGAAAGTTTGAGGACTAAAGTTGGTGCACGCAGTGGGATCTACGTGTGGACACCAAAAAGTTGGAGTTTCGACAAACTCCAAGAGGTAGGATATTTTCCTACTTGGTTTACTTTTAGCCTAAAGGCTTTATAATGGTAGGGGTTGTTTGTGGGAGCCATGTAAATTAGTTCCAAACTTTGGAATTTAAGGGTATGGATTGCATGACCGGTTTCACACAGTCACCGACTGTGGGAGTTAGGGTTTGAATTAGAAACTGAAAGTTTCTATGGTTGTTTGATGGGATGATAAGGATTGGAACCAAAATGGTTCATGTTTGTGAAGGGGCCGTGAGGTACCCTGTTGAATGGTCCCAAGTTGAGACCTTGTTGTGTGTTATGGCTTGCTTGAATAACATGCTAAGTTTGGAAATGTGATATTGATGCATGCTTTTTGATGTATTAATATGTTTTGCATGGAGGTAGATTATATGTATAAATTATAATTATCCATGGTGTGTAAATGTTTCATGTAGTGCACATTCATGCATGTAACATGAGGAAAATGCATTGGCATCATGCATTTCATATGCACCTGGCCACATCAAAGGTTAGCTCGTGTGGGTGCAGGTAAGGTTTATTCATCGTTGTTGGTGAGTGGGTCGTAAGTTTCCGGAAAAATGGGACAAAGTCCAAGGTAGAGATTCATGAGTGTGTGTGTAAATGATCAAAATGATAAATTACATGTTTCATGGAGGTCAGTAGATCCTCCCTGTGGTGAAAGTCCCACATGTTATTCACTAGACATGAATCCCGACGATGTAAGTTCGTGAAAATGTCAAAAGGCATGCGCCATTCTACGGTAAACCCGGAACCGTGGCCCACAAATAAAGGAAAAAGACTTTGATAAATAAATTGGAGGGTTGTCCAACGGTTTAGTCGTGGTGTGTGGGACCGGGGTTTTATTTCACATTCGCATTCCATGCACATGAATACGACTGTGCGAGTACAGGGTTGCATCTCATGCATGATATAGACATTTCATATAGAAAATAATTGTATGGAATGTGATTGATTGTTTATATATGCCATTGCATATGCATTTTAGGTGGGGAGGTCCTCGTAGAAAACTTTCTATCTAGCTACACTCGCTGGACCCCCTTCAGCATGCGGACTATCTAGGAGATGGTACGCAAAGAGAGGTATCTTTTGGCAAGAAAGTTCAAACTGTACTTCGAAAGTAAAGATTTTGTAAATATGTATAAATCTTTTTGTAGACAATGGAAACTAATAACTATGGTTGATTAATTTGGTTTTATGAGTATGGATGTATGGGCCCCATGTGGCTATTTTACTCATGTGTAGGTCTCGTAACACGAGACATATAGATTTTCCGCAGGTTGACGGGTAGTCAACGGACCCCCGGGTTTTGGAGCGTCACAATATCAATTATGCATATATTCTCAAATTGACAATCACACCACATGTAATTCAACTTTGATCAACCAACTCCCCAAATTAGCTCACTTGAGCAATTCACAATATCATCTCCAATGGCCTACAAACACAATTATATTTTATATAATTATGTCATTGTGTTAACACATTAGAATCATGTATTAACCTATCTATTTCCACACAACTCAAGCCATTCATTTCCAACAATCTAAGCACAACACATGGACGATTTTCGGTCTAATTCACACAAATCTCGGACTGATTTTACTGGGCCCTAAACCTAGTAGTGGGCTGTCCATGGCAACCCACTGGTCAAACCTCCACTCACTTTGAGAACTCCGAAATCCATGGCCATTTCCTACCATACACACCAAAACACATGATTTACCATGATCTAGTTAACCAGCAGCTCAAACAGTCTGATCCACTAATACTCTAAAATTCCAACAATTCGGTCCTAAGTTTTGGAACCGATCGAACGGCCCCTCACGGCCTCAATCATACTCAACCATCAACAAAGTACTTAAACAAGAGGTAAAGCAAGTAGGATAAAACCCCTACCTCACGGAGTTCGTCGAAACTCCCCCAAACCGGTGCCCACGCATAGTCCTCGCCGCGTAGAGCAACTTTCCTTCTTGTTCCGAAGAAATCCGACGGTCCGATCGGCCAGGATCTTAGAGAGAAATTGCACACTCTCTCTCTAAAATAACTTACAATTTCCAAAATTCCCATCTTGTCAATTTTTGTCACTATTTGACACATGGCTTAATCTAAGCCATCCATTTCATCCCCTCTCTAATCTTGTAACATGTGTCACAAGAGTACATATAGTGGGTGACTTTTGTCATATCACATGTCTCTTAAACCCGTTTTACGGCACCCGACACCCAGTGCCTCAAAAAACGTGCAAATTCCGACTATCTCGGAATTCAACGAAATTCGACGTGGTAGCTAGATTTCGTGAGACGATTCCAACGGTGAAGTCCGTTTCTTCATCCGAGATCTAGAAAAATTCGGATTTTTACCGAAATTACGATTTTGCCTTTTTTGAGAAAATTGAAATTTTCTCGGGTCTTACACCGTGGGCAGCCCACTCACCTAGCATCGGTTCCACTTTGTGGAACCAAAATCCATGGCCATTTCCGGCTCAAAAACACAAAAACCATAATTTATTGCATAAATTATCACACAACCACCCAAAACAGCCCCTAAATTTCCAAAACGGGTTCCATATGTTCCAACAATTCAGTCCCAAGTTTTGGGACCAATGAAACGGCCACTCACAGCCTCAAATCAACCAAACCATTAACACGACTCTTAAAACCAAAAATAATAGAGTAGGAGAAGACCCCTACCTCTTGGAGTTGTCGAAACTCCCCAAAATCGGTGTCCACGTGTAGCCCTCGTCGCGTAGAACAACTTTACTTCTTGGCCCGAAGCGAACCGACGGTCCAAACGACGGAAAATCTAGAGAGAAGTAGCTCTCTCTAAAACTGAAAACCTGCCACTGCAGACGTTTTCCCCTCTATCAGACGTTCTTCAAATCAAGAAGAAATCGCTCATCTCGGTCTTATTCTTATTTAACTTTTCAAAATTCCATCAATGTCCCTTTTTGTCTTGGATTTTGACACTTGGCTTAATCTAAGCCATTCATCTCATCCTCTCTCTAATCATGCAACATGTGTCATATGAGTACATGTAGTAGGTGACTTTTGTCACATCACCCTGCCTTTCATGTCGCTTTATACAACTGACACCCGATGCCTTCTAAAATGAAATCTCGACCGTCTAGAATTCGACTTAAATTCGACTTGGTAGCTAGATTTTGAAACATTTACCCAACGGTGAAGTCCGCTTTCGTCATCCGAGATCTGTAAAATTTTGGATTTTGATCAAATTACCATTTTGCCATTTTTTCTTAAAATTGATTTTCTGGGTTTCACACTATGATCATGATGATCCTTTCTTTGATGGATGATGGTGTAGTACCTTGAAACATTTTGATGTTTCGATTTTTTTTAACTAAATGGAAAAAATTGACCATTTGATTGGGGATGGCAATTTGTGCTATGATTGAGACATATGATTATCTTGTTACTTTTTTTATGTTATTTTCTTTTCCATACAGTTATCTATAATGTGAACTTTGATTTTCTATTTAAATTTTGTTTTTATTTTGAAGATATATGGATCCCTCCTCGACCGATCAATTATAATGCCATCTCTGTCGCGTATGCATGTCTTGTTGACTGTGCCACAACCCACAAGATCTTGCGTGATAAGAAATATTTTTCAAACTTCACATTAGCTCAATCTAATGTTCATACTATCTCAGGTCCTGTTGACCTGATTAAAGGCTCCGACAAAGCCACCATTATTCTACCGAAAGGCACTAAATTGCAAATTGAAGATGCCCTTTATTCTAATAAATCTAGTAGAAATTTACTCAGTTTCAAAGATATTCGCCGAAATGGATATCATATTGAAACTATGAATCACGATAAAAATGAGTATTTACTCATTACTTCTATTATTTCTGGGCAAAAATGTATCTTGGAACAATTGTCTTCTTTATCTTATGGGTTGTATCAGACAACTATTAGATCTATTGAATCTTATGCTGTCATGAACTAGAAGTTCAATGACTCCAATGCATTTTTACTTCGGCATGAATGACTTGGGCATCCCGGAATTTCCATGATGCGCCGTATAGTTCAAAAATTTAAATGGCATCCATTAATAAGCGCATAAATTTTTAGAACCGTGATTATACTTGTGCTGCTTGTTCCAAAGGAAAATTAATCATTATACCATCTTTTACAAAGGTTACCTTTGAATCCCCGTCAGAACGTATTCAAGGATATTTGTGGGCCTATTCACCCACCTAGTGGACCTTTCGCTACTTTATGGTTTTAATTGATAAAGGCCCACTCGATGGTCTCATGTATGCCTTCTTTCTAATAGAAATGTTGCCTTTGCTAGATTATTGGCTCAAATAATTCGACTCAGAGCACAATTCCCTGATCACCCTATCAATACAATTCCTCTTGATAATGCTGGTGAATTCTCATCTCAAACATTCCTTGATTATTGTATGTCTATTGGTATAGATGTTCAACATCCTGTTGCTCATGTTCATTCTCATAATGGCTAGGTCGAATCTTTATCAAACGTCTCTAATTGATTGCTAGACCATTACTTTTGAAAACCAAATTGCCTTTATCGGCATGGGGACATGCTATTATACATTCCGCAAATTTAATTCGCCTTCGTCCTACAGCTAATCACGGTTTATCACCATTACAGCTTGCTAAAGGTTATCAACCTAATATTTCGCATTTGCGAGTTTTTGGTTGCGCTATTTATGTTCCAATTGCCCCCACACATCGACCTAAGTTAGGTCCTCAATGCCGTCTTGGTATTTATGTTGGCTTTCAATCTGCATCTATTATAAATTATATCGGCTTCCCACGGAAGCTTTATCGCCGACGGCAGATTGTCACTTTGATGAAAATCTTTTCCCACCATTAGGGGAGATAAGCCACCCTAGAAGCATGGCAAGCAAATTACATGGAATGAGTCATCTTTATCTCACCTTGATCCCCGTATTAAAGCAATCAACTAGAAGTTCGTAAATAATTCATTTACAGAAGGTCTGCGAATCAATCGCATGATGCTTTATTGATTCAACAAAAGTTAAAAATCACATATCCTCGATCGCAAATATCCCAACAGGATTGGAAGAAACTTAACAGAAAATTACAGCAGCATGACAAATGAACCTAAGCCATGATTAAAACGGGGAAGACCTATTGGCTCCAAAGACACAATTCCTAGAAAAAGGAAAAGTGCTATATCTATGACTCCTGAAGAGCATATAACTGTTAAGCCCCAGGTCGATGAACAAGTAGCCCCTGTAGAGGCACTAGTCAAAGAGTTATCTCTTAATGATGTATCGTCACATAACAATGAAGAGATCTCTATCAATTATATACATGAGGGAAGAATATGGGATCGAAATACTACCCATATAAAAGATGCTTTTTCTTTCCAAGTGGCTATGGACATCATAAGAAATGATGAAGATCAAGAGCCACAAAATGTGAATGAATGTCGACATCGAAACGATTGGTTAAAATGGAAAGAAGCAATCAAAACAGAATTAAGATAACTGGCTGAACGAGAGGTATTTGGACCAGTAGTTCCAACACCTACAAATAAACAACTTGTTGGATATCGATAGGTCTTTGTACGAAAGAGAAATGAGAATAATGAAATAGTGTGATATAAAGCATGCCTTTCGGATCTTATTTTAATAATTTATTTATTTTTATGCTCTTAATCCGAACTAAATCTTTTACTAGAAAGAAATAATATTAATACTATTTTACAAATTATATTATTACACATACATATAGCCTTTTACTTAACAATTATCATATCCGACAACAAGTATTAACGGATCTTATTTCCTATAATTGCTAAATAATTATTCTAATCATATTCTAACAAATAAATTCTCAATCCTTAATAAAATATTTACTTGCCAAAAACACATATATACATTTAAATACTTATCAAATGCATATATTTATACAAAATTCAAATTTTCAAATTTATCCTATTTGTTTATCATTATTTCTTTCAAAAATTATCCTTAAATACTTTTTCATTCTCATACTCAAAGTAATTCAATATGACACCACCAATCCTTATTTTATTTTATTTCTAAAGAACGAAGTAGTCCCAAATCGACTTTTCCAGTGGTTCATATCTAAACTCGGAAGAAAATTAAAGAATCTACATCAAAGAAATCTAGAAAATAAAATAATAAGATCTTACATAGAGAAATTTGTCTCTTCAAAAACCCTAGATCCAAAAGCCGTACGTCCTCCGAATTCTACCCGTTAGAGGAAATTCAAAGTGAAGAAAGGATTTTCTTATCTTACTCCAATTTATACCGTATCTATTAGAAAATTACCTTTTACTCCCTCTTTCATTAAATTAATTAATTAATTACTAATTGAATTACCATTATTATTTTCATAACGTCTAATTGAATTGTCATTATTATTTTCATAACATCTAATTGAATTATCATTATTATTTTCATAACATATGCCTATAAAAATTCCTGTCATTATACCTATACAAATTCTTTTCATTATTATTTTCCGTAACTTATACTTATACAAATTCCTGGGTGTTACATTCTCCCCTCCTTTATAAAAGTTTAGTCATCTAAACTTGACATACTTGAGTCTTGAAATAATTGAGGATGTTTTTCTCTCATCTCTTCTTCTAACTCCCAAGTACCTCTTGGATACTATGATCGCTCCATCGACTTTTATAACTTGACAACAACACGTCGTAGAACCTTATTCATCACATCCACACTTTGAATGGGCACCTCTTCATAGGTCAAGTCCTCAGAAATCTAAATAGGCTCCAACTCCACAACATGAGAAGCATCAAAAACATATTTCCTCAAGGTCGAAACATGAAACACATTATGAATCTTAGATAGGCCTCGGGACAAGGCTACTTTATACGGCAAGGTACCTACTCTCTCTAATATTTCAAACAAGCCCACAAATCGAGGACTGAGTTTTCATTTTCTCAACAGATTTTCAACTTGCGATTACTTTCCTTAATTAGTCATTAGTCTAAGTATGAAAGCTACTACCAAAATTAACTTAGTACTTCGTTTTTTTTTTTTGACGAAGTCAAAATCTATAAGTAAATTAAGAATTCTTATTACATACCATAGAATCAAATATTTCATACATTATCAAAATCTCCTTAATATCGAGAAGCTAGTCTGATAGAAAAATGATTAGACTTTATCAATAAACAAACCATCAAAATGAAACATTGTCATCAACTAAGTTTCTTGGTAACCCTATCACAAAATCCATGGTAATAAGTTTCCACACTCATTTAGAAATATAAAGTAGTTGTAAAGTAATTATTAGGTCTTTGATGTAACCTCCATATACGATCACACTAAACCCAAAGTAACAAATAATAATACCTTACCATATATGACCATCAAAATTGCCTTTAGATATTTATACTTTGCATCCTTTCGAGGGTAGATCGTAGTTTCTTAATGTAATAAACCTCCTTCAAAAGTTGTCTCTTTATGTCTCCATTATTTAAGACATTAAGTCTAATCCCAAATTTCAAGATCTTATTATCTTATTAATTGTTCTAAAAGTTCAACTAGTTTCAAATAATTCCTTATAAGATCTTAATTATCCAAACAAATTTAGTTGCACTATAATGCTCAACATAAGAACTCTAAAATCCAAAGGTATAACATAGACTTGTAAACATCTCAAATCATATACTAATCGTTTGTGACGACCTTAAATGATTTCCAAGGAATCAATTTTTTTCTATTTAAGGCATAAATCACAAGATTCTCATTTTTTTATTAGTACTGAATAATGTCATCATAATCTCTAAGTAATTGTATCAATATCTTCTATTTCTTTCTTAAAAATCATTTTAAGAAGACAAAGACTTCAAACTCTCATAAACTATGAGTAGATCATAAATAAGAAAAATGTCTTCATATCTTAAGTGCAAAATCATTTTACCTAACTTCAAATCATAACAAGGTAATTTTCTATATCTTAAAATTTCAAATGTCTATAAGTATATATCAATTTTTTTCCATGTTGCATAAGAACACAACATAAATCCTAATGAAAGGCATCATTATGCAAAACTAATCTTTTTGAACCCAATGAAATAATCAAAATAAGAGTTGCTACTAATTTGTTCTTCAACTCTGTGAAGCTATCATCATAGTTATAAGACCAATCAAACTTAACTTTTCTATGTCGTACCAAAATATAAGATAATCTTAGAGATCTCTTAATAATTTATTTGTAGTAATCAATAAATCCCAAGAAACTTCAAACTTTAATAACAATATCAGATCCTTTTAAATTTCAAATTGTTTTCATCACTCATCATTACTGACTTAAAACACTTTAACAACATTTCTAAGCAAATAACTACCTTGCAAGGCTTGAGCTTATGAGTAACAATTTATCCACATGTTTCCTTCAACTAAACTCAAGATAACTAAGAATATGGAAAGACAATATTTTCCCAAACAATCAACAATTAAAAGGTAGTAAGTCTTTTAATTCATCTCAAAATCAAATAAAACCTTAATGTTTAAGGAGTATTAAGTCAATCTAATATTCTTCTTACCAATCGCCATAAAATAACTTCAAACCACCATATCGTCCATAATGACATGTCTCAAAGAAGTGACAAATTCAAATCATAATTCATATTGATAAAAGTATATTCACTAAACCAACAAACTAAACAAAGACAAAAGAGTGTAGTGAACTCTTAACTAGTCACCAAGAAATCAATTATCTAATATACATTTGTAAAGAATGCTAAGAATATTACACAAACAGATATGAAATATCAACTAACACGCCACCTCAACTATCCCCATAGACAAACTTAAACAAGTTCCCATTAAGATCATAAACCTATAGCTCGATACCACTCACACGCCTAAAAACCCACCCCTAGGGGCATGATCATTGACCACACCTCAAGCCTTCAGCTTGAAGGTTTGAAGTGTGAAACGACGCTAACCTTCTTGTAACTAGATTTCATTCAATTACTAAACACTTGTTCAGTAAATGCTAACCTTCTAAATTCATTAATTTCTAAATTCAAAATTTCATGCCAACAAAAATTACTTCTAAATATTCAAATCTCAATTATGCATGTGATATAAAGCTGTTCATGTGAAACCCCGAGAAAAATCCAATTTTCTCAAAAAGGGTAAAATAGTAATTTTTGCGAAAATCCAAAATTTTCTAGATCTTGGATGACGAAACTGACTTTTTCGTTGAAATCGTCTCGTGAAATTTAGCTACCACGCCGGTTCTCGTTGACTCGAGGTGGTCGATTTCACGCTGAGATGCGTGAGGCCTGATGACACATGGCAGTCAGGGGATGCCACATGGCACCATAAAAGAGTGACACTTGGCACAAAAAGGAAAGGCTCACAATTAGCATGTGTGGGAAATGAATCCCATGGCTCACATGAAGCCATGTGGTTGATGATGTCATAAAAAGGAAATAAAGAAATAAGGAATAAAGATGGAAAAATTGATGGTCACACATGAGACTTGAGGAAATAGAGGAAATCTCCTCCTTTGACCTTAATGATGGCTGCTCCAAAATGAGAAACGAGATAAAGAACGGCAGTGTTTAAAACTCCTACAAAATTCTAAAGAGCGCTTCGTCTCGCCCAGACATGTCCTCGTACCTAAAAGGATCCTAATAACGGAGAGCATGGTTCAGAGAGAAATAACCCTTACAAGGGCTGCTCACCTAACTCGCACATGCAGCCACACAAACAAACAAACAGATCCGGCAAAATGTCGACATGAATGTCATATGTCATGCATGAAATGCTTCGATGCTCATATCTCCGAGTCACTGGCCGACTCCCCTCACACATGCCTATGCAGTAGATAACCGCCACCGGTAGTACCAATGATTAATTATATACCGATGTCGGGTTACTGCACAATATCCAACTGGATTGAACATAAATGCGCCGAATTTAAAATTTCTTATCCCTTAACTCCACTCAAGGATCACATGCGTTTCATAAAAACCGAAGGAAGGGTAAACTAAACTTATCTCTGTAGATCGATTCACAAGCCTTCAAATAGCCTTGGCTTATTCCTGATCAAAGGTGCTGGGCCTTTCCGAAAAGCGACCACTCCTCTACAAGTATCCAAACACCTAACAAATAATGAACGATCTTGTCAATGTTGTCTGTGCCCGTCTTCCTGCAACGAAATTAGGGTTTTTTTTCTTTCTCTCTATTTTGGTTGTTCTTAGAGTAAAAGACAACTACTACAAAATATATATGTCTCACATATATATATCTATATAAGTCTCAAGCATAGTTTAAGTCAAAACGACTTTTATTATTATATATTTAAAACTCTTTTAAATAATAACAATTTTATCTGGGTCCTTATCGATAAGGAAACAAATTTATATTATATATTTAAAACTCTTAAATAATAACAATTTAAATTCAAATCCTTATCGATATGAAACGAATTTATATTGTTATATTTAAATATCTTTTAAATAATAACAATTTAAATTCACATCCAAAAAAAAAAAAACAAAAACCCTTTACAGATTATTTCCTTATCCAATAAGAAAATATAACAAATTAATTATTTGTTATAATAGGTTCAATTAACATTGGCAGTAGGCCTAAATCACATTTTGATCCCATGTCATGCGGCCTCTAAAGACATTATGACTACCAGCAAGCTAAATGAAAGCTCATGATCCGAGACAACCTTAATATAGCTAATGACATAATCCTGCTCCCACGATATCTTGATAGAATATAAGGCATGGACAAAGTCCACCTTATATCGCTCTATCTTTGATTACTCCAAAACCCAATTAGATTGACTAAACAAATGACATTGATCTCCCATCAATTCATTTGAGCACGAATTACGCATTTCTCGGGCCTCAATTGTCGAGGGACCTAGAGATATCTCTCTTATAATAAGAGGGACAAATTCCATCTTAATCGCTTCATATCTCACTACATAATTCTATTATGTTCAAGTATAACCTTTATAGTCATCCGACAAAGACAACGCTTGATTATATCAAAACACAATATTCTTATGTTGAGAACTATAACGATTTCAGTCAAAGGATTTAATGATTGACAAACTATTAGAGATTAACTTATGACTTTGATCCATGTATTAATCTCAAGGCGGGTCTATATCCAATATTGTTCTCAACAAATATTATAAATTTGATTTGTATCTCATACACATATTCATCCTAGTGAATATCAATCAAACTTTATACTATCTTAATTCATTGTTATCTCCAATAACCGATTAGGGACATTTAGAATAATTAATAATATTATTCAAGGACATTATATATAATAAACATGCAAATCATCAAAATAATAAATTCTCATAAATAGTCAAAATACCATGTCCATACAATAGGCCTAGAGCACTATTACTAACAATCTCCCACTTACGCTAGGCCCATTCATCAATGTATCTAATACCTATGAACCTAGCATGACGATCATGCTTTGCTTTCAGGGTAGAGGCTATCAATGGATCAAGAACATTATCATATGTTGGAACTTTGCATATCTTAACTTCACCTCTCTTGGAATCTTTCCATACTGAACCGTTTCAAGATTTCTTTGTCTATGTAAGCATCTTTGACTTAAACCACAAGCCTCTTAGATTCATCTCTATAGATCTTTATCCTTAGATATAAAGAGTTTCGCTAAGTCTTTCATTGAGAAACACTTCCTAACTCAAGACTTGACATTCTCGCAAGGTAGATATCATTCCCAATGAGTAAAAATGTCATCAACATATAAGACCAAAAATACAATTGCGCTCCCACTAATTTTCTTATAAACACAAGGCTCATCTCTTCTATTTTTGACAAATCTGGAAACCTTTGACCGATTCATCAAAATGAAGATTCCAACTCCAGAGGCCTGTCAAACCATAAATGGATCTTTGAAGCTGTACATACTTTTACCGTAATTCTTAGGTTATACAAAACCCTCAGGTTGTGTCATGTACACATCCTCAAGTAAGTTTCCATTAAGAAATGCAGTTTTAACATCCATTTGCCAAATCTCATAATCATGATATGTAGCAATGGCAATAAGAATTCTGATAGACTTAAGCATAGCTACTGGTGAAAAAGTTTCATCATAGTCTATACCATGAGTTTGTTTTCGAAACCTGCAACTAGCCTTGCTTTGTAAGTATGCACTTTGCCATCCATGTCAGTTTTCTTTTTAAAAACTCATTTGCACCCAATGGTCTTTGTACCTTCAGGTGGGTCAATCATGGTCCATACCTGATTATCATACATGGATTGAATTTCAGACTTCACAATTTGAACCATTTCTCGTAGTCCGATCCAAATATAGCCTCTTGATAGGTAGTGGGTTCATTTTTGATCCACTAACAATACATCATGGTTATCAATCACAAGAAATCCATATCTCGGCTCATGACGATCCTATCGACCTATGTAAATTTTATGCTATAGAGGTGTGTCAACAACATTTTGTCGACTATGAGTATCCACAGAAGCTCACTGTATCTTGTGGTTCTCGAATCCTTCGAGTTGTACTCTTACTCCCACTCGGTTCCTTTAGAAATAAATTCCTTTCTAGAAAGACATTTATTCTACAACACTTTGTTCTATGGATCAAAAAGTAGTATCCCTGAAGTCTCTTTAGATACCCCACAAAAGACACATTTATCATACTGGGCTCCAGCCATTTTGAAACTTGACGCGCATGCTTCTCACAACCCCAAATCTTAAGAAAAAGACAACCGGGCCTTTTACCGCCCACATCTCATATGGTGTCTTTTTTCAACCGCTTTGATGGAACTCGATGAGTGAACGCAATTAAGCTTTCAAGTGCATAACCCCAAAAGGTAAACGGAAGACGAGCAATCATCAGATCGAACTATCTAATAAAGTTCACCTCATCTCGCACACACCATTCCATTGTGGTTCCAGGGTTAATTGTGAAATGATTCCACAAGTTCCAAGATGGTCATCAAATTCTTTTCGTTTCAAATATTCGCTTTCACCGATCAGATCAAGTGCCTTTATTTGCCTTGCCAAGTTGGTTTCAGACTTCATTTTGAAAAGATTCGAATATTTCAAATGATTCGTATTTATGTCTCATCAAGTAGACATAACCATACTGCTGGAAGTCATCAAGAATGTAATGAAATACTTGTAACCTCCTTCTAGCATCTGAGCTAATGGATCCAAGACATCTGTGATATGTATGAGATCCATTAATTATCAGCCCTTTCACTCGTGTCCGTTAGAAGGGATCCTTTACCCAATAGACAAAATTCACATGTATCATATGATTCAAAATCAATGAATTCAAAGTCCAACTTGATGGAGTTTTGAGATGCGTTTCATTTATATACAAGGCGATAATGCCAAAGATAGGTTGAATTTAAATCATTGGACTTAAATTTCTTAGTAGTTATGTTATAGACATGAGAATTGTTGATTTGAAGTCCATAACATGACTGTCCCCAATATGGTCATATTAGAATATGTTCTTCTACTAGAAACATACCATTATCTACACGCGAAAACACCATCCAAATGGGGAAACTGAAAATAATATTCCACACATCGTGAGGAAACATAATGGGTTTGTAGGCATCAGAAAATTCCAATTTTATCAAAAATGGTAAAATAGTAATTTCAGCCGAAAATCCGGAATTTTTCTAGATCTCGGATGACGAAACGGACTTCTCTGTTGAAATCGTCTCGTGAAATTTAGCTACCACCGCCACCCTCGTTGAATTCTGAGTGGTCGATTTCGCTTCACGAGGCTGGGTGTTGGATGATACATGGTAGTAGTTGGGAGATGCCACATGGCACCTCAAAAGTGCGACACTTTATGATAAGTTTAACGGCTCACATCGGGAGTCATGGGTGGCATGCGAATTCCATGGCTCACCACCATGTGTGAGATTTGGATTCCATGGCTCATATTAAGCCATGTGGTGATGATGTCATAATGAGGGTTTAAGAAAAATAAGAGAAAATTATGGAAAAAATGAGAGCCACACCTTTAATTTGAGGAATGTGGCGCACTCTCCCTTTTGACCTGATGTGGTGGTTCTAAAAGGAAGAGGAAATGATCAAAAGAGAAGAGAAATGAAGAGAAAGTTTGAAAGAGAGGTGAGATGAGAAATGAGAAAAGGAAAGAAGCAAAAGGAAAGAATAAAGAAAATGAAATAAAAACGCGTAGACGAAGAATGAAGGGAGATGCAGGTATAGTTTGTTCTCCCATTTTTAATGAGAGAGAGTCTTCCTTCTCTTTAGATTTATAGGTGATCTGACCGTCGGATTTCTTCGAGACAAGAACGGAAGTTGTTCTACATGGAGAGGACAATGCGTGGACTTCGATTTTTGGGAGTTTCTTCAAACTCCAGGAGGTAGGATATTTTCCTACTTGGTTTACTTTTAGTCTAAAGGCTTTATAATGGAAGGGGTTTCTTATGGGAGGCCATGTAAATTAGTTCCAAGCTTTGGAATTAAAGGGTGTGGATTTCATGATCGTTTGCCACAGCCACCGACCGTGGGAGCATGAGCAGAAACTGAAAGTTTCTAGGTGTCATGGTTGTTTGATGTGATAATAATGCTTGGAATCGGATTGGTTCATGTTGTGAAGGGACGGTGAAGTGCCCTGTTGAATGGTCCTAATTTGAGACCTAGTTGTCTATTATGGCTTGCTTAAATAACATGCAGTGTGTGGAAATGTGATGTTGATGCATGCTATTTAATGTATTAACATGGTTTGCATGGAGGTAGATTATATGTATAAATTATAATTTTCCATGGTTTGTAAATGTTTCATGTAGTGCTCATTCATGCATGTAACATGAGGAAAATGCATTGACATCATGCATTACATATGCACGGTCGCATCGTGTCAAGTCGGGTGTGGGTGCATGGTATGGTTTATTTACCTATTGGTAAATACCGAACTCGAGGGGAAAAATGGGACACAAATCTGCTGCGTAGATTCACGAGTGTGTAATGATCAAAATGATAAATTACATGTTTTTGGCGATGTTGTAGATCCCCTCAAGGGTGAAAGTCCCAAATGTTATTCACGGTTAGACATGAACCCTAGACGATGTAAGTTCGTGAAAATGTTGAGAAGGCTATGGCATCCTAGTCATGTGTTGTCGTGTTTCAAACAAAGAACTCTTATCACATAATATCTGTTTAGCTGTGGGTGTGACTGGTTTTATCTACGCTGCATTCCGTGTGTGAGGAGCTGCTAGGAACTCAAAGTCGTGAGCATGAGGGGTTGCATCTCATGCATGATATGTATTATTTCATATAATAAAATAATCAGATAGAATGTGATTGATTGTATATATAAAGCATACATGTGGCTTTTAGGTGGAGAGTAACCCTGTAGGAAAACTTTCACTAGGTTTTGCTTCACCCTGTCGTGGGACCCCTTTCAGTACGTAGACTATCCAGAGACTAAGATACAGAGAGTGTAGTTTTTGGAGAAGAACCAAATGTGGCTTAAAGTAAATATTTTGTAAATATTTATAAATCTTTTTGTAGAGCAAGTATGGAAACTATGAGAAAATAGTTGATTATTTTGTTTTATGAGTATGGATGTATGGACCCCATGTGACTATTTTACTCATGTGTTTGTCTCGTAACACAAGACGTGTATATTTTCGCGGCTGATTCGTAGTCAAATCCGGGACCTCGCTTTGGGGCTCACAATAGCAATTGTCAAAACTAACAAAACCTAATTGGGCAAAGTAGTTCATAACTTCCTACAGCCAAAGCAGCAACTTTTGCTCCATTGCTCACTCAGATCAACTCGCCTTCTTCTCGCTTGTCTACTCCTTGAGCCCCTACACATTTGTACAAATGTGAGATCCACATCCGTGCATCTAATACCCAGAACTAGAAGGAGAAAAATTAACTTATAACATAAATACCTGAAGAACTGTCTCACCGCCTTCTTCTCTTCTCTTTAGATCCTCTAAATAGCGTAAATTGTGCTTTCTCTTCCAATGACCAGGTTCATTGCAAAGAAACAAACACCTCCTCGGGGATTTAGCCTTGGGTTCGTGCTTGCCTGCTGAGCACTGGAATTTCCTTGCCCTCGCCCCTGCTCCCGCTTCCCCTGTTCTCAAGTCCTTCCATTTTGAACCATCGTAACATGGCCAAAGCTTGGATTTAATATTCGACTCAATGGTTTTAAGCATCATTTGTAGCTCAGAGATAGATTTGTCCATTTCATTCATGTTATACCATGACAATCGCTATACTATCGTGAAGTGAATTCAGATCAAATCGCTTGCCAACTCTTGGCTCAATGGAACCAAGCTCATCAAGGTGCTCAATATAGCCTTCATTTTAGAACATGAGCACTAACCGGCTAATTCCTCACCATCTTGCAAGAATGCAAGGTTTCAGAAGTCTCATACCTTTCTTGCCTGCTTGTTGCCGGAACATTTCCTTGGGCATTTGAAGATCATATCATAAGCTTCCATATTTTCCGCATCCTTCAAGTTCGAACTGGCGGTAGCTGTGCTTACATCGCTACAACATCAATAGAGTCATTATGATGCTTCCTCATAAGCATTCTTCAGCTCTAGAGCATTATCACTGGTTCTTCAGCAGTAGGTTCATCCAGACATAAAGCTTCCCTTTCGTTTGAGAACACCAAATTTCGAAACCAAATAAGGAAGTTAGTCCTAGTGTTTATCCTTCATGAATGATCGCAAATTTGACATAGTAGAATTGTTGTTGTTATTGTCGCCATCTACAATGAATGCAAAGTTCAATAAGTATTTTGATTATGAAAAATTCCTCACTAAATTAACAACCTCAAGAATAATCATATTAATCTAGTGAGCTAAGATCCATATTTTAATTCAACCTCTTGCTTTCACGGCATGACACTTAAAATTAAGTTATTTAGGTAGGTAACTCTACCAATTACATCTCAAGCAACTTAGATATTTATGGGATTTTTGACATCATATGTCCCTTATGTTTAAATCCCATCTAATGCCATTAGCCCTAAAACCGTTTGATAAATCCTAATAAAGTTAAACCATTTTTAAACATATGGGGTAGCACCACATTCATCTTGTCTCACTAATGTAACCTAATGTACTTCTACTTTGGTATAACCCACATTGAGCAGAGGGAAGTTAGTTTGACAAGTGTTTAAATATGGATGGCATGTTAACTTTAAATTTTATGTGAGGGATTCGATTGATTTTAATTTTCACTACTGTGATCTCATCATACATCTAGTATCACATACTCATGTAACATCATACACAACATCTAATACATGCATATAATAAACGTAGTTCGCGCATGGCCTTAATCTGGGACATTGATCTCCATAAGCCAATATGAAGATCAACAAATATTCCTAGGTAGTAATAAGCAGCTCCATGATGTCTGATTTCCACCACCAACTCGAAAGATAGACACTAGCTCCTCCATCATCATGGTTGGATTGCATGACTTCAGCGCTTACATTGTCTCTTGTTCATTAAAACAATTAAATAAATACTACTAATAGTAAAATAAAATTAATAAATAAAACTAGCATGCGTCGATGACAATTACAACCCTTGTAAAACAATAATAACTCCGCCAAACACATTGGTCAAAAGGCCATACTGTGCACCATGTGAAGCAACACAACATGCAAAATATATCATGTTATCATATAGCATAAGCAATTTGCATTAAAAAAGAAATAAATTATAATAGGCGTGTATTTAAACCAATTAAATTCATAAGGTGCTACGTGTCAAGTACGGGCGTTCCAGCATCGTAAAACATTAGAGTTTTGTCTCAAAAATTAAATTTTTATTGATCTCATCAATAAAATTTTGAATAAGCCGAAAGCCATCAAAATCACATTAAAACAACATATTATGTAATCTCATTACACATAGGGCTTATTTTCGCACCACCATAAACAATCATTGATAAATCAAAATTGATATATGAATTCAGTCCATGTATTAATCTGATTAAGACAAAGCCAAAATCATATAACATGCTATTAAACACTTTAATGGCAATATCCCATTCGGATTCTAATCATATTAACGAACTTTAGGCTCTTTGACCAACTCACTAATACCTTTAACAAAACCTATTAACTATGTCGTCATGACAAACCATAATATCACATATATTCAAAAACGCAAATCATGCCAGAATCATATACATCGCATACATACGATCAAACATGGCATTATCGATTTTTATGAAAACACAAGTGGCTCTGATACCACTGTTGGGTTACGGGCAAAATATACAATATGATTGGAACATAAATGCAGCGGAATTTAAATTTTATCCCTTAACCCACCAAGGATCACATGCGTTTCATAAAAAACCGAAGGAAGGGTAAACGAAACTTACCTCTTGTAGATCGATTCGCCAAGCCTTCAAAGTCTGCGTCTTGGTTTATTCGGATCTTCAAAGGTGCCGCCTTTCTGAAAAGCGACCACCCTCTACAAGTATCCACACACGAACAAATAATGAACGATCTTGTTGAATGCTAATTCAGGTTCGTCTTCTCAAAACGAAATTATGGTTTTTTTTTCTTTCTCTCTGTTTTGGTTGTTCTTAGAGTAAAAGACAACTACTACAAAATATATATGTCTCATACACACACACACACACACACACACACACACACACACAAGCACACACAATACACACACACACACACACATATATATATATATATAAGTCTTCTAGTGGTTTAAGTCAAAACTAATTTTTATTATTATATATTTAAAACTCTTTAAATAATACCAATTTAAATTCACATCCAAAAACAAAAAAACAAAAACCCTTTACTGATTATTTCCTTATCCAATAAGAAAATATAACAAATTAATTATTTGTTATACCCTCTAAATCACGAATTTAAACTATCTCAAAATTAAATTCGAATTTAAATAACAACTAATTAGTGCTATTTGTAATTTAAAATAATCTCATCATTTTAAATTACTACAGAGAGTGAAAAACCATAACCGTTATTATTCGTTCCAATGCGACTTATAGGTTCAATTAACATTGGGCAAAGAGGGCCTAAATCACATTTTCGATCCTACAAGTCGCCGCGGCCTCTAAAGAAGACATTATGACTACCCAAGTTAAATGAAAAGCCTAAGATCCGAGACAACCTTAATATAGCTAATGACATAACTTTTGTCTCATGATATCTTGATAGAATATAAGGTATGGACAAAGTCAACCTTATATCGTTTCTATCTTTGATTACCGAACCCAATTAGATCGACACTAAACAAAATGACATTGATCTCCATCAATTCATTTGAGCACATAAATGCATTTCGCCTCAATTGTCGAGGGACTTAGGGAGATATCTCTTATAATAAGAGGGACAATTCCATCTTAATCGCCATATCCTTCACAATTCTTATTATGTTCAAGTATAACCTTTATAGTCATCCGATAAAGACAACGCTTTGATTATATCAAAACACAATATTCCTTATGTTGAGAACTATAGTGATCTCAGTCAAAGGATTTAATGATTACAAACTTATTAGAGATAACTTATGACTTGATCCATGTATAATCTCAAGATTCGGTTCGCCCAATATTTGTTCTCAACATATATATATATATATTTGATTTGTATTCATATATTCATCCCATGAATATCAATCAAACTTTTATACTAATCTTAATTCATTGTTATTCCCATAACAATAAACCATTAGGGGACATTTAGAATAATTAATAAGATTATTCACATTATATATAATAAAGATGCAACCATCAAATAATAAATTCCCTCATAAATAGTCAAAATACCATGTCCATACAATAGGCCTAGAGCACTATTACTAACAACCAAGCCCTTATCGGCTCACTAGCACCCAATGCAGTTGCCAATGGGTAACTAATCCCGAGTCAATCCCAACTTCTATCACCCAACTTAAAGTCTAAGTGATAACCATGACCGTGTGTCTTCTTTGGGCAAATTGTAATTGTCTACCACGCCGGGTCTCTTACACTCATACGTAACTTTAGATCACACCGCTGGTCTCTTACACCCACCATAGAACGAATATAATACCGCGGGTCTCTTACACCCTTACAAAACTTTTCGGATGATAACCTTACACCCAAATTCGCCCAACACACATTACTTGCCATTTAAATGGCCTTACACCCTCATAAGTTGACACCTCAAAAGTGCTATTTTGAACCTATTTTTAATAGGTTTTGAGCGCTTTTTGTGTACTAATTGTTATAATTAACCCAATTGATTTCGGGTCCCTATTGCACTTCTGATTGCATTCCAAGGCTGTTTTGGTAGTTAAAAAATCGAAGCCAAATTATTTAAGTCAACCTAATTATAACCAAAGCTCCGTTGATTTCATCAATTCTCATATGGTTTTCATCACTCCCCAAGAAGTCGAATGAAGAATATCAAAGCTAGAAGAAATGGAATAGAGGTAGGAGAATAGTAGCTTCAGCCATTAATGCGAGGCATGAACAAGGCCAAAATTGCCACGCATGATACCTCGCTTATGATACTAGTTTCACTATCATGGTAATGCGCATAGCGAAAATTTCAATTTTCGCTATGCCTGTATTTTTCGCTATGATAGCGAATTTTCGCTATCATAGCGAATTTTCGCTATGATAGTGAAATCACTGTGTGCGAAATTTTCTGCTTTTGTTTTTTTTATCCAAACGACTTCGTTTGGTTTTTCCTCACTCACATGCCTGTAAGGCCATATGCCTATTGTAAAACACCGTTGACCTAAGTTCTAATTCTTGAATGAGAAGGCTTACGTCCCCTGCTTTTTGGCCCTCATTTTCTCTCTTCTCTCTCCTCTTTCTCTCCTCTTTCTCTCCCTTTCTTGGTTGCCAAACACTCTCCAAGGATGACAACTTGGAGGATGAGCGGCTAAAACCCCTTCCTCCTTGAAGGAAAAGGCTACCTGGGTAGGATCCGAAGGTCAGCCGGTGGTTCCCCCAAGCCACGCGCAGCTAGGAAGTTTTGACATTTTTGTTCCTAATTTCCAACTCTAGGTTTAAAGCTTTTTGATTTACTTTCTTTTGGCTACTTGGCAGCTTTTAGTGGTTCAGCAGATTCTAGCATTAGATACACTGATATCCATTAGTTGCTCTTACTTGAGCCACTGTGAGGTAGGTTTTCTAGGGTTGATTTCAACTTTTTAGGTTAAATTCTTGCCATGCCTCCTTAATGTATTTGGAAAGCTTTTGGGTACAATGGCATACTTTCACTAGATTCACCGATGCCTAATTAGTTGTCTCTATTAGTTTTGTAGTGGTAGGCTTGAGACATGTTTTCACCGAAGGAACCATAAAATGCCACAAATGCTTCTATCAAAATGAAAAATTATTAGGTTTAGTTTTTAAAGTTAAATGAAGATCCGTTCTAGAGATGACTATATGTCATTCCCTCCCAACGCGAGGAAATTAACCTGTGGACCTCTCTGCTAGCCTGTAACCTTAAAAACCTGGCCCAATGCTTCAAGGAGTCTCTTTTTCTTATTTTTCTTCATTTTATTTTTCGCTTTGTAAACCATAAAACCCTATTTTTTTACCAAGCCTTAAAATCCAAACCAAATTCACCAATTTTGGCCTTCATCAGAAATCATTTGTGCAAAGAAACTCATCCCCGTGTTCACCCTAGATTCACTATATCAGCAGCAGCTCGACTACTGTAGCAGGAGGAATTTAGATACAAATATTGTTGATTCCAGATCACCCACGTGGCACGAATCAAATGGCATCAAGCCGGATGGTGCCTCTGGCGCATTTGACGCAGTTGTGGAACACTCTAGATCCGTCAAAAGTACCGGTGAATTGCTTTTATATTTCACTATCATTTTTCTTTAGCTCACATTGAAAAAAAACCAAGATCGCAGGACTGCCAGGTGCCATATGGTAGTACTCCTACAACCATAGTTGGGGAATCACACGACCTCATGGGAACCCGCACTCCACAAGATGCACCTCCCGAACCCCCATATTATGCTTTTCAACTCCGCAGTCACCTCAACCACCACAATAATCCTCCATTTGAACAAGCTACTGGACCTTACCCGATAGTGGATGACTTTGTGGTAGAGAATAGGGGATTTAATGCCCATTCGAATCGAGAATTGTCACTGGAAGACAATGAACAAGAAATTGATGGGCTTAAAATGACTTTGAGCAAAATGGGACAACCCGTTAAGACTCCATTGAAAACCTCATAAATCAGCAACAATGTCCACCAGAGGAGGAGTGCCAAAGTGACACCATGGTAGAGGAGCAGTGTCAACAACAACCACACCAGGGGCTTATAGAGGATTTTATTGAAATGTCTGAAGGGTTGTCTGAATCCTCAGATATGTGTGTTGTTTTTCCAAGGGAGAAGAAAGAAGAACTTCCTTTACGACCGAGGAGGCAAAATGACAAGAACGTTGAAGGGATCCATATCATCATTCAACCAATCCCCATAAATCTTTATCCCGGGCCTTTGCTCCAACCCCAAAATAGCTCCACCGCGCGTACATACGCCCACACCTCGCAAAGAAAATCAAAACCCGCAGCACCCGGCCTCCCAAAGTTCATGCCAAATTCCATCACCGTCGTGCAGCTTCAAGATATTAGTGGCCACTGTACAGACCTTTGCCACTACATCAAAAACAACCGCACATACCGCATGGCTTAGTGGATGGCTCGGGTTCGGGTTCGAGTTTGGAGCACCTGGACCTTAAAGATTCCCAATAAGCCCGCACCCGCCCAACAACCCTCCAAAGGCCTAAAATTATTCGGGGGAGCACGCCTCCCACTTTTGTTTTAATTTTTCCTCGCTTTTATTTTATTTTATCGTATTTTATTTGGATTTCTATAATTTTTCTTTTAGATTTTCACTAATTTTTAAGTTAATCTTGTTCTAGCTTGTTTTTCACTTTTCGCAATTTTTCTTATTTTTTATCAGGATAATTCTTGCAATTTTAGTGAAATTTTGAAGCCCGACAGCTGAAATTGAAAGCAGGCTGCGTAAATGAAGACGGGAAATTTTCGCAATTATAAAGGCAAAAATTTCAAGTAATTTTAGCGGTAAATGAATTTTCGCTATCATAGTTAAAATAAGCTGCTATATAGCCAAATTAGGTGCAATTTCACATCATAGCGAAATTTCGCTATGATAGCGAAAATATGTACGGATGGCTTCCACAAATAGACAAAACAACTATCGTAACAGGGTAAGTAAAAAAAAAAACATTTGTTTTTTTATTTTATTTTTTATTTTTATTTAAAAAAATTAATTAAAATTTTTTTATTTTTTTAAAATTTATATATATATATATATATATATATATATATATATATATATATATATATATATATATATATATATATATATATATATAAAAGCTTGTCTCTAAAAAAATCAAAAAATAAAAATCGCTTTTATATATTAAAAAAATATATTTTGTCTCTCAAAAAAAAAATTTTTATTTTTTTTATTATTTTATTATTTTTATTTTTATTTTTATTTATTAATTAATTATTTTATTTTGTTTTTCAAAAAAAAAAAAAAAAATTTCGCATACACGCAGCTTAAAATTTCAAGAAACCTTTGCGAAATTTTCGCTATGATTTCGCATCATAGCCGACTTCACGAGATAGCTAATTTTCGTTGCGGCCCCACTGTTTTGTGGTTCAGAGAAAATCCAATTTTCAAAATGGGAAAAATCGTAATTTCGTAAAAACTCGAAATTTTCAGATCTCGATGATCAAACGACTGCTGGAAATCGCCTCACACTAAGCAACCACCGCTTCGAATTTCGCGGATTCGAGGTGGGTCGGATTTCACGTTTTCGAGACGGGGTGTTTCGTGACACATATAAGGTTAGGTGATGCCACATGGCACCCTAAGAGAACAATACATACTTGGCACAAAGGAGGGCTCAATTAATACTGTGAGAAATGATTCCATGGCTCATACCATGTAGGACATGATGTCATAAAAGCGAAAATAAAGAAATAAGGAATAAAGGTAGGAAAATTGGTAGCCACCATTTGGCTTGGGCTAATGAGGAGGAAACTTCCTCGACTCATAGCTGCGACGCTCCAAAAGAGTGTATATGAAAATCCAAAAAGGAGAGGAGGAGAGAAATTGAAAAGAGAAATGGGGGAGAAAATGAAAGAGAAAAAGAAAGAGGATGAGAAGAGAAATGAGAAAAAGAAAGAAAAGCAAATGGGAAATGAAATAAGAAAAGGAAAAAGAAAACGTGGGGGAGAAGGAAAGCAAAATATCCAGTAGCCATTTTCGTTTGGTTTTAGAGAGAGAACGTCTTCCTTCTCTCTAGGATTATGGGCGATCCAACCGTTGGATTCCTTCGCGACAAGAAGGAGAGTTGTTCTACTCGGAGAGGACAACGCGTAAGCACCGGTTTTAGGAGTTTTTGACAAACTCTCATAAAGGTAGGGGTTTCATCCTACTTGTTTTACACTTTATTTAAGTGTTTTGTGATGTTTGTGTTGATTGAGGCCGTGAGGGGCCGTTTGATCGGTTCCAAATATTGGAACCGAAGTGTGGGAATTTTTGGGATATTTTTGGTCAGTCCGGATCAGTTTAGGGACTGATTTGGCTATTTGGATCATAATTTATTCAATAAATTATGTTACGAGTAGGAGATCGGAAATGGGTATGGAATTCGGTTCCATCAAGAGGAATCGATGTAGGAAGAGTAGGCTGCCCGTGGACAGCCCACTTGTTCTGTTGTGGGACTGTAAAAACAGTCCCAATTTGTATGAAATGGATCATAAATGTCCATGTGTTTTGGCATGAGAATTTGTTTGATGTGAATGGCTTGGTATGTGTGGAAATAGATAGGTTAAGACATTATTTTAATGTATTAGTACAATGACGCAATTACATGGAATTAGATTGTGTTGTAAGCCATTGGAGATGATTATGATTTGCTCAATTGAGCTAAATTGGGTGATGAGGGTGTGTCAATGCATGTGTGTAATTGTAGCGATTGAAATATGCATTTTGACATATATTGTATAAAATGGTTTTGAAAATGGCATAATGCATTTTCATATGCACTGCAACCTAGAATTCAGGTGTGAGTGCATGACATGATTTTATAAAATCGACATGGTTAAGTGAAAGGAATTTCACAGATGATATTTTGAGAATCAAGGCCGGGAGATGGGCCAACAGATCACTTCGATGAGGACCATGAGACTGCTTTCGAAAGCTCACTAACCACCACTCCTGAGGGTAGTCCCATATTTTTACCGACACGTTCGGTAGTATATTTTTCAAGAACAACCGGTTTTGTTTTGAAAATGATTATTTTCTCATACATGGCTTAGGCAAGTATGAGTGAGGTCAGAGACTCGTGACATGGGGTGATCATGTAGACATTCGCAGGATCACGCATTACTGAGTGTGTGTTTATTTTGGAGCATGGCATATGCACTTAAGTGAGAGTAAATCATTTAGTGTATCTCACTATTGCGATAGCTCATCTGGTCGAGTGGATTATATTTTTCGTAATGTGGAGCGCTTGAGAGATCACAAGATTTAGAGGCCGATTTTGAATAGCTTCTGGCTTATGGCTTTCATACTTTTGGATATACATGTATTAGAATAGTAGATTTTAATATATGTCGAGTAAGTGTAATCAACTATTAAATTATTGGGAGATAATTGGAATATAGTTGTGATAATTGTTTTGATGAGTATTGACTTATGAGCCCAAGAGGCATTTTTACTCAGGCATGCGTCTCGTGATACGAGACAAATAGATTTTCCGCAGGTTGACGGGTAGTCAACGGACACCCCGGGTTTTGGGGCGCATTTGCCTCCACCTAGTTTCTCGCTCATAAATTCATTCAAACTCCGCTTTTAGGCTTTTTTGCACCGCGGAAAGCTTAGAGAGTGTAAACCAAATATATTCAGACATTTTTAAATTATTATGAAGGTGTAATTTTAAAAATGATCCAACCGGTCATTTTTTTTCCTCTTTTCTTCTCCTAACTTGCTATTTGAAGCCTAAACGAGTGAATAAGGTCGATGGAAAGCTTCATAGTCTCCTATCCAACAACGATCACATCCTCATCAGCATAACACTCTCTTCAATCCTTCAATCCGAGCCTCATTTCTGACACCGAGATGTCTGCCGGGGAAAGAATAAGGAAGTGGTTTTATTACGCTTTTTGTTATTATTTTGAGCAAGCCCATTTTGTGATGTTCTGGCTTGCCGGGTTCCCTTCTATAAAGCCGTTATACCATACAACTTACTTTTTTTTCAAAATTTGGACCCCATTTTGCAACCAAAATTTTTATGTGTTTTGCTCTAGCTCATAGTTTGAAAATTAAACTTTGTCCAATTCCTATTGATGTTAGATCGGGTTCCATGCCTAATCGAAAGTGGATGATTAGTTGAATTCGCTGCTTTCAACCTTTTCTTCCACCTTGGGCCTAACCACACACAAGCACATCGTGGTTTTCAATAACCTAAAAGCCGCCTAGCCTCCTAAGCCTTGCAGCCAACTCTACCCTAGTTTCATTAGACCACCTTTAATAGGTTATGGACCCCCATGAATAAGGCCAATGTGGCCTTCCAAAATAAAAAGAAAAAGAAAGAAAAGCAGTTAAGAAAAAGAAAGAAGAACAGAACGCTTTTACCTGAAACCCGAGCACGAACCGAGGGGTATATATGGCGAAGTTTCTTAAAGCCCTGTCTCTAAACTCACTCATTGGGAGTCGACTTAGTGTTCAAGCATGGGTGGATAGGTGGAGTTAGCAAATTGTAGGTGCTGGAGTTCGAAATCATTCGAAGTCCGGGTGAAACCTGTAGAGTTTGTGGTCGAAAGATCCTATGACTTGGTGCCCTAAGCCTTAATCAAGTTGGGAGTCATCGTGTAGATCCCCATTACATGGACTTTGGTGAGATCGATTCCTCAAAGATTGCACCCTACAAACGCAAAAAGAATCAGGGAATAAGAGGTGGGTCCTGATCTATTTAGATTGGTTAGCATGCTAGTCATGGTGGTTGTAGCTTAGCTAGGAGTAGCAGCTAGCGCTTTATTGTTGAGAGCTGATAAAATAAACACTTAGATTTTGGTGGAAGTTTCTAGTTGATTCACCAAGAAGGAGGCTCTTTTGATACTCAATTTTGTATGGCATTCATTCTCTCAAAGATAGTTATTGGACAAGGCTTTGATGATTCTTACTTAGGTTAGGTATTACTTTTCACAACCTGAACTCAGAAGCTTGTAATGATGAATTTGTTATAGTTTTATATGTCTTTTTTATAGATATTTTCTTTCTCGCATCGCTAAGGGACTAGCAATGCTGCTTCTGGCTGGGGGGGTGTGATTAGTTCAAAGTGCTATTTTGAACCCTATTTTTACTAGGTTTTGAGCTTTTTGTGTACTAATTGTTATAATTAACCCACCGACATGTACGGGTCCCTAGTGCACTTCGGTATTCCGAGGTTGCTTTAGTTTTGCAGAAATCGAAGCCAAATTATCGTGTCAATCCAATCATAACTAAAGTCGGTTGATTTCCATCAATTTCATATGGTTTTCTAATAATTCTTAGCAAGTCGAGAATGAAGAATATCAAAGCTAGAAGAAATGGAATAGTGTAGGGAATAGTGAATATAGCAATGGAACAAGAGTGGTGAATGCTACAAAAATTTATGCATTTATACGCTTATGATAGCGAATTTTCGTCATCATAGAGAAGTATCAGGTATACGGCAAAATTTCAATTTTCGCTATGCCTCGTATTTTTCTTCCGCTCGTATTTTGTTATGATAATGGGGTAAAAATCACCGTGGTGCGAAATTTTCTTTATCCAAACGTAATTTCATTTTTCTGCTTTTTCTCATTTCACCTCACCGTAATTATTCTAGTTTGGTTATTTTGGTATTTCACATGTTTGTAAGGCTATAAGCCATTGTAAAACATCAAGTGGACCTAAGTTCAATTTGGAAGGAAGGCCATTTCTGCCCCTCGTTTTGGCCCTCATTTTCTCTCTCTTTCTCTATCCTCTTTCTCTTTCTTCGCTGCCAAACACCCTGCTGATGACAACTCGAGTGATGAGCGGCTAAAACCCCTTCCTCCTTAAAGGAAAAGGCTGCTGGGGGTAGACCTTAGTTGGCCATAGTGGTTCCCCGTTTTTTCACGCAAAGCAGTTTTGACATTTTGGTTCCCTAATTTCCAACTCTGTGTTTAAAGTTTTTTTTCAATTTTCGGGCCAATACTGGGCAAGCTTTAGTTCTGTATTCTTAGCATTAGATACACTAATATCCATTAGTTGTTTCATGAGCCACCGGAGGTAGGCAGGTTAAGGTTGATTTCAACTTTAGGTTAAAATCTCTGGGCATGCTCTCCCTAATGTGTATTTGGCAAGCCTTTGGGTTCAATGGATACTTTCACTAGATTCACCGATGCTAATTAGTCAGTTCTTATTAGTTATTTAGGTAGGTTTTTTGAGACATGTTTTCACCTGAAGGAACCATAAATGTTAAATAAATGCTTTCTATCAAAAGGAAAAATTATTAGGGTTTAGTTTTAAAATTAAATGAAGATCCTGCTCGTGAGACGACTATATGTCATTCTCCCCAACGCTAGCCCAACCCTGGGACCTCTGCTAGCCTAGAACCTTAAACCCAGTGGCCCAATGCTTCAAGGAGTTATTTTTCTTATTTTTCTTCATTTTATTTTTAGTTTGTAAACCATCAACTCCCCTATTTTTACCAAGCCTTAAAATCTAAACCAAATTTACCAAATTTGGCCTTCACTATAAATCATTTCCAGGTAAAGAAAACCCATCCCCTCGTGTTCGAATCTCTAGACCGCTATACTGGGCAGATTTGACTAATGCAAGCAAGAGGGAGGAATTTAGGATACAAATATTGTTGATTCCGTATCACCCTACTGTGGCACGAATCATGAGTCTCTACCTTAGACTTTGTCCCATTTTCCGAACTCATGACCCATTCACCTCAACACCGGTGAATGCATCAACATGCACTTACAATCCCACTCCACTCGATGTACCCGTGCATATGAAATGCATGATGCCACGCATTTTCCTTCATGTTACATGTATATATGAGTGCTACATGAACATTTACATACCCCGATAATTATAATTTGATATACATATAATTATATTCCTATGTAATAACCCGTGTTAATACATCATCATACAACATACATTAACATGTCATATTCACACTGCATGTTATTCATACAAGCAATAATACACAACCAGGTTACAATCTTAGACCCATCCAACTGGGTACCTCACGGCCCCATCCAACTTGGTTCCAATCATCCACACAACATCAACACCAAAACCTAGAAACTTTTAGTTTCTAAATAAACTCCTAAGCCACCACGCCTGGGATCAGGAACCGGTCATAGAAACCCCATCCTTCAATCCCAAGTTGTTGGAACTAAACCATATGGATTTTTATGGGCCCTGCTAGACATCCATACTATACCCAATACAAGAGCATAGCCAAATATGCCATGCAATGGTCATGTTATATCCCGGCTATTCACCTCAACAAAACCATGCAACCTGCATACTTGCTGCAAATGTAGACTTTAAGCAGGGTTTTTGATCACCTAATACCCTCCACAGGTACATGGATGGAAACTTGACTCAATGTTATTTCCATAGAGTCCAAGAACACCCAAAACAGAGTTCGGACGAGAAAGTTATGACCTTCCAAAGTCGAGGTCACACACGACCAGGCAAAATTTTTAATTCTGATAGCCTACCTGATCTTCCCGAATTCCCATTTCCGGCCAGCTCCAACACCCACTGCCCTCCACAGACATCTGAATTGAATCTTGACTCAATGGGCTTTCCATAGAGTCCAAGAACACCCGAAACGGAGTTCGGACAAGAAAGTTATGACCTTCCAAAGTTGGAGGTCACATGACCAGGGCGTACTGCACTCGGACAGCATACCCGAATCTGCCCGAATGCCCCAGCCGAGCTCCAGCACCCACGCTCCATAGGCATCCAAATGGGAATTCAGGACTCAATGAACTTTCCATTGAGTCCAAGAACACCCGAATCGGAGTTCGGGCGTAGAAGTTATGACCTTCCGAAGTTTGAGGTCATGCATGATCCTAGCCGGACGGAACCATCCGAGGTGAACCCATCCGGGGCCAGCTGAACCCATCCGGGGTGAACCCATACGGGATGAACCCATCCAGGGCCGGTTGACCCAGCCGAACAACCTTTCCATTAGACTGTTCAGGGTAAACGAATCATAATTTGGGCTATAGAGGTTCGATTTGAGAAATTCAAAAGTCTAACATTAAGTTCACTGATGTGGCTACATTTTACCTGAAGGACTCACTACCAAATTCCCTTTATTTCCTTCCCAAATATCAGTTCTAAAGTCCTGTTAATGTGTACTACCACAATATGGTAGCTTCCCATGGTTCAAACCAAACCAAACATTCCCCTTAAGGCAAGACAACCAACACCATTATTCATTTTAACTCTAACACATGAAATGGAACACAAGGGAAATTACTTAGTCCTAAAAATTAGTCCTCGAACTGCCGAGTCAGCCCCGACTTCCAAAGACACTACCCCAAAGTCTGGGATTGATCCACAAGGCCACTCATGGCCTCAACAACCCATGCCATTTGAATGTGGGCTGCCTAGACAAAGATTAAACCAAGAAGAAGAAAACCCCTACCTCTCGGAGTTTGTTGAAACTCCCCAACTCCGGTCTCTATGCAAAGCCCTTGCTGTGAGGATGAACTCTTCCTCTTGCTTCGCCTGAAACTGATGGTCCGATCGTTGGAAAAATCTAGAGAGAAGGTAGAGTCTCTCTCTCTCTCAAATTTGCTTCTCTCTTTCTCTCTCGCTTCTTCCCTCTCCCAACTGGTCGCAGGGAGATAGAAGTCAAGTGAGATGTCCTCTCACTTGCCACATGTCCAATTCTAATTGACTCTTAGGATTTCCATTATCCTCTTATCCATCTACCATGGATTTCCCTCCAATGACATGATGTCACATGTCACCTATAGCCTATACTTGAGCTCATTGTTTGACTTGATCTTCACTCGATACGTGTCTCATCTTGAGCCACTCAATCAGCTCGGCATCCCGCACCACTCTCTAAGGCCTCGAAAAATGTGAAATTCTAACTATCTCGAATTCAACGTGGTAGCTGTAGATTTCACGAGACGCTTTTCACGGCGGGTCCGTTTCGGGTCATACGCAGGCTCAGAAAATTCACAATGCTCTACTCCTTCCTGAATCCGATCTTTCAGGTTTCACAAGAATATCCTCGGTGACGGCTAAACAAAACGATGGTGGCCACCTCCTCCTTCAATCATCTCGTAAATACTGGGTGGATCCATGAAGCCTAGTAGAGAATTTGTTCGTCGAGATCCATGATACAACATATCAAAGAATCATGTGGATTATCTTCTATTAAGAATGTAATCCAACAAGATATATAATGACAATGCCGCATGTATTAAGCAAATCAAAGGAGGATATATTAAAAGGTGATCGAATCAAGCACATTTCGCCAGAAAGTTCTTCTACACTCATGAACTTCAAAAAGACGGTGAAATTGATGTGCAACAAATAAGTTCCAATGACACCAGCATTTATTTACTAAAGCCCCGCTTCGCAATTCAAGAAACTTTGTAACATAAGTTGGCATGCTGCCAGCTTAAAGATCTTCAAATTGAAAAGTTGCATAAGATGAGTCAAGTCACAGGGGATAATAATAAATATGTTAGATAATCGTGACTCTTTTCCTTCGCCCGTGTTTTGTCCAAAATCAGTTTTACCACAGGTTTTTAATGAGGTAGTACTAACAATTTAGTGATGGTCATTCAAGGAGAGTGTTATAAACGATTCACTGATAACTGTGAATGACCACACATTTACGTCAATAAACATTATGTTAAAAATGATTCATTGATAACTGTGAATGACCACACATTTAATGAAGTGAATAATTTAGACACAGATAATGATTATAACACTATATATATGGGTTTCTCGGGAAGAATGAAAATACAGCTTTTCTTCTTGAATTATCTACTACCCTTTCTCTTTACCAAATGCTACAACAATATATATATATATATATATATATATGAGTATATATATATTATGGTTATATATATATATATATGATATATATATATATATATATATATATATATATATATATTAAAATTACTAGGGAATAAATTATCACGTAATTATATTAAATAATATTAACACTTTAAAATAAAATTGAATATGGAGTGCTAAGTTAACAATCTTAAGTGTTTAGTAAATACTTGAATTTAAATAAAAATTTTATTTCCATTTTTTTGGAAAGAAACAAATTAAAATACTTGAGTTTTAAAATTAGGAAAATCCTCCATAATCAATAAAATCATAATAGTTACAAGTTTTGATAACGAATAAACGATGAATTAAACTCCAAAATTCTACATGCAAAATAGTATTAATTATTAAAACATTCTAATCCAATAAACCTATAAAGAATAAATTACAGAACCTAACCATAAACTATTATCTTTCTTGAACTTCACTAACCGTCAACATCCTGACTTAGTTCTTCCACTCATCTTTCCTCTCATTAAGTCTTATCGGTTGACTTGAGCTTTGGTATTCCAATAATTATTTTTGGCGCAACCCAAAACTCCCCATGAGTGTTTCTTTTGAATATTATCCTGACATCCAAAGAAGTCAAGTGGTAAAAGTGTCGCTGGTTTTAGATTTTTTACCTCGAAGTCAATATCTTATGACTCGGGCAAATAAAGAAGCCTCTGGTGTAACTTTCAAAATAAAATCATTATCTTTGTTTAATGCAACCCCATTTGAAAAGGATAAGCCTCTTAGCAACAATGTCACTTTTTTTGTCCTTGGATCATATTTTAGTAACCTTCCGGTCTTATCCCCAATTTGCATTTCTATAGCATAAGCCCTAAAAAATTACATTATTCATCAATAAGATGGGAATCATGAGTTCATGAATATATAAAAAGCAATAAAGAAAAATTATACGAGTAAATTTATTACGTACCATCTTGGAATATGGTGTCGGGTATTAGCAAAGCCACTCCAAAGTATTTGATCAATATCTAAGGCATTAGTGAATTGAAATGGGACTCCTTCAGTACTAATTGCCAATTGTTTGGCAACTCCACCATTGCGCCCAACAACCATCAACCCATAATAAGCATCAGCTGTGACGCCCCTAACCCGGGGGTCCGTTGACTACCCGTCAACCCGCGGAATACAAGTGGATGTCGGGTTACCCGACGCCACTTCAGAAAATCGGGCAGAGTCTCCTTTGTACGGGGAGCTCTACCCAATTGAAACACCTGCATGAAACCTATCCCAAGCAGTCCAATATAATCACAATGATACAAATATGATAAACTAGCCTCGACCTATACTACAATATCCATAAAAACATACCAACTATATCCAATAGTTCTAAGAGTTCAAATGTTTTACTCTTATATAACATATTAAACTTAAAGAGTTCTAATACATGTAAACATCAACAAAGCCACATCTCGATTCTCTCTTCAAGAACTCGCCTCTAGATCGAGCCGTCTCCTCGCACGCTCCCCGTACTGCAGTGGGGTCCCCACAACGGGTGAGCTAATGCTCAATAGAGAATCGCCCTCAAGTGGGCTACTCACCACCTAAGTGAAGTGCAATGTTCCAATTTAAACACACATTCAAGCAAATGCATGATCCTACTTGAATGTCTACATGACCAACTCAGATCCCGAGTCCTCACCGACTCCCTCACACTCGCCTAAGCCTCGTATGAGAATTTATTATTTTATTTGTTTGTGGACAACCCTCCGATGTGTATATATATCAATTGGGCCACTTCGACGATTGATATATTATTTGTTTGTGGACTACCCTCCGATGAATACTACGTCCACACGATTGATAGTATTTTAAATTTGGACTACCCTCCGATAATTAATATTTTTAGACAACCCTCCGAACCATTTTCTCTAGACTCGTCTCATTCACTAACTCCTATAGTCCTAGGATGTTCTAGTGCATATGGAATGCATGTATGCCATTTCCAATACAGTCTAATCACATGCAAATATGTAAACATGCACATATTCACACAATATCCAATCACACAATCATGTCATGAAATTTTCATTTTAAACATAAAAATTAGCTCACTTGGGCTAATAATCAAACACGAGCAATTTAATTTAAATCACTCGGCCAAACACATATTTTCACAAAAATATATTTTAGAACACTGTTTCGGGAATAGTGAAACCCTCGGTTACTATTCTCAAAAAATCACAACTCAACGGTTCACTTAGTGAACCCGCACTTACTACCATTCCCGCCTAATGCATACCAAGCAAACATTAATGCACAAATTAACACAAATCGCACCCAAACAGCCCGCATCTGTACACGGTCGCTTCCAATTTTGTTTCAAAATTTTTATCAATTCTGTCCCAAGGTTTGGGACCACCGATCGCCCAAGGTTTGGGGGATCGATCAGACGTGTCCCACCCGCCTATTCAACTCAACATTCGTAGAACACTTAAAAATAGAATAAAACCTGCTAGGAGAAACCCTACTTGGAGCTTATCAAAACTCAGCAAATCCGGTAAAATCTAATGAGAAGCCTTCTTCGCTAGATGCTTTTCTTGCATCAAGCACCACCAACCCGTTGATCGCGTGTATTTCTGTGAGAGAAGCACGACTCTCTCACTAGAAACCGATCTAAAGCTCACCGCATCTATTCCCTTTCTTTCACGCTTTTTTTTGTCTTTTTAATGGGAGAGACAACACTATTACCTATATTTTGGCATTTAGTGACTTAAAACTTTCCTAAAATGACGTTATGTCCCTCTATTCCTTCGCATTTGATATTCCCAAGACTATCTCTAATCGTCCATTTTCATCATTTCTCTACTCATACCACTTATGTCACATGAGTACATGTTATATGTGACTTTTTTCGCATCGAAAATCGTTTTACGGCACCCGAAACGCGATGCCTCATAAAACGTGTCAACTCCGACTATTTCGGAATTCGACGAAATTTTACGTACTAGCTAGATTTCGCGAGACGATTCCAACGATACAATCCGTTTCATCATCCGAGATCTAGAGAATAAATTATTGATTTTTAACCGAAATAACAATTTTGTAATCAAAATTACGATTTTGCCCTTATTCCAGAAATTGGAATTTCTTGGGTCTTACATTCTCCATTCCTTAAAATGAATTTCATTCCAAATTGTGATTAATTACAATCACTCACATGCATATGCAACGCCGCACTCTACCATGCATGTAAACATTTAAATTTTTAAACGAATTAAACTACGCACCTTCATCCCTAAACAAGAAGGGATGGGTGGCCCGCACGTGTCCTCGCGCTCCCATCGTGAACTTCTCCACCCATAGTGCTCCCATAGTACCTTCACTAGCCTCACGGTCTTATGCCGCAAACCTGATCACGGCTATCAACAATGCGCATTGGTCCCTCCTCGAAGGTCCCATCCGTGTCAACCCCAATCCACCACATGAGTTGGATCTGGTGTGTACTTCCGGAGCATGGAGACGTGAAACATGATGAATACACATTTGAGTGATAATTATAATAGAATCTAGCACATTTAAATCACAATTTACCCACATTTTATAAGAATTGTGTAATTTCTAATTTCTTCAGGTTTTCATTCTGTGCGTGTCTTTTCTGTAGTTTAAAACGTAAGTGCACAAGGATGTAAGCCCTGAAGCCAATACGGCAATGCGGATGTGGGTGAGAAATCGGATTTAAGTCTCTCGAACTCCAAAGAAAGCAAGGAAAGCACCGTTGATTATTTCTACCGGTAGAACTTAAAGTTCTACCGGTACAACTTGCTGGAAAATCATCAGTAGTGAAGTTCTACCTGTAGAACTTAAAGTTCTACCAGACAACTTTGCCGAAAAATCGTCAGCACGATTCCACTGGTGAGAACTTTAAAGTTCTACCGGTACAACTGCATGGAACTTGCGGGAATTGTCCAAGAATTCAATCCGTACGCGAGGGCACTCTCGTCAACAAACCAAAATGGGAAAATCACATTGGAGGGGGCTATAAAAGGAGGAGGACACAAGTAATAGGGTCTTTTTTTAGTTTTTGAAAGCTTTTCACTTCTAGGGTTTAGGTTTTGATAGAATAAGAGTTTTTCTCCATTTTTTGAGTGGTACCTTGTAGATCCAGATTTCAGATTTCCATTCTTTTAGAAGTTTTGGATTCAATAGTTTGTAATCTTTCAGCATAAATATTTATTCTGCTTTAAATCCTAGCATTCCATATTCTTCATTCTCAGTTTTACAAGCTAATTTCGATTTCTTCAAGGTACTGCTTTTATGATTAATTGCTCCTTCAACTTTAATTGTTCATATAAATTCTTATGGAGTTCTAAACCCTACTGCTGGGATCCCCATTGGGAAACTCACCCCGATCAAGGTAAAGTCCCTCAATTCCTTTTGATCTTCACTGATTTGCAATATTAACCATTCAGGTAAAAGTTTGTAAATCCTTAGTTTGCAGATATTCTCGACAACGTGTTATCAGATGACCTCGTACACGTTGTGCTTGATCAGAAATGCAAGCCGAGGGTTCGCTTTTAATTGAGAACAAGTGTTTAGTATTACTCGATCATCTTTATTTTCCAAAGAGCATTTAAAGATAAATCCTCTAATCGAAGACCATTTATCAATGGTTCCTAGATGAGTTTATAAAATAAGAGGTGGGACTTACATGATCGGCGAGTGGAACCCTAAAACCCAAAGAATTGTCTTTCTAGTTTGCCATTTAACCAATCAACCGTTCAGCCAAACAACACAACATTACAATTCTCTTTTAAATCATACTTTTAGTGGGGAATAGCTCCTATTGATCAACAAAGTAAGACCGCTCCTCGAGGAGACGACCGTGGATTTCCACAAAGATACAATGCTAGATCAATTACACCCCTTTGGGAATAGAATTAGGGCACACTAATCGTAGATCGAAGCATTTTTGGCACCGTTGCCGGGGAGTGGCGACTAACCAAGTTGATCCTCGAAGAGCTAGAAGTAAATTGCAATTGCATCGCACTCCGGCAATGCTTCTCCACTTTCTTTTTCTTTTTGTTTTTAGTGAGAAATCTTAGTAAGTGTTTCTTGGACTGAGTTAGTGTAGTGCATGTCAGTTTGGGCTCGCAACGAGAAACACCGACTAGTTAGAATTGTATCCCCTAGAAACTCCGAGGAATCCATAATAGTTACTAAGTGTCTCAAGATGTCATTTACCTCAAATGGATAATCCTCGAGAATCAAGGACTCGATGAGCCTCCACAACATGGGGACAATGCCACACTTCCAATAACACCAATGAGAGGGGAGGAAATGGTAATCTTCAGCAAAATCAGTATAGAGTTCCCCCTGCTCCTTTGCCCAATGTAGAAATAACCCTTTCGAGAAATTCTACAACCTCAAAGGACCACAACCAATTCTTGTATTCGCCTTCCTGATGAGGCCAATCAATTCCTGATGAAGTCGGAAATGATCCGCTTTCATTCAGTACTAAGGGTTCAACTGAGAACCTCTTACTCATTTATGAGGGATTTCGAGTGGATGTTCATAAGGTATTCCTCTCCACCTAGCTTCACTTCCATTACATCTGTTTATTCTTATTTCCTTTTTCTTTAAAGGAAAAAGCCAAAATCTGGTTCCATTCCCTTGCACTTAATCGATCTTTACATGGGGAAAACATGCGGAATGAATTCCTTAATAAAGCTCTTCCAGATTACGGTCGCTCCTCTCATGAAAGCAATCTTAACTTTTCGAAAAGCCAGGCGTGAACCCTTCGCGTTTTGCATACAGATATAAGGCGATCTCCTCCATGCTATCCTCACATGGCGATTACTGGACAAATTTTGTGCATACTTCCATCAAGGATTGTCTTTTAAGTAATAAAACAATACATCCAAATGATGTGTGTGAGAATTTTATGAAAAGAGTGCTAGGAGGCAATTCAACTTTTTTGACAATTACAGCAGAATGCTCGAACTCGGGGAGACTAACACCTTTTTTAGACATTGCTGGGCGCACGCATTCAACCTGCAATAATCCAACAACAAGAGAGAATGATATTGCAGCCAAATGCTATAATTTTAACAAGGAAATAAAGTTTAGAGAGGAAAAAGGAATGAGGAACAGGTGTTTCAACTCACTAAAGATCAAATGACTCTAGAGGAGGAGCCATGCATTATATGCGATGATCCCACACATTCAACCATCAAGTGCCCAAACCTTCCTCATAAAGCAGTAATCCAAATAGATGCGCCAATGCCCTCACTACCCAAAGGAAGCCTTTCACTTCTCCATATTCTCGAAACATATAATCCTGACGGGGTAAGCACCCTACTCTTAGTCGAGGAAATCGAAGGAGTGGCCAACTAACTCGCTAAACAACCAAGGTCCTCATTACCAAAACCATGGCTTTACAAATCCCATTCCACCATTTCAGAATCAGAGCCCTCAAGGGTTCCTCAGAACCCTAATCAAGGTTTCAAACATCAGCCGGCGGACTCATCACCGCAACCATATCAACCCCCGCATAAGAGAAGTCTGGAAGATATAGTTACGCTCGCATAAAACCCAACAATCCACAAACACATAACTGGAACTGCTTTTGAATGATGTGAGATCTCGCATAACCAAAGTTAACCTCATCCACAGGCCTTCAACAAGAAAAAAGGGAAATTCCATCTCAACCCATTCAAAAACTAATAAGGGCAAAATAAGCAGGAAGTTCAGACCGCGAGGGTACCTTTCGAACACCGTGGCGGCCGCCACTACTCCGGCCGGAAAGGTAGAAGTTGACAAAACCATTCAACCTAAGGAACCAATCTCAAGAGTCTCCAAGGAATTGTTTAGAGAGTGATGAGCTGGTGACAAATCTCATGTCCCTGATACGAATGATATTGATGATCAACCAAAGGACGACAAGTCTACCCATATTCCTCCAGCTCCATACCCTCATAGGCTAAGAGCACCAAAGAAAGTGAATAACCATGCTGAAATTTATGAGTTGTCTGCTGTGGAACCGAACATTCCCCCGCGATGCCATTAAGCAAATTCCATCTTATGCTAAATTTCCAAGGATCTATGCAAATCGTAAACGGAAATTAGGTGTCAACCAAGGAGGCATTCATGACCTAACACTCCATTTCCTAATTCGAACAACCTGCCTCCAAAATATAAAGACCCAGGAAGTCCTACTATTTCTATAGTAGTTGGAAATTCAAAGTTAGTATGCTTTAGTGGACTTAGCAAGTGTTAATCATGTCTTACTCCAAGATATGTGGACCTAGGGTTAGGAGAATGGGAGCCAACCAATATCACCTCCAATTGGCTGACCTGAGAAGTGTCAAAATCTTGGGGAATAGCGATAGCTGTATTGGTCCGCGGACAAATTTTACTTCCTCGTTGATTTTGTGTGTTTGACACTGCACTGTGGTGAACTAAGAACTCAGCCTCCCAAGAATTTGGCCTAATCTACCTCGCAACCGCTAATGCCATTATACATTGTGTGGGAGGCCTGCAATGATTGTCTTTCATTTGGGAACATGACTTAATCCGAATATTTTCAATGTAATCAAAGGAATGGGGATGAAGAAGACATGTGTGAAATTAATATGATCGACTCCGTGGTACAAAATACCCGGACTTCATGTTTCATGATGATCCTCTTAAGTCATGTCTGGTCAGCCCGAATTGGGATGAGGAAGTGACCACTTTGGAGTCAGAGTTTCTCCACTCTATAATTGAGCATAAAGATGTATTTGAAGTTAACAGGTGGGCACCTAAATTTGAACCTTTGCCGCCAAATGAGGATAAGACATTGCCTTCGGAGGAGAAGCCACCTAAGCTTGAGCTAAAACCTTTACCAACACATCTTAAATATGCATTCTTAGGGGAGCAGGACACTTTTCCAGTAATCATATCTTCCTCATTAGACGTGACTCAAGAAACTCAACTTTTGGAAATATTGAAAACCCACAGGACTGCTTTAGGTTGGACAATTGCGTATTATTAAGGAATTAGGCCCCTTGATCTCGCATTAATACAGAATTCACTTAGAAGAGGATGTCAAACCTTCTAGGCAACCACAAAGACGATCAACCCACAATAAAAGAAGGTGAAAAGGAAGTTTTAAAACTCGATAGGGGTTATCTACCATTGCGTATAGCAAGTGGGTTAGTCCAACACAAGTAGTTCCTAAGAAGTCCGAGTCACAAGATTGCCAATGAAAATAATGAGCTCATTCCTACTGTCACCGTGGATGGAGGGTGTGCATAGATTATAGGAAACCACGCGGCACTAGAGTTGACCATTCTCCTTCCGTTGTTGATCAAATGTTAGAGAGAGTCAGCAGGCATGAATTTTATTGTTTTCGATGGGTACTCGTGGTACAATCAAATTGAGATGTTTTGAAAGATCAAGAAAAACTACATTCACTTGCTCCCGTACCTTCGCCTTTAGAAAATGCCTTTTGGATCAGGTAATGCACTCCTAGAACTTTCCAACGATGCATGATGGGAATTTTCAAAGGACATGATAGAAATCATATTGGAAATTTTCATGGATGATTTCGCTTTGGTGACTCGCTCGAGAGTCAAGTAGAAAATTTACGTAAGGTTTTGGAGAGGTGTCAAGAGAAAAATCTTGTGTTAAATTGGGAGAAATGTCACTTCATGGTAACACAAGGAATTGTTTTAGGCCACATTGTATCAAAAGATGGAATCGAAGTTGATAAGGCCAAAGTTGAACTAATTTCCAACCTCCCTACTCCTAAGTGTGTTAGAGACATAAGGTCATTCTTGGGCCATGCTGGTTTTTATCGAAGGTTTATAAAAGATTTTAGTGCTATAGCCCGGCCCTTATGTACTTTGCTTGCTAAAGATGTCCCTTTCACATGGTCACAAACTTGTGTTAATCGCTTTGCTAAGCTCAAAACATGCCGGTGTCACCACTCAATCATGCGCTCCTAATCGGACCTCCCATTTGAGATCACAGGCGATGCTAGTGATTATGCCATAGGGGCCGTGGTTAGGACAGAGTGGTGACAAAAGGCTTTGTCATTTACTTCGTGCCAAGAAGACACTAGACTCGCCTTCAGCCAACTACACAAACTACGTAAAAGAGTTCTAGTTGTTGTCTTTGCTCTAGAAAAATTTATGGTCATATATTGCTCCTGCCTCCCCCGTAACTATCTTGGCTGCACCATGCAGCCTCAAGTACTTCGCTTCCTAAGCGCAAGATACGAAACCAAGGTTAACTAAGTGGATTTACTCGTGAAGAATTCAACTTGACCATTAAAGATAAAAAGGGGGTTGAGAATGTGGTTGCTGACCACTTATCTCGATTAGTTCCCGAATCCAACTCCCATGGCATACCCATAGGTGATAGCCGATGAACAACTCTTTGCTCTTGTTCATTACCCATGGTATAGTCGACATAGTGAATTACCTAATAACCGGCCAGATTCCAAATAATGGACTTCTCAACGTAAAAGAAATTCTGACAGATATTAAGAAATACCATTTTGATGATCCATATCTATTTAAATACTGGTCTGCATCAAATAATGAGGAGATGTGTGTCTTAATGATAAGGTGTAAGGATTTTAACTTTGTCACTCTAAAGCCCGGGAGGACATTTCTCCGCCCCGAAAACTCGCGACAAGACTCCAAGCCGGGGTTTTATTGGCCCACTCTCTATTTGAAGGATTGTTTTGATTTCGCAAACTTGTGCTCAATGCCGAAGACCAGGAGGGTCACAAAAACGAAACATGATTTTCCTACCCCAATTCTAATCATTGAAATTTTTGACCGTTGGGGTATTGACTTCATGGGCCTTTTTCCCTTCTTGTGGCTATCTCTACATTTTATTATCTCGTTGACTACGTGTCTAAGTGCTTATGCACCTAACGAACCAATGACCAAGGTTGTTTTGAAATTTATAAAGGAACATATTTTTTTCTCGTTTTGGAACGCCCTGCAATTATTGGATGCAGCACTCCACTTGCACCGATCTTTGAAAATCTCGCAAAGAAATATGGAGTCACCCATAAAGTATCCACGGCTTACCACCCACAGACCAATGGTCAGGCTGAGCTAGCTAATAGGGAGATAAAACACATTTTAGAAAAGACGGTTGCCCCGACTCGAAAAGATTGGTCACTCCGTCTTACCGATGCTCTTTGGGCATACCGTACTGCCTTTAAAACTGTTCTTGGTATGTCTCCCTATAGGCTAGTTTATGGCAAGGCTTGCCATTTGCCAATAGAGATGGAACACCGGGCTTACTGGGCTATTCGAACTTTTAATTCTGATCTAACTCTGTGTAAGGCCAAGCTATTGGGTGTGCTTAAATGAACTTGAAGAATCAGAGGGAATCGTATGAAGCCTGTAATTTACAAGGAGCTGCCTGCTATTCCATGACAAATCTATTGCCGTGAAAACTCAACCTAATCGTAAAGTACCGTCAGATACCCCGCTTGCATCTATTTTCCGAAGCTCCGCCTCGTTGGACTCGGCCCATTCATCAGTAAGTAAGGGTATTACCCATACTGGGTCAGAGATTGTGCAACCCACATGGAAACTCCTTCAAGGTGAATGGCCAACGCCTCAAACCATTCCTTGAGCATTTCTCTCCTCACGAGCATACTGTGGACTTGGTAGACCCGCTCTACCAAAATTCTCCTTCCAAGTAACATCATTCTCAATTTGTTGTAAATAGTTTTGCTTTATTTTTGTTCTTGTTTTCTATTTTTATTGTTTTTCCTGCATTTGCTTTATTTCATTTGCTTTTCAATAAAATGGAAAATAAAATCGTGGGGCTCTTGTTTCATGATTCCTTCAATTCAAGTAGTAGGGTACTTAGTTCAAAGCATTGGGACAATGCTTGCTTCGTTAGGGGGTAGTAGGTGTACACCGGTTGAACATAACTACGCGCCGTTATATGTTCGCGGGTCAAATTCTTCAAAATTCAGTTTCTTTTGAGTATTATATTTTATCTCGTGACCGTACATACCCGCATGATCTCATACACTCTCCACATCATCTTATCGCATGTACATCTTAACAAGCACACACAACAAGCCTTGTAAGGTTCTTCAAAGGAATTGTCTCCCCTTTGCATTCTACCTACTTTACCGCTTCACCCAAACCACGCACTTATGGCCAACAATTCCTCCAATCTTCGCTTCATATTGCTTCCAATCGTGCATCAATTTAGCCGGGTCATGTTAATTTCATACATCATAGTCTTCTTACTTTAACACCTTGCATAAGTGGAAAATGATTAGAGGCCATTATTTCTTTGCATAATTGATTTGTAGTGTGTCTCATCCCTTGCACCCATTTTAAGCTTTAAGTTATCAAGTTTATTCAACCTAGGAACTTATTTATGGAACAAACAGGGTTCTCATGGAGTTTGGAAGATATCCCAAGAATGAATTAGCGCATTCAAGTCTACAAATGCGCCGCTGTAGAATTTGAACAAGAGAAAAAGTGAACATGCAAAAAAACCTGGGATGAAAGGCAGTTGAACAGGTCAAGATGTAAAGCGGCACCACTGTTCCAAAAGTGAAAAATATATATATTCAAAAAAAAAAAAAAAAAGAGAAGAAAGAAAAAAAGAGAGAAACAATAAGAAATATTTAGCCCAAGACAACTTAAAGTTCTACCTAAGACAACCTGCTCTGGAATATGCAGCAGCAAGTTCTACTCCAAGACAACTTAAAGTTCTACCCAGACAACTTAACAAAAAATTGGCAAGTGGGAAGTTCCCACCCAAGAGGAACTTAAAGTTCTACCGGTACAACCGGCGAAATTAAGTAGAGGGTTTTTAACCCAAAATCAGATGCCTCTTCATTTGCCATATGGTTTTTTGCTCATTCCACAAGTCGAGCCCTAGCCGTGTGTTCTCTTACAAGCATTCGCAAGCCCCGCCGCTCCGCCGTGTTTCGGCCTGCCCAGACATACCGCAGCCTTCGTTGGTTCGTGAACTGGTAAGCCCCACAACTCTCCACCAGCATTATTGATTCTCCGCCCAGCACATGGATCTTTTTGGCTGGATTTGCTGATATTGTTCGTGATTATTGGTTGGGAGGTTATGCTGGTCCATACGGGCAAGAGACGTTATTCGATAAAAGTAATGTACAGCCTAGCCGCTCGGTGCGTGTTTTCGGACATGATGATTTATTTCGTCGTCCGGGTCGTTATAGCTATCATTGCCGCCCATGGCACGGTACTAAGAACACCGGAAAGGAAGGCATCCGGGCCTCTATGGACCAAGTGAAAAGAGAAAGCCTGATGCTTCTCAACCAGTGAAAAAGAAAAAGGGAAAACAAGTCGCATCCTCTTCATAAAGTGAGGAATTATCAGACAGTGTTGATGAAGAAATAGAGGCTATGTTTGCTGAAGACTCTGAGGGTGAGCACGAGAAATGGACCTAGGCAATGGCAAATAGGGGTTTCCAATGCGAGAGGGGCTAATTTGGAAACATTCTTATATTCTCCCATCGTGGTAATTATCCAGAATTGTAGCCATGCACTTCGTGCACTCGGGATCGCGGATACTTACCTTCTCGCAGTTCGGGAGTTCTACACCTCAACTTGAAGGAAAATCAGCGTGGTTGACTCCGTATTGAAACTTCTGATGGAAAGCAAACTCATGTCACTCCCGACTCGACAGTGCCATGCCTTGCACTACATTCTGCCTCGACGCCTGACCGACCATCCACTCGCAGCTATTATCGATTCGATGCCCACTTGTTCATCGGGAGGCTATGTGCACCTCGCCTGCACTCCATGAGTGGATTTATGAAAGAATTCGCTCGGTGCCAAAGCCTAATACGCCCGATGAACAAGATCATTCACAATCAATTTGGTAGGAAGGTTGTGAAAAGAATCTCCCGACCCAGTGGATTAGGTTGTTATGCGAGGTTATAATTTGGGAGGCGATTGACTATGCCGCCCCAGTCATATGGTGCGCGATGAGGAGTTCTTACAATATTCGCGTCTTGGCCGTATTAGTTCCCTCACTTGTGACTAGTATTGTAGAGCGGGGATGGGGAGCAGGCAGTTAAAGAAAGAGGGTGATACAGGCTGGAGCGGATCACGAATAAGGCGGGACGGGCGTCGCATCCATTCAGACCACGGCCCTCGGTGCCTTGATGCCCTCCTCCGGGACCACGCCATCCCTGGCCCAGCCTCCTCAGGCACATCGCTGAAGGAGGATGGGCGGCGTATCAAGGGGTGGTTTAAGTGCATTCTCGGGGGATGACGGTGGATCGACGTCCGGACTTGAGAGCCACATCTTTCGGGGAGGAGCCGGCGATGGCGGATGCTCGTCTCTCAGATTTGGGAGAATCAAAAGAATTGAGCCGGCGTGTGGACGGGACGCATTCTGCTAATGAGGATGGGGGCGATCTTTGCATAGTTGTGTGGGGCTGAGACTAGGGGCGGTGTTGGCAATCGGGTAGTAGACCTTAGCCATGTTATGCAACGCCCCATTTGATCTTTACCTTTTCTTTCATTTAGCCCACGGTCATTCTGACTCACCAAGACCTCTTGATTCGACTTATGTTTCGCTGTTCCTTTTGACATTATGCATGATGGTTACATGTTCTATATTATATGATTGCTTACCTTATTTCGATCATTCTGATTCAACTATAGCGTAAATGACCTTACATTTCTTAAATCCATAGACTCTTATATGAACTCTTGATTTTGTATTGTAGGTTATAATGTTCATTAATAAGAATGTGGTTGAATACAATTAGTCATCTTTGAGTGCGTACTAAAGTGGGAAAAATGTCCTATTCCACTTAACTACTATTTTAGGATTTTTGCAAAGAAGCTTAGTATCTGCGCCTTGTTGAAATTATACAGTGGTGGTTGCGATCTAAATCTTATTAGGGACTAGCAAGATGCGAGGTTGAGGGAGTGTGATGAATACACATTTGAGTGATAATTATAATAGAGATCTAGCACATTTAAATCTGATTTACCCATTTGGCATAGAGCAGGTACTTCTAATTTCTTACGTGTTTCGGACTTTGTGCGAGGTCTTCTGGGTTTAAAGCGTAAAGTGCACGAAAGGATGCTAAGCAGGAAACCAATATGAAAGCGTGTGGATGTGGGTGAGAAGCGATTGGCGAGTCTCGGGAACTCCGGTGAAGCGAGGGAAAGCACAGTGGACATCTTCTTAGGTAGAAGCTTAAAGTTTGACTGGTAAGTTCGTGCAACTGTGGAATCCAGCGGTAGTGAAGTTACTGCGGTAGAGACTTTGAAGTTCCTCTGGAGTCTGACTTGGCTGGAGAAATCAGCGATAATGAAGTTCTGCGGTAGAGACTTAAGTTCTCTGGGTCTGTTGCATGGAGCTTGCGGGGTGTCGAGAATTCAATCAGTAACTAGGGCACTCTCGTCAACAAACCAAAATGGGAAAATCACATTGGAGGGGGTTATAAAAGGAGGAGGACACAAGTAATAGGGTCTTTTTTTAGCTTTTGAAAGCTTTTCACTTCTAGGGTTTAAGTTTTGATAGAATAAGAGTTTTTCTCCATTTTTTGAGTGGTACCTTGTAGATCCGGTTGATTTCCATTCTTTTAGAAGTTTTTGGATTCGATAGTTTGTAATCTTCTGGCATAAATATTTATTACTGCTTTAAATCCTAGCATTCCATATTCTTGTTTCCAGGTTTCTACAGTTAATTTCGTTTCTTGAGTCTTTGTTTTTATGATTAATTTGTTCCTCGACTTTAATTATTTCATATAAATTTTATGGAGTTCAAGCCCTGCTCTTTGCGGGATCCTCACGGGGAAACTCACCGATCAAGGTAAATCCTGATTCCTCTTTTGATATCCTTTGGATTATGTAATATTAACCAACATGTAAAAGTTTGTAAATCCTTAGTTATGCATATTCTTGACAACGTGTTAACAAGATATCAGCAGTGCAACGTTGTGTGATCATGAATGCAAGATTTGAGGTTCGTTTACGCAGTGAGAACAAGTGTTTGAGTATTACTGGAATCATCTTTATTTTCAGGCACATTTTAAAGATAAATCCTCACTTCGAAGACCATTTATCAATGGTTCTAGATGATTTATAAGTAAGAATTTAGGACTTACTGTCCCGGAAGTGAGTGGAACTTTAAAAATCCAGCAATTGTCTTTACAGTTTAAAACATTTAACGATCAGCTGTTATTGAGCAACCTGACATTACAATTCTCTTTTAAATCATACTTTAGTGGGAATAGCTCTATTGATCGCCAGTAAGACCGCTCCACGAGGGAGATGACACGTAGTTTCTCACCGGTATTACAATGCTAAAACGGTAATAGATTCACGCTTGGGAATAGAATTGGAAAGGCACTAATCGGGACGAGAAACAAAACCCCTTTCTCGTGGACACGACATGCTTGGCGAGTGCGCTAGCGTGCATGGTGTGCCTCTTCCTCGGGTATCTCGAAGGTCTAATGAGGCAGCGGCGATAGCTTCCAGCAGCTTGGAACTGACCCACTCCTATTAGGCGTAACCTTGAGAAGGCGTGATCCCCACGTCTCGAGACTCCCCAAAGGGTCGTCGCATCCGCATAGCTCTTCTGGGCTAAAGTGCATTGAGAAGGCATTTGTCGTATCAAGCTCACCTTCTCGGAGGTGTCTATGTCGGATCGGGACCCCGGTGATGGAGCTCTCTCCCACCTCGGTCCGACATAACGACGACCCTGCGCTGGCCTCGTCTGAGTGCCTCATCTGATTACCATCATATGCTAAATATTTGTTGTTGTAGGCGAATTCCACTAGGGCAAATGCTCTTTCCCAGCGCCCCTTATGATCCGGGGCCTTGTGCTCGTATGTCCTCAATACATATAGTCACTACTCGGGACTTTGACCATTCGTACGAGGGTGGAATCTTATACTCATAGTCGATGCGTGCCCATAACCTTTGGAAACTCTTCCAGTGCGCGAAATAAACCTCGGGTCCCTATCGGGCCCATGGATCTACGGTACCCCATGTAGTTGGACTATCTCAAGATAGCCTGGCAGGCGGAATCTCTCAAGGCGAAGGTCATCATACAATTTGAAAATGTTTAAGTGAGTCGGTCCACTTTATCACGCCTGTGACGTCGTGCCTGCTGCGTCAGTGGCCAGTGGAGTCCGCAAAGTCCATCGTGGCGTGCTCCCACTTCCACTCAACCACCTCTAATGGCTGAAGTAGCCACGTTAACCCGGGTTGCTGACCTTAACTGGCGACATGTGAGACATCGTCGAACAAAGTCCCACGTGTCTCTTCATCCCTCGATAATCACGCGGCGAAGATCACTGATGCACGTCTTAGGTACCCACTGGATCTATATTAGTACGAGGAAGCGGTGAAACTCCACGAGAGTCCTCTACCGTCCCAATTCGACTAGAGACCACTACCCATCCCTATGTCGGGGGCTGCCATCTCACGTGAGCCAGTTCGACCTCGTCACCGTACATTGTACTTAGTCTGATGGACACTATCTGCGTCTTGCTTTGGGGACTCGATCACTCTGCTGATAGGAGCTGATGTAGCCCTTAAACTCCCAGTACCACGAGTCTGCTCGTTGTCTTTGTTGCCCCAGCTGTCCACAGTCTCGAGCGCTCTGCCACTCCCTAGATATACTAGCCAAAGCTCCTCGTGACTTGGGCGGAGTGCATGACCCATGCACATTTGCCCCTTCTGGGATGGTAGCTGTCTGAAGTGAAGTCATAATCTCTGGAACTCCATCCATCTGCGTTGTCTCATGGCCAGAAGTTGTGCTGATGAAAATATACTTGGACTTTTATGGTACAGGTACACCTCCCGAACTCCTCGCATGTACTAGTAGTGGCCAAATCTTGAGCGAGATAAAGCGTGACTCCATCATGTGTGGGGTAGTGCAGCTCATGGTTCTTATTGAAAGCGAGAACCGTAAGCGGTAGCCACTCGGTTGCATCAAACACATCGATCCATTTTCCCGAGGCATCCTGATACTGCTGTGTACCTTTCTCAAGGAAATATCAAGATGGGGTACGAGTAAGTCTCCCTCTTGACTCTGGAATGCCTCTAAGTCGGTCATCGATCAAAGCTTGACCTCCTTCAAGATTGACCTAGTCTGGAATATTGCTAATCTGGAAATCCTCAGTAAGATCTCTTGTAATACCCGGCTTGATCCAAGAAGCTACGTATCTAGAAGGCTGACTTAGGCCTCTCCCAGCTCATCATAGCCTCGACCTTCTCTGGAATTAGGCTAACCTCGATCTGCGACGCAGTGTCAAAAATCACACCTCGATGAAGCGAAACTCGCACTTCTTTTGAACTTGGCGTCACGGTGATGGTCTACCGATAGCGTAAGCGATCCTCGAGTGATGCTCATGCTCCCGCTCTGGTGAGGTAGTCGGATGTCATCCACATTCACGACAAACTAAATCTAAATAGGGTTGGAATATCCCTATGCATGAGATCCATGAATCTTTGCTGGTAGCGTTCGTCGTCAGAAGGGCATCACGAGTGACTCATGGTGCCCGTAGCAGCGTCGAGCGTCTTAGGGATATCCGTATCCACAACCGCCAAATGATGGTGCCCGGTGCGAAGTCACATCTTGGAGTAGACTCCGTGACTCTACTCATGATCGAACAAATCGTCAATCCTCATTAATGAGTCACCCAGATTCTTGATCGTAACCACATTGTTATCGATAATCAATGCCTGATCGAAGGGTCTTGTCCTTTACTAATATAAATAGATGGAGCCCAGTGGTGAAGTGCTAGGCTAATAGACCTTGTTCAATGGCTCACGTAAAGTGGACTCACGAGGTTCACGCTCGATTGGTGCCATCATCTTGAGTCCTTAGAGATGGGCGAAGTACCAGGGAGTGTAACTGTCACGAGAGTCACACCCTACGTGGAGGTAGTCCGGGTAAGCTCATCGGAAAAACATCCATACTCACTTTTCACGAGGTAGATCCAATTTAGTCTCTCCTCGTCCTCTGAAGGTAAAACTCCTTCCTTAGCCCATGTTATCCACAGCCACCTAGACTCTACATTATCTTTGTCCCGGTGAATCGTGCTTGTCCTTGAAATACCACCACAGTGCGAATCACGTGGCAAGGCGGTGAAGCTCTCTTCTTGCTCCACGATGGAGTAACAGCCACACGTAAAGGCATCGTGATCCATCCCAGGGATGACATCGAACTCGACATGTCCATGATCCTTTCGAGTCCCTTTGTAGTAGGGTCCAGGATCTCATTTCATGACCTCGACATATCATCCACTATTATTCTTGCCTTAATCCTGAGGGAGGAACTCACGTCCTGAGCTCCTCTAAGGTCTTAACCTCTAAGCCCGACTCGATCCTGGCGATACGACAATGAATGAATACGACACCATAATCAAATAACACTCTAGCCAGCCCAGGCGAGATAGCAAAAATGTACCACGTATAGTAGGGTGATCTGCGACTCGGCTGCGGTGTGTTGGCCAATAGACACCGCCCCTGGACCCTGATGTCATTACTGTGGGCCTCGTCCTGCTGCCTCTACCCATACTACGGCCTCTCGGGCATGCCGTAAGAAATGTGGGGTGCAGTGTAGCACCACAGGCGAAGGCGGCCTGTGGCCTGCCGTCTTTGTGAAGGGGAATGTACTGTATCACTCTCACCGCACACTCTTGGCTAGGGTTGTGATGTCGAAGCCACGTGTGGCCACGTAATCATGACAAATCGAATTTGGCTGCGTGAACTGGTCACGTAATCCATCATAGTCATGGCCCCCTACTTCAGCTCTGAACTCCACAAGCCTTAGCAATCGAAAGTACTTACCGTGTTGACTCACGAAACTCTGCCCGTAATCATGCGCCTACAGGGTCTCACAGAGGTTCTTGCCCATTTCACCATGCGGGGCCTCGCCCTCTGGGCGGAGGCAGCGACTGGTCTAATCGGTCGCGTCGGTATTCTCCGTAGCCTCGCGCCTTCTGCGATCTGCATGAACCAGTAGTGCACGCCACCGCCGGATCACTCCCCTTGTGAATGTCGGAGGGGATGATCGCCTAAGCCTCCCCAGAGGTTGCTGGGACCATTCTGTGCATGTGTCTACTGCTTATTCCTGGCACGTGCGTAGCATTTACTGCGCATAATACCCCTCACGACCTCGATGGCCAACTTTCTGGCGATCAAACCTTTAGTGGTGCGTGACTGTAGCGGGCGCCCTCACATCCCAGCCCCCGTCAGCATGCAGCCGTCATCACGGTTCGATGACACGTTGATTTCAATTCGACATCTACGAAGCTAAACGCACTTGAGACTAATCCTTTACATAAATCGGTGTATACATTGTCCTTGCATTCTGGTGTGTAAGGCGATCAATTATACATTTAAAACATTTTTTATCCAACAAAAATTTCATTTTTTTGAAAATTTTATTTTTCGAAATTTTGTCTAATTTTATTTAATTTAATAATTTTTTTTCATTTCGATACTCTAATAAGACTTATAAAAATTTATTTTTCATATTTTCTTCGGTTTTACAACGTAAAACCTAAAAATAATTTTCTTCACCTCAGTCTAACAACCTGATGTTCACCCATAAGTTTATTTAAAATTTTATTTCATTATCCTTAAACCAAATAAATTTAGTAAAATTTATTTCTTTTATTTCCTTTGTTCCAGTTTACACACGGTAAACTCCATAATTTTCCCCACTTCATCCTATGCTATCAACCAAGCATATCAATCATATAATTTCAATCGCATAACACACAACGAATTCATATTATACCTGACAGTATCTGACACACTTCCGAAAATCAGTCTGCAAAACACACGACACACGTGCCGCATGGGTGTCTAGTTTTGTCACGTGATTTTTCTGGTAATCGAAGTACGAACTCGACATCGAACCACACCTAGTGGTGATGCTCTTCGACTATGGCACTAGCCCAGATTCTCGATCTATGGGTTTCCATATACCTATACTCACATCAAACCACTAGTCGATGGATACCGGCGAGGCTCCACACAGGTGATCGTAATACCCTAAGCTGCGTGCAGTTTGTGGCGCCCCTAGCGGGGTTCGTTGACTGTCGGCCCCGGGTCTAAGTGGATATCGGGTTGCAGGCACCGCCAGTCGGGCGGAGTCTCTTTGCCCAGCAGGGGGCTGCCCAGATGAAACACACACGTGAAACTGTCCGAGAGTCCAGTATAATCGATTGCTCTGAATATGGATAAAAATATACTTGGACCCATACTACAAATATCCGTAAAAACATACCAACTATATCGATAGTTCTAAGAGTTAGATGTTTTACTCTTGCTCTGACATATATTAAACTTAAGAGTTCTAATACATGGCTTGTCGACAAATCCATTAAACTTTGTGAGAACTGAGCCTCTAGGACCCGAGGTAAACTCTCCATACGCTCACTGTGCACCGTAAAGGGGTCTACGACAGGGTGGTAATACTCGTGGGAGAATGCGTACTAAGTGGGCTACTCACCACTTAAGTGCGGTCGATGTTCAGTTTAAACACATTCGAGAAAATGCATGATCCACACTGCTTGAATGTACGCGTGACTCGGATCCGGGTCTCAACGGCTCCCTCACACTCGCTAAGCCTCGTGAGAATTTAGTATTTGTTTGTGGACAACCCTCAGATGTGTATATATATCAGTTGGGCCACTTTCCAGGCGATTGATATATTGTTTGTTTCATGGACTACCCTCAGGTGAATGTCAATTGGTAGCTCAGACGATTTGATATTTTAAATTTGGACTACCCTCCCAGATAATTAATATTTTTTAGACAACCCTCAGAACCATTTTCTGGGCTAGTCTCATGCACTAACTCCCCATAGTCCACAGGATGTTCGATTGCATATGGAATGCATGTATGCCATTCAATCTGATCCTAATCACATACGAAATATTTAAACATGCACACATATTCACACAATATCGATCACCGCAATCATGTCATGAAAATTTCATTTTTAAGCATAAAATTAAGCTCACTTGGGCTAATAATCGAGCCACGAGAACGAATTTAATTTTAAATCCTTTCGACCCGAACACATATTTTCCATGAAAGTATATTTTTACGAACTTTGTTTAGGGAATAGTAAACCTGGGTTACTATTCGAAGAATCCTGACTCAGCAGTTCACTTAGTGAGCAGCGATTTCTGACCATTCGGCTGATGCATACCCGAGCAAACATTTGTACCGCAATTAACCTGGCGCGACGGCGTACCATTACGTTTGCTCCGATTTGTTTCAGAATTTATATCAATTGGTCCCCGAGGTTTGGGAGCGGTCAGATCAGCCTCACGGCCTCATTCAGCTAAACATTAAGTAGAACACTTAAAAATAGGAATAAAACTTCAGTAGGGGAGAAACCCTGCCTCTTGGAGTTGTCGAAAACTTCCATAATCCAGGTACCGAGGAAGCCTTCTTACGCTTAGGAGTTCTTCTTCTTGTCACCCAGAAGATGCGCAGCGGTTGGTCAGCGTGTATTTCTAGAGGAAAACCACGACTCTCTCTTACTAGAAACGGTCTAAAAGCTCTTTGCATCCTATTCCCTTTTCTTTCTCACGTTTTTTTTTTGTTCCTTTTTAATGGGAGAGACAACACTATTACCTATTTTGGCATTTAGTGACTTAAAAACTTTCCTAAAAATGACGTTTATGTCCCTCTATTCCCAAATTTGATATTCGGCACCTCCGATTAGTCATTTTCATCCATTTTCTACTACTTCATATGACACATGAGTACATGTTATATGTGACTTTTGTATCATCGAAAATCTCGTTTCTGGCACGGCGATGCCTCTTAAAAGCGTGTCAGCTCGAAAGCTATCGGTCGGCGAAATTTCACGTGCTAGTTAGATTTATGAGGCGATTTAATGATATGGATTTTGCGAAATAACAATTTTGTAATCAAAATTACGATTTTGCCCTTATTCTAGAAATTTGAATTTTTTGAGTCTTACATCAGCGATGTAAAGCTCGCATGTTGCTTTATTGAATTTAAGACCCAACGGTCTTCCACATAATTGTTCCATAACGAGGATTGGTAATCCATCACAAAATTTAGGAATCCACAATCCAACACAATGATAAAAAAAAAACTCAATTATATTAAGTAATTTTCATATATTTTAATAGAATATAAAAAGTACAATTATAAAGAAGGTTGAATTGAAATTAGCCAAAAATACTTCATACTTGAAAGGCGAGTGATGGAAAACTCCTTCCACCCACACTTCAGACCTTGCCATTCAAAATTCTACCATATGATGTACCGAGTATAAGGACCTCACCGCTGCGATCAAAAGCAGCACATTGAGGCATGACACCAGAAAGAGGAAGTTTAAGTTTCTTATATTTCAAGTTTGATGTAAAATAACACATGTGAAGAGAGAAATTAAAATAAAAGAGAATATAAAGAGTTGCCAAAACTTCATGGGGCCGAGAAATAACATAAAAATTCTTCTTTAAAATTGGATGTAAAAATTTAATATTTGTGACTCTATATATAAGGAGAGAAGATCGAAGTGTTATAAGTATAATCAAAATGTGACAACAAATAAAATCTTATTCAAAGTTTATAAATATAAAAATTAGGACTCTAATGAAGATATTTAAAAAAGGAGTTTGATTTCCACAAGGGTTTGTATTTGGGAAGGAAATAACAACATCACTGTATTTACTTGTCTTTATATAATGTACTTTACTCAGAATATTAAACATATCTGAAAATGAAAGAAAGTTAAGATATTTAATTCTAACTACTTTTTATAACTTTTAGATAATCTTCTATCTTCTTGATATTATAAATGCTTTGGCTCAAATATTTTTTATATTCTGGAAAAATAATAAAAGATAATGTGAGAATTAATTTGACTAGTATAAAGATTTAGTTTCCTTTCCTATCTTTTTTCTTTCCATGTGTTTTCGAGAAGGCAGCGAGCGATCGATAGACATATGATCCTGGCAATTATCTCGACGTATGAACGAGTGGGTCTCAAATCTAATGTGGATTATGTTCAAACTAACTTTGATGGTGACATTTTAACACTCTCTTCTTGCAAATCTTCTAAATTAGTAATATTTAATATGTTCTATTTCTCATTTTATGAATTTATGTTTTTTAATATTTTGATAAACATTTAAACTAAATCTAAAATGTAAGATCTGATATAAAATTAAAATTAAAATATTAATGTTCAAATTTTATATTTTGAACATAATATTTATTATATTATATATATTTTAGATATATATTTTGTTTTTTTTGGATCACCAAAATGTTTGATATTTTATTTGTTAAAAAATAAAATTTTGCAACGACTCTCCATTGTGATAGCAACAACTAAATTATTTTAAATAAAGTTGCATATTTCTTATTCATGGAGTTATTTTTTAATGATTTACTTAGCTATTCTCATATTTCTTTTGAATATATTCAGTTGATAAACTATAACATAATTTTCCATTGATGAAGTATTAAAGATTATTATATATTTTAGGCTTTATTATGGTAATTAGGTATTATTTTAATTGTATAATTAAAATTCACAATACTGAAGTATTTTATTTTATCATATATTTTTAAATTGTTTATTCATCTAAATAAAATAAAATAAATATTATTTTATGGTATATTTGATTCCCTGAAAGAAGAAAATAATTTTTCTTTAACATTTTTTATCCTTTTTTGCTATTTTTCTAAATCCATCACTTTCACTTTTTGTATCTATATCTAACATTGAGGATTCAAAGCCTTGAAACTGGCGTAAATAAATAAATAAATAAAATATTTTGGGAGGTAGATCATCCTTTCCTTTTTGGGGGTTTAAGAGTTAGGTTTTTGAGGTTCCTATACATTAGAAATAAGAGCAAGGAGAGAGAAAGGGGAGCTGGATATTCGGATGTAGACCCCAAATTTGGGATAATTCTTATTTATTTACTTTATTTTTATTTTATTAGATTTTGATTTTATTTGATTGGATTTTCTTTTTTTTTATTATTATTATTTTATTTTCTTTTTCTTTTTGGAAGGTAGATCATCCTTTCTTTTTTGGGGTCTTAGAGTTAGGTTTGGGGAGTTTCCTATGTACAAATAGAGCAAGGAGACGATGGGGAGATAGATACTATGGACGATCGGAGAAGAAGAAATTTGTTTTGGATGGAATGACAGGACGAGGTAGGGCCAGGCTTGCAAGAGACCACTGACGAGAGAAGAGGGGACGAGGCTTATCAAAATTGGTCGAACTACGGGTTGGAGGATCTCTCATGGAGTCTTATTACAACCTTCATCTACGAGGTATTTGATTTTTTACCATCACTCTCTCATCACATTGTTATTTGGTTTGCAGATCTTTGGTATTACGGGTTGAACATTTACGATGAGTACTTGTTGTGAGCACGCATATCATGGATGCTTTTGATTCGCATCAATGCGGATCAGGTTGGTTGGTTTGCACGCATGTCGCGGATGTTAGGTTAAGGATTTTATTGATCTTTTAAGGTACGGGAGACCATGGTGTTGATCTTTGGGTGTGATGCTTTTTTTTTAATTAAATTTTCCTTGATAGAGAGTGAAGTTAGTGGATGAGTTCTCATTGACGGATGTGCTGGACATGGTTTCCTTTATTTTTTTATTCAAATGTTTGCATGGTAATTTAAGCCTAATTTTAGTTTCATTAAATTCCTATTAAGTTGATTTAATAATTGATTGGTCGACTTTAGTCCTTCAATCTCATTATACTTCAGTTCATTGCAATCATCTCATGTCATAGTTTTTAAAAGTTATATTAAACGGTACTTAATGTTTCTATTTTATTTTAGTCGTTGATCTCGTGTTTGTATCAATTTTTCATATAATTTAGTACGTGTTTGTATCATTTTTTTATTGCCATATAGTTTAGGTTATGGCGGAGTACATTTATCATGGTATTTGTTTTTATAATTAATTCGGGTTCATTACTTCGTTCTATTATTTTTATTATCCTATCAATTGCCTTTTATACTTGTATATATGTTTCTAATATGCTATTATGGACATCTATTTGATATTTAGACTATGTTGTTTTCTAAACAAATATATTTAAAGTGTCCCATCTTTTCCAGCCTTGGTTTTAAAAGATAAGCAATCCACGGCTAGAATTAGAAGTGGCAATGGTGGCTATTGAGAATGGCAGTTTTTCGGGTCGAACTTTTAGTAGCCTGGCCCACCTAAAAGCTAGGGCTGGTCGGTCGAATAGTCTTTTAAGGAGCAAAAAAATTCGGGCGTAGAGGTAGGTCGGGCCGTACCGAGGTCCGGGCCATATTCGTTTGGGCCAATTGTAGCCGGTTTTTCGAGCCCGATAATTTATTGGCCTAGCTCGGCCTTAATTAAGTGGGCCAAGGCTATTAGTGAGACGATTGCCACCTCTAGCTGAATAAATCCATCGTTATATTTAAACTTTTATGGAGTTTTATCGGTTTTAATTTTTTACAAAAATCATTGTTCTGTAATTTCAAAAATTCCCAAGCAATCTTCTTTAATTTCTAAAAATAAATAAATAAAATTCTTTAATTTCAAAATTCCAAAACTTTATTTTTCATATATTTAGAAAATTCTTTGAAACTCAAAAATAAAAAACTTAGTTTTCTTCAATTCCCTCGAAGTCAAATTTCATTTTTCAAAAATTGTATTTTCAACCTAATTTTAAAATTCTCAAAGCAAGGTTTACTTTATAATTCGATAAAATGGAACCATGTAGGATTGACTCATAAATTGCTAATAAATGGGCCTTGAGGTGGGGCGATATCATCTATATCTTCATTAAATAATTATTTTTGTTTTATAATTTGGTTTCCTATTTTAATCATGAATGTTTCTATATTTATTTATCGCACTTACTTGGTTTCCAATTGATAGCGCTCTTGATTCGTAGCTAAGGTACACGCTCTTACCTCATTTTGACTTTGTTTTTATTACCGTTTTATGTGCTTTCTGTTATAATTGTTGTTTGTTTCGATATCGTTAGATTGATTAATCCAGTTGACATACTTTTGCCTTAACGTTATTAGAGACCCGATTTTAGGGAGCTTAAAGGGGTCTTTATACTTACCTTAACTTGATTATTAGAGGCCAATTTTAGGGGCTTAAAGGGGTCTGCTTCTGACTTTTCACGAAACTATCTTCCCAATGGTAACCCTGACCCCTGGGCTTGGAGCTTAGTTTTCATAGACTTGCTTTTCTATTATGAGTCGCATTTAGGTTTCTTTCTTATTTTATTTTCCTTAAAAATAAAATAAAATAAGTTGTGTGACACCCAGCCGGGGTGTAGTTGATAACGCCCACACAATCGACGCGGAATGCTCGTGGATGTCCAGGTGGCAGGCACCACTCATGCAAGAAAATCGACGAGTCTCCTTTGTACGAGGGGGAACTCTACCCAGGAGTCATAAGCACATCCCGACCATTTAAAATGACCACCGTGGTCGTATCTGACTTAAAATGAGTAAAGTAGCCACTTGGGCGTACATCATCTCATAAAATACATCAGTGCTGGATTCAAGAGTTAATAAATCAATCATGAAATTGACATATATTAAAATTCTGACTTGTTCTAATACATGTTGCTCCTGACAACTTGCCTCATGGCTTCTAGTCGGCTTTCTTCTCAAATGGCCTCTAATGAGTGCCTTCGAATCTCTCCTGTACGAAATGGTGATCTCTCGATAAATTAGGCAGAAACTGATAGAGATAATTTCCTACATAGGTTACTCCCCACCAAGTGCACATGCATGGCAAGCGATCACATTCAAGCGATTTCATGGACCTACTCGAATGTCTACATGCCATGAATGAGACTAGAATCACCATGCCCCATGTCTTAGAGGCTCTCCGACTCCATCATGATATGTCATTGGAGTAATATATCGAGTCACTCAGGCTCGTCACGTACATCATGCGTAATGGCCCGCGCGGTATTGATGACCCAGTGCTCCAGGCCCTCATTTGCTCCATTACTGTCTGCAATGTCGATGGGCATGATCGAGTCGATCAATCCCTATCCACGGCAGTCTATGTGATAAACATGACTGATGTATGTCTTCTTTAGGCAACATAACTTTTGGTGGAGCAGCGGGTCCTCTTACCCATCTAAACTATGATATCAGCGGTCTCTTGCAATAAACCTGAGTTCTCATGACTCTCGAACATGTGATACGCCATGAATGAAAACCATTTCCAAACTAAAGGTATTTGTTTTTAACCGTGGACAACCCTCGGAATATAAATAGTGGACCGATTTCAGATAATCTATTTGTGGACAGCCCTCAGATGTATATCAATTGGGCGGACTCAGACGATTGATATTATAAGACGATCTCGATGTATATCAATTGGGCGGACTCAGGCGATTGATATTATGGACAACCCTCTAAGATGTTATGGTGGACACCTCAGATAAATATTGTTTGTCAACCCTTGAAACAATTCTCTTTAGAAACCACCTCATGCACTCACTCACATATTGTTCTAGGGTGCCCCGGTGCGTATAATCTGATAGGCCATTTCTGCATTCTATGCCGTCGACTCATTTGGGCGTTGTCCTGTCGCCCAAAGGCCCACTAATCTGGCTTTCATGCAGTGTTGATCCCTGGCGGAATATTGCTAGACACACCATGTCGGACACCTAACACAATATCGATCCTCAATTTATGCACTCACACTTATGTTATCGTGTTTTGTGCATGTATAATGCAGTTATGCGTGTATTCAGTACCATGCTACATATATAATAGAGAACTATATGTGCATACATACTCATGCATATTTATCTTGCATCATTTGGACATTCATATTAAGGTTCATACAAATTCAAATCAAACATACTAATTCAAGCATACATGAATGTCGATCATTTATCACGGGTATTAGCGCAAATCCACTAGGCACAGTGACACAGTTTGTCATGACCAGCCTCCCGACAAGCCGTATAATGGCTTCGATCATGTCTGCTATGTGTCATTTATTTGTCACACAATGACACACGAACCACTCGATCATATTATTCACTTTCCGACAATATATGTTGAATTAAGAGTGATTTATTAACTCTTGAACTATGGTATATAGTTGATGTATTTTTTTTATGAGTATTGATGTATGGGCCCAAGTGGCCATTTTTACTCATTTTAAATTGTATATGGACCATGTGTGGTCCTTGTAAATAGTTGGGACGAGTTTTGTACTTAGGTAGAGCTCCTGTACAAGGTCTCTGCCAGATTTTCACTGAGTGGTGTCGGGTTGCAGGCATCCACGAGGTCCCTAACGAGTTAATGAGGTTATCAGCGGACACGGTTTTGGGACCACAAGTTTGTAACTCCCAGAAATCGTTTTCAAAATACAAAACGAGTCGCCTTTTGAGTGGAAAACATAGCTTCAGGCAATCACGGTGTCACGCATTGTTAAAAAATAATTATTATATTTATCTATTTTTATATAATTAAAATATAATATTTAAAATTAATAATTAAAAAATAGATTGATTACGATTATTGTTTGTTTGAAAATATCTTGATTGTTCAATTAAAATATGCCCCTTGAACCTTTTTTCCTTATTTCAAAAAGGAATTGAACATAGAAAGGAATGTATGACCCTTGAATATTTTATTTTCCAAAAATATTTTATCCTTGTTTTCTAGGGAATCAAACCTAGAAGGAAGTATGCTCTCTAGTTTTTTTTCCTCAAATGTTTTATATTTATTTTCAAGAAGAGAACTCTACCATAGGCAAGAATGAATTTTTTTTTTCAAGAATTTTTATCCTTATTTCATAAGGGAATTGAACGAGAGGAAGAAGTATACCCCTGTAAATTCCATAAGTCCTAAATTTTTATCATTATTTCCAAAAGGAATTGAACCAGGAAGAAAAGTATACGCCTTAAATCCTATGATAAATCCCCCTTGACTAATCGTTCGATGCTTGATGAAATCTCCGTTAGTCCGGTAGCTTTACTTTCCTAGTTAGATAAAAAAATCCACGGTTCCATGTCCATTCCTTTAATTTTCTAGACTTCATATTATAGTACATTTTGAAGCTGAAGAACAATCCATTAATGATGGGAAAAGAGATCACGAGACACCACTGTTCGATATGAAAAGGTAGTCGGGTTTGTGGAGTTTGATTTGTATGTTTCGGAGGCCACGCGAATAAAGGCGAGAGTGGGTAAGCTATCGCGAGAAGCTTGTTTATTATTCAAACAGACCATGTATGAGTAATACTATCCTAATTCCTTAGCTAAGGGCATAAAATGGAAAAAAAAAAGTTGGGTGTGAAGCGATACGTAGCGATCTTAGATCTATTTACGCGACTTTTTGTTTATACAAACTAAGGAGTGCTAATGTTACCATGCATGGTTTATTTGAATAATAAGCAAAGTTTCTTACACTATGACACGGCGACTCTTAAGCTGCTATATGACGACCTTGGCATACTAATCCAAACTCCTCTTGACTAGCCTTTTTCATGTCGAAGAAGTATCTCTAGATCTCTTTCCCATCATTAATAGTTGTTCTTTAACTCATAATGTATTATAATATGAAGTAGAAAAAGTAAAGGAAATGGTGAATTTTTTATCCTAAGCCAGAAAGTAAAAGCTACTATGGAGTAATGGAGATTTCATTGGCCTCTTGAAAAATAGTCAGGAGGGACCTGGCCTGTAGGTTTAAGGTGTATCTTTTCTTTAAACTTGAGCAAATGGATCAGCCTAGCTTGATTTCAAAGCCCCGACCCATTCGGGCTACGGGCAAAATGGGAGTTTTGGGTGTGAAGTGACACCGGGGTCGGGTTGACAACCCCTCGGCAGGGAATTTTCATGGGCGTCGGATGTCCGCATTTGAGTCGATCCATTCATAGGGACTCATTTCTTTATGTTTTTCTTGCAAATATACAACTTCCATATTATTATACAAGAGTTTGATATACAACTCTTTACAGAGCAAAACCCATATCAAAACAAATTGTCCTAATATATTTTAAAACATAGTGTTCAAGTCCACAACGAGCCCTCTTTATACTCACGGCCTCGAAGGAGCGTCGTCCTCTCGTTTACCTAAAAGCGTGATCCCACGACAGGGTGAGCAAAGCCCAGTAGATATATCTCCTACAAGGGCTACTCCTCACCTAAGTGCATACGATACAGGTTACATAATTTGAATGTTTACATGTCAATAATAAGTCGACCAATCATGACCCGATCAAGGTCCTCCTTTGATTACCTTACACATGCATATCTTAAGTGTAGCTTGATCATAAGTTCCATCCATGACCCTTTTTCCAAAACAAAGTCTTTTTGTTTTATTTTTCTATTGGACAGTCTCTGAGACATAGTGTAGACAGTTTCCGATCAGTACTTTGGTCAACCTCGAAATGCATGGACATTCTCGATATATGCTGGTCGATCTCAGAAATCTTATAGACCGATCTTAGATAAGTACTTTGGTCGATCTACGAGAAATCTTGCATGGATAGTCTCTGAAAAATCATTTGCATTCTTGATGTACCATCAAACCCCAAACACAGGGTTGGTCATTTTCCATGCACTCACACCACGTATCATGCGATGCCCCATGCATAAATGCAATGCAAGTGTCATTGCATGTCATTTCATCTTCTACGTATGTACGCTCACGTGCCACATCTGACGTATAAATCACACATTACATATCAGTGTCATGGATAAATTATAATTATTTTCATTTTATCCCACATATATCACATAATTTAACACGTTAACATATTATTCAATTTACAATAATAACACACCTTAGTCATTCGAGCCATAAATCCAGGCCATACTTGGCCTTGGAAAGAAAAATCTAGGCGTAGTCCGGAAATTCCGGCTTTATAAATATCACACAAATTCAGCGAAATTTCCTCTCGGGCATCGTAACTGAGCATTTTGAATACAACTAGTTCAGAAAACAGAAGTTCAGAAACTAGATGTATGTCACGCGAAACCCACCCTAAAAGGGCATATTTGTCAATTCCACACCCTCGAGCCTTGACTGAAGGTTTAGAAAGTGTGAAAGCGACACTAACTTTTCTTGTAATTGGATTTTTGTCCAATTACGAACACTTTCAAAGTAAATGCAACCTTCTAAATTCATAGATTCTACAAATTCAAATTTTGTTAAGACGAAAGTGCTTATAAATATTTCAAATCTAGATTATGCATGTCATATAAAACATGAGAATATAACAATATCAGGATCTCTGAATCCGACTTTGTACTAATATAAAAATTAATACTTTATCATCCAGTGACTTTCTCAATTAACTGAAAACCATTATTTCACATAAACATGAACTTATTAGTTCAGCATGATCAAACATAAAGTTCTAATCAAATCCTAATGATGGCGAATGCGACCTAGCCATCACTCCTTGCGGAAGCTAAAAGTACTACGAAAATATATCGATAGATGAGTTGAGCTTAAGTTGATAAAAACACTAATGCATTTCATGGTCAAAAGTTTTCCAATCCTTATAACAAATAGGAGATGTTTTTCATCCAGCGTTTGATTCAAAAATAAGATGGAACATTAACAAAAATATACTTTAAAACATTCTACATCTGCAATTCAAATCGGTTTCATATCAAATGTGATCGAACAATTTCATATCAAATTTCGATTCGAGACACTTTCATATCAAATCCAATCAAATATTTCAAACATATTTTCTCTGGTCATGAATATCAAATGGGTGCCTAGTTATGTGGGACTTTCAATGGGTGGCTAGCGCAAATTGTTTCTTTTAAGGTGGACTGAGAACGAACACTACTAGTGTAGTAACCTCTGGCAAACCCTGAAATTTGGGGTTCAAATCAGTATATTCCCCACGAGAAAATGTAAAGGTCGGCTAATATATCCAGTTGACATGGGCGAATAGTGTCGGCTATTCGGATTGTGATAGAACTAACGATCAAATATTTCATTTAAAGTTCAAATTACAAAACATCATATCTCCACATTTTATTTCATAAACAAAACAAATCTCAGTATAATCATACAAAACTACTATTTTGATCCATGGATAATCAAATAAATAAAAGTAAAACTTTTCACAAACGAATTATATGTAATTCGGTTAAAACAATTTTTCATCCTCCCGAATGAAGTAAAAACAAACAATTTTTCTTTTTAAATCTTAATTAATATCCCTTACACGTACATATATATATAAAAATAATAATTTTCGAAAGGTATTATTAGAATCCCTTACCTCAAAGGAGTACTCAAAAGCTTTGAAAGGGCTAATCCGAAGAATTTCACCTCAATAAAATATTTCTCATAAAATAATAAGGAAGAAACTACCATCATTACTTATTTATCTTTAAAACTTTTAGTTGATATTCTTAACAATTATATTATTTTGTTCACCTCGAACATATTGTGATTGTTCGAATGATAACTATTTGAATTAGGTAGTTTACAAATTTTATAAAACTCATATTCCTTTCGGATCTTATTTTAATAATTTATTTATTTTTATGCTCTTAATCAGAACTAAATCTTTTCTTTAGAAAAGAAATAATATTAATACTATTTTACAAATTATATTATTACACAATACACATATAGCCTTTTACCTAACAATTATAATATCGACAACAGTATTATTAACGGATCTTATTTCCTATAATTGCTAAATAATTATTCTAATCATATTCCTTATCAAATAAATTCTCAATCATAATAAATATTTACTTGCCAAAACACATATATACATTTAAATACTTATCAAATGCATATATTTATACAAAATTCAGCATTTTCAAATTTATCCTATTTGTTTATCATTATTTTCTTTCAAAAATTATCCTTAAATACTTTTTCATTCCTCATACTCAAAGTAATTCAATATGGCACCACCAATCCTTTATTTTATTTTTATTTTACAGAAACGAGAAGTGGGGAAATCTAATCGACTTCTTGAGGTTCATCTAAGGCGAAGAAAATTAAAGAATCTACATCAAGAAATCTAGAAAAATAAAATAAGGAAGATCTTATAGAAGAATTTGTTCTTGAACCTATATCCGAAAGTCGTCGTCCTCACGGAATTCTACGTCGGATGGAAAGTCGAGATGAATAGAAAGGATTTTCTTATCTTGCTCAATTTATGCACAGGGTATCTATTAGGAAAATTACCTTTTACCCCTCTTTCATTAAATTAATTAATTAATTACTAATTGAATTACCATTATTATTATTTTCACTAACGTCTAATTGAATTATCATTATTATTATTTTCATAGCATACCAATTGAATTATCATTATTATTTTCATAACATATGCTATAAAAATTCACATCATTATTATTTTCCCTAATTTATACTTATACAAATTCCTGTCATTATTATTTTCCGTAACTTATACCTATCACAATTCTGGGTGGTACATTTTCTCCTCCTTTATAAAAGTTTAGTCCTCTAGCTTGACTTGAAGTCTTGAAATAATTGAGGATGTTTCTCTCATCTCTTCTTCTAACTCCCCAGTGGCCTCTTGGATACTATGAGTTGCTCCATTGGACTTTACCAACGGCAACAACACGTCGTAGAACCTTATTCCTCCCACATCCACACTTTGAGCGGGCACCTCTTCATAGGTCGAGTCCTCGAGAAATCTAAATAGAGCTCGACTCCTGACGAGAAGCATCGAACATATTTCCCTAAGGTCGAAACATGAAACACATTATGAATCTTAAGATATAGGCCTCGGGACAAGGCTACTTTGTATACGCCAAAGTACCTCTCTCTCTAATATTTCAAACAAGCCCATGTCAGTTGAGTTTTCCTTTTCTCCATGATTTTCAACTTGCGATTACTTTCCTTAATTAGTCATTAGTATTCACAAATATGGCTACTATCAAAATTAACTTAGTACTTCGTTTTTTTTTTACGAAGTCAAAATCTATAAGTAAATTAAGAATTCTTATTACATACCATAGAATCAAATATTTCATACATTATCAAAATCTCCTTAATATCGAGAAGCTAGTCTGATAGAAAAATGATTAGACTTTATCCATAAACAAACCATCATAATGAAACATTGTCATCAACTAAGGTTCTTGGTAACCTATCCTGAAATCCATGGTAATAAGTTTCCACCTCATTTAGAAATATAAAGTAGTTGTAAAAGTACTATTAGGTCTTTGATGTAAACCTCCATATATGATCACACTAAACTGAAAGTCACAGAATAATGTAATACCTTACTTCATATATGACCATCAAAGTGTCTTAGATATTTATACTTTTGCATCCTTTTAGGGTAGATCGTAAGCAATGTAATAAACCTCCTTCAAAGTTGTCTCTTTATGTCTCATTATTTAAGACATTAAGTCCTAATCCCAATTCAAGATCTTATTATCTTATTAATTGTTCTAAAAGTTCAACTAGTTTCAAATAATTCCTTATAAGATCTTAATTATCAAACAAATTTAGTTTACCTTTATAATGCTCAACATAGAACTCTAAAATCAAAGGTATAACATAGACTTATAAACATCTCAAATCATATACTAATCGTTTGTGACCTTAAATGATTTCCAAGGGAATCAATTTTTTCTATTTAAGGCGTAAATCACAAGATTCTCATATTTTTATTAAATCTTTGAATAATGTCATCATAATCTCTAAGTAATTGTATCAATATCTTCTATTTCTTTCTTAAAATCATTTAAGAAGAACAAAGACTTCAAACTCTCATAAACTGTAAGGCAGGTAGATCATAAATAAGAAGAAAAATGTCTTCATATCTTAAGTCACGAAAATCATTTACCTAACTAAATCATAATGAGTAATTTTAAAAAAAAAAAAAAAAAAAAAAAAAAAAAAAAAAAAAAAAAAAAAAAAAAAAAAAAAAAAAAAAAAAAAAAAAAAAAAAAAAAAAAAAAAAAAAAAAAAAAAAAAAAAAAAAAAAAAAAAAAAAAAAAAAAAAAAAAAAAAAAAAAAAAAAAAAAAAAAAAAAAAAAAATTCTCTATCTTAAAATTTCAAATGTCTATAAGTATATATCAATTTTTTTTCCATATTTAATAGAACAACATAAATCCTAATGAAAACATCATTATAAAACTAATCTTTTAGACAATGAAATAATCAAAAATAAGAGTTGCTACTAATTTGTTCTTCAACTCTTTGTGTTTATCATCATAGTTATAAGACCCGATCAAACTTATCTTCTTTCTATACGGCTGAAAATATAAGATAATCTTAGAGATATCTTAATAATTTATTTGTAGTAATCAATAAATCGAAACTTGAACTTTAATAACAATATCAGATCCTTTTAAATTTCAAATTGTTTCATCACCTCATCACATTGACTTAAAACACTTAGCAACATTTCTAAACAAATAACTTCCAGCACGAGGCTTAGCTTATGAGTAACAAGATTTATCCCACATGTTTCCCTTCAACTAAACTCAAGATAACTAAGAATATGGAAAGACAATATTTTCCCAAAACAATCAACAAATAAAAGGTAGTAAGCTCCTTAATTCATCCTCAAAATCAAACAAAAACCTTAATGTTTAAGAAGTATTAAGTCAATTCAATATTCTTCTTACCAATCGTCATAAAATAACTTCAAACCATATTGTCATAATGACATGTCAAGAAAAGTGACAAATTCAAATCATAATTCATATTGATAAAGAAGTATATTCACTAAACCAACAGACTAAACAAAGACGAAAAGAGTGTAGTAGACTTTAACTAGTCACCAGAAATCAATTATCTAATATACATTTGTAAGAATGCTAAGAATATACAAACGGATATGAACTATCAACTAACACGTCCTCGCTATCCCCATGAAACCAACTTAAACAAGTTCCCGTAAGATCATAAGCACATGGCTCACGATGCCACTTTGTCACGCCTAGAAACCCACCCTAGGGGCATGGCTGTCAATTCACATTCTCAAGCCTTCAGCCTGAAGGTTTGAAGTGTGAAACGATGCTAACATTTCTTGTAACTGGATTTTTGTCCAATTACAAAACACTTGTTCAGAGTAAATGCGCAATCTTCTAAATTCATTAATTCTCCAAATTCAAAATTTCATGCCAACAAAAATTACTTCTAAATATTCAAATCTCAATTATGCATGTTGTAAGACCCGAGAAATTCCAATTTGGAAAAGACAAAATAAATGTTCGATTCTGAAATTGTTAATTCGGTTAAAAATCAGTAATTAATCTCTAGATGGATAATGAAGCAGTTGCCGTTGGAATCGTCTCGAAATCTAGTTGTACGTAAAATTTCGTAATTAAAGACGGTCGAAATTTACGTTTTTCGAGGCATCACGTTTAAGGGCCGTAAGCGATTTTTCGATGTGGCCAGAAGTCACATATAACACGTACTCATGTGTGCCATAAGTGGTATGAGTGAAAGCGATGAAAATGGGCGGCTAGAGATAGTCTTTGAATGTCATGCGGGAAAGAAGGGCGTAGCGTCATTTTGAAATTTTCAAGTTGGATAATAGGACAAAATGTGTATAGTGTTTGTCTCCTTCAAAATTCAAAAGGGGAAAACGTGAAATGCAGCAGAGGGATGTAGTGGGCAGCGAAAATGGAGTTTTTAGAGAGAGAACGTCTGACTTCTCTCTAGAATATCGGGAGATCCGACCGTCGGCATTCTTCGGGATGAGAAGGAAAGAGGTTCTACGCGGAGCAGGCTACACGTGGACTCCGATTTTGTGAGTTTTGATGACTCGAAGGTAGGGTTTCTCCTACTTGGGTTTCTGCTTTGTTTAAGAGGTACATATGATGTTTCGGGTTGTATGAGGCCTTGAGCGGCCCAGTTTGATCGGTCCGAAAACATGAGACGAAGTGTTTTGAAGTGAAACCCATTTGTGAAATCGACCACTTGAGGGCTACTGCGGTATTATGGTTCCATGGTGATAATTTATTGAATAAATTGTGTGTTGGTTTGTATAAGGCTAGGAAATGACGAATTTGTTTCAAAAGGTGGTCGTGGTTGGATGTTAAGTACGCCCTGAATGACCCACATGCTGTTTTAAGGGCTATTCATCAGTCTCGGGTTGTAATGAATTGGACCAAAACCGTCCATATGTTGTGTGGTTAAATTGTTGAAAAGAATGGCTTGGTATGTGTGGAAATAGATAGGTTAAGAGATGATATTGTAAATTTCTCAAGTGAGCGAATTTGGGAAGTTGGTTGATCAAAGAAATTAATAGGTTAATGCTTGATGTGTTAACATGAGAGTCATGATTATGGAATATAATTGTATGTCGTGGAGATGAGATTGTGAATTGCTTTCGAGTGAGTTAAATTTAGGTGATGTTTGATGTGTTCAAGATTACATGTGTGTAATTGTATTTGATTAAAATATGCATATTGACATATTGTATAAATGGTTTGAAAATGGCATAATGCATTTCATATGCCTTTGGGTAACCTAGAAGTTAGGTGTGAGTGCATGATATGGTTTTGTAAGCGGACATAGTTTGCGAAAGGAATTTCACGGGATGATATTAGGAGGAATTGGAGTTGGGAGATGGGCCAACGGATCATTTCGGATGAGGACATGGCCCCAATTTGGAAAGCTCTTGACCAATTCACCTCGGAGGGTAGTCGTACTTTTCTTAGAATAATTCGGTAGTATATTTCTAAAGAACAACATGTTTTGTTTTGAAAATGATTATTTTCACATACATGGCTTAGTAGTGTGAGTGGAGTCGGTGAGGACTCGTGCTGGGGTGATCATGTAGACATTCAAGTAGGAACATGTATTTACTTGAGTGTGTGTTTACTTTAGAGCATTGCATATGCACTTAGGTGGAGAGTAACCCATTTAGGGTGATTCCTTCTTGAGCATAAACTCACCTGTCAGGGATTATATTTAATTACGGGGCGCTGAGAGAGACAACTCCAATTGGCCCGATTTTGAAGAAGCCGGTTTGTGGCTTTGAGGCTTTTTGGACATAACATGTATTAGAATAATAGATTTTAATATATGTTGTATAAGAGCAATATTTGAACTCTTGAACTATGTTTGGATAGTTGGATATTTTACATTGGTTTATAAGCCCAAGAGGCCGTTTTTATCCATATTTGTATCAGGTGATTGATATTGGGATAGGTTATAATCTGAGGTTGTATCACAGGTAGAGCTCCGTCCTGAAAGGAGACTACTTGCGATTTTCATGAGTGGCGTCGGGTAACTCGACATCCCGCTAGTATTCCAGCGGTTTGGCGGTAGTCAGCGGACCCTCGGGTTTTGGGCGTCACGACGGTATGAGCTGGGTAAACAATTACCTTGGGAGCTCGGTGGGTGTGGTTATAAGTATGGTTCAGATACCAGCTTCACAGCTTGGTATCAGAGCTAAGGTAAACGATTACCTTGGGAGCTCGGTGGGTGTAGTAAGTGTAGTCACGATACAGTCACGACGAGTATCGGAGCTTAGTATCACGATTACGTAGCGTGTTAGGCGTAGACTTTAGGATGTCTTGATTGTAGTGTAGTGCACAGTTGGGATTACATGGCGCTTGAGAATCGATCACCGGCTTCATGGCTTTGTATCGAGCTTAGATATACAAATACCTAGGGAGCTCGGGTTTGGGTGTCCATCACCTTCGTGGTTTGATGTGGAGTAATAGGTATATGGAGGCACAAGTTGAGGTTGGAGGCTTAGGCCATAGTCGTGTGAGAACATCACCACTAGGTGTGATTTGATGTTGAGTTTAGGTATGAGATTACCTAGGAAATCACGGGATAACACTAGGACACTGCATGCATGCGTTGATGTGTTTTAGGTGATTGTTTGATAAATGAAATTAGTAATCATGTGAATGCTTGATAGATAAGTGTATTGTATACCGTATTTAGCGTATTAATTATGATTATTTATGTGCTTAGTAGGTAGCACATAGAATTGTTGGAAAAACAAGTGATGTGTTTGAAAATTTTAGGAGTTTTACAGTTTGTGAAACTGAAACAAGAAAATGAATTTTAAACATATTATGGGGGATTTTTATATAATATGGGGGATTTTTACGTAATGTAGTGTGGGGGATTCTTATAAATAACTTGGGGATCTCTACATATGATCCCCGCCAGATTCCGACTCATCGCCGGTGTTTGGTTCCGACTCACTCGGACATGGTTCCAACTCACTCGGACATGGTTCCGACTCACTCGGACATGATTCCGACTCACTCGGACATGGTTCAGACTCATTCGAATATGGTTTCGACTCACCCGAGAATGAATTCTTCATAGGAATTCTTATATAACTTGGGGGATTCTTATATAGTATGGGGGATTCTTATATAACATGGGTGATTCTTAAATAACATGGGGGATTCTTATATACCATGGGGAATTCTTATATGTTATGGGGGATTCCCATAAGTTATGGGGGACTTCATATAATATGGGGATTCTATGTAATATGGTGTCAAATCGAAATAATGGAAATAATGGAAGCAAAGGTGACAAAAAAAGAGAAAAAAAGAGAAAAAGAAAACATTTTTATTAAACAAATTAAAATCAAATCAAATCAAATAAAATGAGACCAAATTTTCAGGGACAAAATTTTCAAACAAATTTTGAAAAAAAAAAACAATATGTATAGTTAGTTGCCTCAGAGATTACTTGTAAATGCAAGGACAAGGTGTATACACTGATGTATGTGTATGATTAGTGTCTCGGGGCTGTGTTTATGCCTTAGAGATAATCAGATTAAGATTTAACTTGTCACCACCTGTAGATGGCTAGTAGAGGACGAGGACGTAGAGGCGCCCACGAGGTAATCGGGTCGTGCACCACCTGCGATTCGACCAGCCACCGTCTTTATCGCCAGCCCTACCGAGGTCAGAAGGGATTGCGCTTGCCGCTATCGCACAGGCTTGTGCAATATTGAACCAGGGCGGGTCAGACGACCTACAGCGCTTAGAAGCACCTCATCCTCCAGTAGGCAAAGAGGGAGAGGTAGAGGACATGCGAGGCATCCAAGATATGGGTGTTTGTATTAAAAGAAAGGGAGATCAATCTTCTTCCAATTCGGGAAAGAAGCAGAAGACTTCTATTTCGCAAGGATATCTAGGACGGGGCCGAGGTCATCAGGACCAAGGCCAGGATGGGACATTTAGTCAGGCAGGGCAGATAATGTGTTATTTTTGCCGACAACCTGGACACTTTCGACTCCGGATTGTCCACGGAGGTGAATCCTAAGGCATGTACATCCCCAGTCCCAATCTCATCGTGAGAGGAGTGAGGGTTGCCATCAGATGGGCGATGGAAGTGCTACCATTGCCAGCAGTCCAACATATGAGGAGGATTGCCCTTAGAGACAGGATCCCGATGTTCGACTGTCTGGCCCCAGCCACTGTGGGACAAGAGCAGGCCGAGGAATCGCATCGCCTCCGAGGTACACACCAAAGACCTAGTACTCTCAGCAGCCACATAGACCAGATCAAGGCGCAGGTCGAGGTCGACTACTGTGAATTGGGTGTTGAGAGTTCGGCCGGCTAGGCAGACGGCAGCCATTGCCTCCAAATTCGGGGCATATGAGGCGAGATTGTCCTTGACAGAGAGATCTCATGGTGCGTGAGACCGAGCGCTCGTATCAACCTGATGAATTGTAGGCGTTTCTACGCTCCATTTGTAGACTAGGTAGTTTTGAATCTGATGCATCATGTTCATTCAAAGAATGCATCTTAGTGATAGATTTGGGCATAAAGGTCGAGGCCTTTAGAAAAGCCGTAATATGATGGAGGAAAATTTTCCAGGGGATGTGTGGGAGAGATTTGATTTTTCTCGAGATCGAGTTTACAAGAATGAAGCGTGGTGGACCTTAGGGTGGTAGAAGTATTGGTTGTTAATGTCATCTGACATGTATGAGTTGACAACCACCGGTTGTTAGTAATTGTGACTCGAGCCGGTCATCATATTCTGATACACCCGCCTTGGAATTGGAGGAGGTTACATATGGACATGGTCAGATGTGTGTGGAATTTCGACCTAAATTCTTAGAGGAGAATCAAAGACCCGAAATTCCAACTTTCGAAAGGGAAAAATCGTAATTTCGATTACAAAATTGTTAATTTTCGTTAAAAATCCGTAATTTATTCTCTAGATTCGATGACAAACGGATTGCACTGCTGGAATCGCCCGCGAAATCTAGCGTTAGTACGTAAAATTTCGTTGAATTCGAGACAAGCCTGAATTTACACGCTTTTTTTAAGCAGACACAAGCCGCAGCCGTAAAACGATTTTCGATGCGACGTAAAGTTTTTCCATATAACACGTACTCATGTGCTATATGGTATGAGTAGAGAAATGATGAAAATAGGACGGCCGAGATAGTGTCGAATGTCAAAACTGGAAAAGAAGGACGTAAACGTCATTTTTGAAATTTTTAAGTTGGATAATAGGACAAAATGTGTATAGTGTTTGTCTCCTTCAAAATTCAAAAGGGGAAAATGTGAAATGCAGCAGAGGGATGCAGTAGGCGGCGGAAATGGAGTTTTTAGAGAGAGAATGTCTGACTTCTCTCTAGAATATCGGGAGATCCGACCATTCAACTTTGGGACGAGAAGGAAATGCCTCTACGCTGAGCAGCCACGCGTGACCTCCAGCGCTACGGCAATGCTGAGCTGAAACTCCAAGAGCTAGGCTCTCCCACTTGGGCTTTACGCTTTGTTTAAGAGCCATATGATGTTTCGGGTTGTATGGGAGGCTCTGAATCACGCTGATCAATCCCAAAACACGGGACCGAATCTTGTTTGAAATTATTGAAACTCATTTAGAAATCTCTGACCGTGAGGGGCTGCTACGGACTGCTATGGTTCCTCGAAAGTGATAATTTATTAAATAAATTGTGTGTTGGCTTGTATAAGACCGAAATGGCCAAGGAAATTGGTCTGTAAAAAGGTGGAGTCGTGGTTGACGGTGGGTCGCCCATGGACAGCCCATGTTCATTTTTGGGATCATAAAATCATCCCGGTTTCAGGTGGAATCACCCTAAACCGTCCAGTGTTGTGTGGTTAAATTGTTGAAAAGAATGGCTTGTATGTGTGGGAAATAGATAGGTTAAGAGATGATATTGTAAATTGCCATGAATAATTTGGGAAGTTGGTTGATCAAAGAACAATAGGTTAATGCTTGATGTGTTAACATGAGGTCACAATTATGTGGAATATAATTGTGTATGTCATTGGAGATGAGATTGTGAATTGCTCAAGTGAGTTAAATTTGGGTGATGTTTGATGTGTTGAATTACACGTGTGTAATTGTAGTTGATTGAAAATATGCATATTGACATATTGTATAAATGGTTTTGAAAATGGCATAATGCATTTTCATATGCACTAGGTAACCTAGAAGAAAAGTGAAAGCGCATGACATGGTTTTTGTAAGAATCCACATGGTTGCGAAGGACTTCATGGTGATGATATTCCTGAGAATTTGCTGGAGATGGGCCAATGATCATTTCGGATGAGGACCATGACTGCTTCGGAAAGCTCACCAACAAATTCACCTCGGAGGGTAGTCCCATACTTTGGCCGAATACTCGGGTAGCCAAGAAACAATATGTTTGCTTTAAAAAAAATGATTATTTTTTCATACATGGCTTAGGGGCAAGTGTGAGTGAGTCGGTGAGGACTCAAAGTGGACATGGGGTGATCATGTAGACATTCAAGTAGGAATACGTATTTACTTGAGGTTTACTTTGGAGCATTGCATATGCACTTAGGTGGGAGAGTAACCCATTTGGGTGATTCCACTATCGAGCATTAGCCTACTCCCGTCGAGGATTATATTTTTCTGTGCATAGGAGCCGAGAAGACAACTCAATTAGAGACTGATTTTGAAGAAGCCGGTTTGTGGCTTTGAGGCTTTTTGGACATAACATGTATTAGAATAATATATTTTAATATATGTTGTATAAGAGCAATATTTGAACTTGGAACTATGGTTTTGATAGTCGGGATATTTTTACATTATTTATGAGCCCAAGAGGCCGTTTTTATCCATATTTGTATCAGGTGATTGATATTGGGATAGGTTATATTACAGGTTTGTATCTGGGTAGAGCTCCCCGTACAAAGGAGACTCTGCCCGATTTTCATGAGTGGCGTCGGGTAACCCGACATCCACTAGTATTCCGCGGTTTGACGAATAGTCACCGTGCATCTCTGCTTCTGGGGGCCACATTCGCATCGTGTGCCAGCAAACAGCCACTATGGGAGCCCGGTGGGTGTGGTTATAAGTATGGTTCGACACTGCCACGCCTTGGTATCGAGCCAAGGTAAACGACACCAGAGCCCTGGGTGGGTGTAGTAAGTGTAGTTCAAAACCGCGCTACTGCATCGAGCCAGTAATACCGTAGCGTGTTGGCCATGGCCTGTGATATGCGCTTGTAGTAGTGCCCGGGTTAGGATTACATATGTCATATTAAATCGATACTAGCTTCAATACAAATTGGTATCGTGAGCTTAGGCATACAAATACCTAGTGAGTTCGGGTTTGCATCCATCACTCACTAGGTGGTTTGATGTGGAGTATAGGTATATGGAAGCCTAGAGATTGAGGATTTGGGCTTAGGCCATAGTCGTGTGAGAACATCACCACTAGGTGTGATTCGATGTTGAGTTTAGGTATGAGATTACCTAGGAAATCACGGGATAACACTAGGACACTGCATGCATGCGTTGATGTGTTTTAGGTGATTGTTTGATAAATGATGTGTAATCATGTGAATGCTTGATGAATGGTGTGTATACCATGTTGTATGTGTTATGATTGTTTGTTTGCTTAGTAGGTAGCATATAGAATTGTTGGAAAAACAAGTGATGTGTTTGGAAATTTTAGGAGTTTTACAGTTTGTGAAACTGAAACAAGAAAATGAATTTTAAACATATTAAAGGGGGATTTTTATATAATACGGGGATTTTACGTGAATGTAAAGGTGGGGGATTCTTATAAATAACATGGGGGATTCTCATATAGTGATCCCTGCCAGATTTCGTGGACCACTGAAATGGCCTGACTCACTCGAAATGGTTCCCACTAATCGACATGGTTCCGACTCACCGAACATGTCCCGACCACTCCTGACACGATCCCGACTCATTCGGACATGATTCCGACTCACTCGGACATGGTTCAGACTCACTCGAATATGGTTTCGACTCACCCGGGAATGAATTCTTATAGAACTTGGAGAATTCTTATATAGTATGGGGGATTCTTATATAACATGGGTGATTCTTAAATAACATGGGGGATTCTTATATAACATGGGTGATTCTTAAATAACATGGGGGATTCTTATATAACATGAGGGATTCTTATATGTTATGGGGGATACCCATAAGTTATGGGGGATTCCCATGTAATATGGGTGTTTCCAGCTATTGGAAATAATGGAAATAAAGGTGAAAAAAAAAAGAGAAAAAAAAAATGAAATTTTTTTTTATTAAATTAAATTAAAATCAAATCAAATCAAATAAAATTAGACCAAATTTTCGAAAAATAAAATTTTCAAAAATGAAATTTTTGAAAAAAAAAAAATGTGTTTTTAATGTATAGTTAGTTTTCTTGCATTACTTGTAAATGCAAGGACAAAGTGTATACACTGATGTATGTATGATTAAGTGTCCCTGGCCGTGGTTTTTATGCCTTTAGATAATCAGATAAGATTTAACCTATCATCTAACTGTGTAGATGGCTAGTAGAGGACGAGGACGTAGAGGGCATCCACGAGATACCGGGTCAGCACCACCAAAGATTTGACCGTACCACCGGCTTTTATCGCAGCCTCATCGAGGCCGTAAGGATTGCAACATGCCATCACAAAAAGCCAGCAATAGTGAACTAAAGGGCCGACGACCCACAACACTAGGATGCACCTCATCCTCCAGTAGGCCAAGAGGGAGAGGTAGAGGACATGCGAGGCATCCAAGATATGGATGTTGGTATTAAGAGAAAGGGAGATCAAACTTCTTCCAATTCGGAAAGTACAGCTAGTAAGACTGCAAAGAAGGATATCTGGTGACGGCCGAGGTCATCAGGACCAAGGCTAGGATGGGACATTTAGTCAGGCAGGACAGATGATGTGTTATTTTGCCGACAAATTCGATACACTGACGTGGGATTGTTCACAGAGGCAGGAATCCTGGGCAAGCTATGGGACACCTCGGTCCCAATCATCATGAGAGGAGTGAGGGTTGCCACGTGATGGGCGATGGTATGCTTCCCATTGCCACAGCCTGACATATGAGGAGAGATTGCCCCTGCAGAGGGGTGGGATCCCGATGTTTGGGATTGGTTCGGCCCCGCCGCCTGTGGGACAGAAGCGCTTGTTTCTCCATACCCTAGTATGGGTCAGAGGAATCAGTATCAGTCTGAGGGTGCCACACCGGCACCTAGTACTTCTCAGGTGGGCCACATAGACCAGGATCAAGGCGTAGGTCGAGGTCGACCACAGGAATTGCAGGCTGAGAGTTCGGGTCAGGCTAGGCAGATGACGTGTTACCATTGCCTCCAGCCTGGCCATATGAGGCGAGATTGTCCTCGGAGGTAGAGATCCTATGGCAGACCAGCCAGATCACCTTGATGAACAGTGGCACGCTTCTACTCTTCCATTTGCATCAGTGGTGTTGCTTTGAATTGGATGCACTATGTTCATTCAAAGAGAATGCATCTTGTGTGATAGATTTGGGCATAGAGGTTGAGGCCTTAGAAAAAGCCGTAATATGATGGAAAAATTCTTCCTAGATGTAGGGAGAGATTTGATTTTTCTAGAGATCGCAGTCGCTGTTAAATGTAAGCATGGTGGACCTTAGGTTGGTAGAAGTACATTGTTAATGTCATTCGACATGGGAGTGAGTTGACAACCCATCGGGTCGTTAGTAATCGTGACTCGGTGCCGGTCACCATACTATACCCGCCTTGGAATTGAGTGAGGTTACATATGCACATGGTTGGATGTGTATGTGAGTGGAATTTAGGGACGAAATTCTTTTTAGGAGGGGAGAATGTAAGACCCGAGAAATTCCAATATCTGGAAAAAGGGAAAAATCGTAATTTCGATTACAAAATTGTTAATTTCGGTTAAAAATCCGTAATTTATTCTCTATATCTCGGATGACGAAACGGATTGCACCGTTGGAATCGTCACGCGAAATCTAGTTAGCATAAAATTTCATCGTAATTCCGAGACAACAATTTACACGCTTCGAGGCATCACGCTTTCGCGGTGCCGTAAAATCGATTTTCAATGTGACGAAGTCACATATAATACGTACTCATGTGCCATAACCGTATGAGTAGAGAACGTTGAAATGGACTGGCCAGATAAGGCCGAATGTCAAAAATCGAAAAGAAGGACGTAGTAACGCCATTTTTGAAATTTTGTTGATAAATGCGACAAATGCCAGATAGTGTTTGTCTCCTTCAAAATTCAAAAGGGGAAAACGTGAAATGCAGCAGAGGGATGCAGTGGGCAGCGGAAATGGAGTTTTTAGAGAGAGAACGTCTGACTTCTCTCTAAAATATTGGGAGATCCGAATCATTTAGCCTTCTGACGAGAAGGAAAGATCGCTCGACGCTGGAGTAGGCTACGCTGCGGATTCGGTTTTGTGAGTTTTTGACAAACTCCAAGAGCTAGGGGTTTCTCCCTACTTGGGTTTTACGCTTTGTTTAAGAGCTATATGATGTTTCGGTTGGTATGAGGCCTTGAACGACCGTTTGATCGGTCCCAAAACATGGGACCGAATTGTTTGAAATTATTGAAACCCATTTGTGAAATCAGTGATCGTGAGGGGTCAGCTTTCGGATCAAGCAGGAAACTCCATGAGTGATAATTTATTGAATAAATTATGTGTTGGTTTGTATAAGGCCGGAAATGGCCAAGGAAATTGGTTTCAAAAAGGTGGAGTCGTGGTCGACGTGTGGGTCGCTTCACCCGGACAAAGACACATGTTCCTGCTGGGACTCGTTAAAATCATCCCGGTTTGTGTGAATTGGACCAAACCGCCCATATGTTGTGTGGTTAAATTCGTTGGAAAAGAATGGTTTGGTATGTGGAAATAGATAGGTTAAGAGATGATATTGTAAATCGCTTCAAGTGAGCCACCTGGGGAAGTCAGTCGATCAAAGAAATTAACAGTTAACGCCGATGTTAATATGAGGTCACAATTATATGGAATATAATTGTGTATGTAGGCCATTGGAGATGAGATTGTGAATTGCTCAAGTGAGTTAAATTTGGGTGATGTTTTTACGGGTTGAATTCATGTGTGTAATTGTATTTTGATTGAAAATATGCATATTGACATATTGTATAAATGGTTTTGAAAATGGCATAATGCATTTTCATATGCACTGGTAAATCAGGTTAAAGAGTGCATGATATGGTTTTTTTGTAAAAACGACATGGCTGCAAAGGAATTTGACAGATGATATTCCCGAGAATTGGGTCAGATACAATGTATCATTTCGGATGAGGACCATGACTGTTTTGGAAAGCTCACCAACCAATTCACCTAGGAGGGTAGTCCCATACTTTTACCGAATAATTCGGTAGTATATTTTCAAGAACAACAGGTTTTGTTTTGAAAATGATTATTTTCTCATACATGGCTTAGGCAAGTGTGAGTGAGTCGGTGAGGACTCGTGACATGGGGTGATCATGTAGACATTCAAGTAGGAACATGTATTTACTTGGTGTGTGTTTACTTTGGAGCATTGCATATGCGCCGGTGGAGAGTGATAAAGCCATTTAGAAGATTGATTCCTTCTTGAGCATTAGCTCACCTGTCGAGGATTATATTTTTCGGTGCGAGGGCGCTCGAGAAGACAACTCAATTAGGGCGATTTTGAAAAGTAGGTTTGTGGCTTTGAGGCTTTTTAGACCTCTTAACATTTATTAGAATAGTAGATTTTAACATATGTTGTATAAAACTGATATTTGAACTCTTGAACTATCATTTGGATAGTTGGATATTTTACATTGGTTTTATGAGCCCGAAGTAGTTTTTATCCATTTGTATCGGGTGATTGATATTAGGATAGGTTATATTACAGGTTTGTATGCGGGTAAGGCTCCGTCTGAAAGGAGACTGTAGATTTTCATGAGTGGCGTCGGTAACTTGGGCATCACTAGTATTCCGCGGTTGTGGTGGTCAGCGGTTGGGGTTTTAGGCGTCATATGTCATATAAAATGTCATATCGACAAAAAAAATCAATTCATAAAAGATTAATCTTGTTTCAGTGAATCAGATGACACCTGATCTCGTTGGCGGCGAACTTTTTCGTTGAAATCGTCTCGCGAAATTTGAATTACCACGTGAATTTCGTTGGATTAGGGTGGCCGAGTTTCCCACGTTTTCGGCGTGGGGTGTCGGATGGCCATTGGCGATGTTTGGGGATGCCGCATGGCGCCGTAAAGAGTGACACTTGGCCTGAGCTCACAATTAGCATGTGTGGGAAATGAATCCCATGTCTCACGTAGGCGAGTATGGTTGATGATGTCGTAAAAAGGAAATAAAGAAATAGGAATAAAGATGGAAAATTGATGGCCACACATGAGACTTGAGAAATGGGAGGAAATTTATATTTTGACCGAATAGTGGTTCTTCCAAGGAGAAAATATTAAAGGAGAAGAGAAAATGAGATGAGAAATGAAAAGAGAACTCCGCAAGGGCCTCCCAAGGCGTCGTCTGCACAATACGTATCCGTGCACGAAGGGGGATCCTGTGACAGGGTAAGCGTAGCGAGTAGAGAAATAACTCCTATAAAGAATTTTACTCCCCACCTAAGTGCACATGCAATGCCACACAAAACAAGCAAACATCAGTAAAATGTCTACATGAATGTCATATGTCATGCATGAAATGCTTTCATGCTCATATCCCGAGTCACTCGCCGACTCCATCACACATGCCTATGCCAAGTGTGACAACTGTCATTGGTAGTACCAATGACACCATATACCGATGTTGGGTTACGGGCTGTCTCCAATCTGATTGGAGGTATAAATCTGCGAATTTAAAATTTCTTATCCTTAACCCACGAGGATCACATACGTTTCATAAAAAATCGAAGGAAGAATCGCAGAAACTTACCTCTTGTAGATCGATTCGTCGAGCCTTCAAAATGCTGCGTCTGGTGTTTATTCGGATCTTCAAGGTGCTGCCTTTACGGCGACCACCCTCTGTATCTACACACGAACAAATAATGAACGATCTTGTTGAATGCTAGTTCAGGTTCGTCTTCTCAAAACGAAATTAGGGTTTTTTTTTCTTTCTCTCTATTTTGGTTGTTCTTAGAGTAAAAGAAAACTACTAAAAAATATATATGTCTCACATATATATATCTATATAAGTCTGCTAGGGTTTAAGTCAAAAACGAAATTTTTATTATTATATATTATTTAAAACTCTTTTAAATAATAACAATTTAAATTCAAATCCTTATCGAATAAAGGGCAATTTATATCATTATATATTTAAATCTTTTAAATAATAACAATTTAAATTCAAATCCTTATCGAGATAAGGAAGCAATTATATTATTATATATTAAAACTCTTTTAAATAATAATAATTTAAATTCACATCAAAAAAAAAAAAAAAACAAAAACCCTTTACAGATTATTTCCTTATCCAATAAGAAAATATAACAAATTAATTATTTGTTATAATAGGTTCAATTAACATTGGCAGTAAGCCTAAATCACATTTTTATCCTACAAGTCATAAGTGGCCTCTAGCAAGACATTATGACTACCCCAGGGTTAAATGAAAAGCTCATGATCAGGGAAACAGGCACTTAATATAACTAATGACATAATCCTTTTGTCTGTGATATCTTGATAGAGATATAAGGCATTGACAAAGTCCACCTTATATCGTTTTATCTTTGATTACTAGAAACCCAATTAGATTGACTAAACAAATGACATTGATCTCCATCAATTCATTTGAGCACGACCATGCATTTCTCAGTCTCAATTGTCGAGGGGACCTAGAGATATCTCTCTTATAATAAGAGGGACAAATTCCATCTTAATCACTCATATCTCACTACATAATTCTTATTATGTTCAAGTATAACCCAACTATAGTCATTCTATTAAAGACAACGTTTGATTATATCAAAACACAATATTCTTTATGTTGAGAACTATAACGATTTCAGGTCAAAGGATTTAATGACACAACTATTAGAGATTAACTTATGACTTTGATCCATGTATTAATCTCAAGATGGGTCTATCTAATATTTGTTCTCAACAAATAGATATAAATTTGATTTGTATCTCATACACATATTTATCCCATGAATATCAATCAAACTTTATACTAATCTTAATTCATTGTTATTCTCATAACAATAACTTAGATTAGAACATTTAGAATAATTAATAGTATTATTCAAGGACATTATATATAATAAACATGCAAATCATCAAAATAATAAATTCTCATAAATAGTCAAAATACACCATGTCCATACAATAGGCCTGAAACCTTATTACTAAGAATCTCAACTACGCTGAGCCCGTTCATCGATGTATCTAATACCTATGAACTGTATGGCGACCATGCTTTGCTTGTGGTAGAGGCTTAGTCAATGGATCAGCAACATTATCATATGTTGGAACTCTGCATATCTTAACTTCACCTCTCTTGGAATCTTCCATACTGAACCGTTTGATTGCACTGTCTGTCATAAGCACTTTGACTTAAACGATCGACCTCTTAGATCTATCTCTATAGATCTTTATCCACTAGGATATAGGCGGCGCCTAAGTCTTTCATTGAGAAACACTTCCCTAACCAAGACTTGGCATTCTGCAAGGTAGGGATATCATTCCCAATGAGTAAAATGTCATCAACATATAGACCAAAAATACAATTCTTGCTCCCACTAATTTTCTTATAAACCTGAAATCATCTTCATTTTTGACAAATCGAGCCCTTTGGCGATTCATCAAAATGAAGATTCCAACTCAGAGGCACCTTCAAACCACAAAAGGATCTTTGAAGCTTGCATATTTCTGAGAATTCTTAGGTTGTACAAAACCCTCCCGAGTTGTGTCATGTACACATCCTTAAGTAAGTTTCCATTAAGCATGGGTTTAACATCCATTTACCAAATCTACATAATCATGATATCTGTGACAATAAAATTACATTAGACTTAAGCATAGCTACAAGTGAAAAGTTTCATCATAGTCTATACCATGAGTTTGTTTGAAACCTTTTGCACCTTAACCTTGCTTTGTAAGTATGCACTTGCCATCCATGTCGATTTTTCTTTTTAAAAACCCATTTACGCAAATGGTCTTTGTACCTTGGTGGGTCGATCGAGGTCCATGCACGATTATCATACATGGATTGAATTCGGACTTCATGGCCTCTAACCATTTCTCGAGTGGATCAACATAGCCTCTTGATAGGTAGTGGGTTCATTTGATCCCTTATGATACATCATGGTTGCTCGATCACCAAGAAATCCATATCTCTCGGGCTCATGATGTATCCTAACGGATCTACGTAAATTTTATGCTATAGGAGGTGTGTCGACAATGTTTTGTTGACAGATCTGAGGAAGTTGACGATCTTCCATCTTGTGGTTCTCGGAACTTCTTCGAGTTATTGCCTTACTCCCCTTTGGTTCCTTTAGAAATAAATTCCTTTCTAGAAAGACACATTCAAGGCAACACTTTATTCTTTATGGGATTGCCAAAGTATAGTATCCCTTAATCTCTTTAGGACACCAAAGAACATTTATCATACTTGTCGGCTTATTTTGAAACTTGGCGTTTTACACACCGCCTCACAGCAATCTTAAGAAAAAGACAAAAGCGGGCCTTTTACCGGTCCACATCTCATATGGTGTCTTTTCAATAGCTTTGGATGGAACTCGATTTAAAGTGTGGTAAAACACTTAGTGCACAACTTTAAGGTAAATGGAAGATTTGTTGGACTCATGTAGATCGAACCATATCTGACTAAAGTTCGATTCCTCATCTCGAGCGCACCATTCCATTGTGGTGTTCGGGGGGATTAATTGTGAAATGATTCCACAAGTTCCAAGATGGTCATCAAATTCTTGGCTCGAATATTAGCCACCTCGATTAGATGGAATGCCTTGATTGTCTTGCAGGGATTGGTTTTGTACTTCATTTTGAAAAGTTTGAACATTTCAAATGATTTAGGTTTATGTCTCATCCAGTAGACATAACCATATACATTGAAGTCATCGGTAAATGCAATGAAGTACTTGTAACCTCCTCTAGCATCTGAACTTAATGGTCACATACATCTGTATGTATGAGATCGATAATTCATTGGCCCGCTTTCAGCGTGTCAGTAAAGGGATCCTTTGTCATCTTGCAGTAGACAAAAATTCATCTTCTATCATATGATTCAAAATCAAATGAATTCAAAAGTCAACTTGATGGAGTTTGAGATGCGTTTCTCATTTATATGGCCAGGCGACAGAGAAATGTAAAAGATAGGTTGAATTTAAATCATTGGACTTAAGAATTTCTTAGTAGTTATGTTATAGGCATGAAATTGTTGGATTTTGAAGGTTCATAACATAAGAACCATCTGTAAATAGGCATTTGCATGAACATGTCTTTATGAAAAATGGAGCAATTATTATTCTTAATAATAAAGAAAAACCATCATTATCCAAACAAGAAACTGAAATAATATTCCCTACACATTGTAGGAACATAATAACAATTGTCAAGAAACTAACAAAATCCATTTGGGCAAAGTAAGTTCATAACTTCCTACAGCCAAAGCAGCAACTTTTGCTCCATTGCCTACTCGTAGATCAACTTCGCCCTTCTTCAGTTGTCTACTCCTTTTGAGCCCCTACACATTTGTACAAATGTGAGATCCACATCCAGTATCTAATACCTAGGAACTAGAAGGAGAAAAATTAATCTGTATAACATAAATACCTGAAGAACTGGTCTCACCAGTCTTCTTCTTCTTTAGATCCTCTAAATACAGCTTGCAGTTTCTCTTCCAATGACCAGGTTCATTGCAAAAGAAACAAACACCCTCCTTTGGGGATTTAGCATAGGTTCAGGTTTGGGTTTGGGTTGAGCATTGGACTTTCCTTTGCCCTTGCCCTTGCCCTTGTTCTTGAAGCCCTTTCCATTTTGAACCATCAGAACATGGCCAGGCTTGGATTTAATATTCGCACCGGCGGTTTTAAGCATCATTCTTGACTCGAGGAGATAGGTTGTCCATTTCATTCATGTCATAGTTCATGACAAACTAGCCATAACTATCGGGAAGTGGTAGGATCAAATCGGTTGCCAACTCTTGGCTCAGTAAATCCAAGCCTATCAAGGTGCTCAATATAGCCTTTCATTTTTAGAACATGAGGACTAACTAAAGCACCCTCAGCCATCTTGCAAGAATGCGAACATGGTAGTCTCCTGCCTTTCTTGCCTTACTTTGTTCTTTGGAGACATTTCCTTAAGATTGAAGATCATATCATAAGCTTCCATATTTCAGATCCTTCTGAAGTTTAAAACTCATGGTAGCTAGCATCAAGCATGCAACATCAATAGAGTCATTATGATGCTTCTCATAAGCATTCTTTTCAGCTCTAGGAGCATTATCAGTTGGTTCCTCAGGGAGAGGTTCATCCAGGACATAAAGCTTCCTTTCTTGTTTGAGAACAATTCTCATATTTCGAAACCAGTCAAGGAAGTTAGTCCTAGTAAGTTTATCCTTCTCAAGGACTGATTGCAGTGACATAGTAGAATTGTTGTTGTTATTGTTGGCCATCTACAATGAATGCAAAGTTCACAAGTATTTTGATTATGAAAAAAATTCTCACTAAATTAACAACCTCAAGAATAATCATATTAATCTAGTGAGCAGAGTCCATATTTTACTCAACTTTTAAGTCAGCTTTGGCATGACAATTAAAATTAAGTTATTTATGTAGGTAACTCTTACCAATTACATCTCATGCAACTCTTAGATATTTATGGGATTTTGACATCATATGTCTCGGCATGTTTAAATCCCATCTAATGCCATTAGGCCCAAAACCGTTTTGATAACCTAATAAAGTTAAACCATTTTTAAACATATGGGTAGCACCATTACTTCCATCTGTTCCTCACTAATGTAACCTAATGTACTTCTACTTTGGTATAACCCATTAAGGTGATAAAGGTTTGACAAGTGTTTAAATATGGATGGGTATGTTAAATTTTAAATTTTATGTGTGAGGGATCTTGATTGGATTTTAATTTTCAATTAATAGATCTCATCATACATCTAGTATCACATACTCATGTAACATCATACACAACATCTAATATCAAGCATGCATATACAAACGTGTCACAAGATGGGTTTTAATCTAGATTGATCTCCATAAGCCAATATGAAGATCGGGCCATTCCTAGGTAGTAATAAGCAGCACCATGATGTCGATTCACCACCAACTTCAAGGTGAGATAGACAATTCCAGCTCCTCCATCATCACGGTTGGATTGCATGACTTCAAATGGCTTGCATTGTCTCTTGTTTTATTAAAACAATTAAATAAATACTACTAATAGTAAAATAAAATTACAATAAAATAAAAACGGCATGCAAGCCGTATTTAATAATTACAACCCTTGTAAAAACAATAATAATAACCTGCCAAACACATTGGTCAAAAAGGCCATACTGTGCACCATGTGAAGCAACACAACATGCAAAATATATCATGTTATCATATAGCATAAACAATTTGCATTAAAAAAGAAATAAATTATGATAGTGTATTTAAAACCAATTAATTCATAAGGTGCTACGAGCTGTTACGGCGGTTCCATCGTAAAACATTAGAGTTTTGTCTCAAAATTAAATTTTCTATTGATTCAACAACAAAATTTTGAATAAGCCGAAAAGCCATCAAAATCACATTAAAACAACGATATTATGTAATCTCATTACACATAGGGCTTATTTTCGCACCACCATAAACAATCATTGATAAATCAAATTGATATATGAATTCAGTCCATGTATTAATCTGATTAAGACAAAGCCAAAATCATATAACATGCTATTAAACACTTTAATGGTACTATCCCATTCGGATTCTTAATCATATTAATTCAATCCTTTAGGTTTCGATTCAATCAATTAATACCTTAACAAACCTATTAACTATGTCGCTCGCACAAAACCATAATATCACATATATTCAAAAACGCAAATCATGCCAAAATCATATACATCACATACATACGATCAAACATGGCATTATCGATTTTTATGAAAACACAATGGCTCTGATACCACTGTTGGGTTACGGGCAGAATATCCAATATGATTGGAACATAAATGCAATGGAATTTAAAATTTTTTTATCCCTTAACCCACCAAGGATCATGCGTCACAAAAACCGGGCTAAAGTGTGACGCCCCAAAACGGGTCCGTTGACTACCCCTCAACCCGCGGAATACAAGTGGATGCTCCAAGCTACCCGACGCCACTAAAATCGGGCGTAGTCCCTTTGTACTGGGAGCTCTACCCAAATACACCACCCGCATAACCGTCCCAATCAACAATCACATGAGTAAACGGCCTCGGGCCCATAATACAATACTCATCACAATATATCCAAACTATATCCAATAGTTTCAAGAGTTAATAAACTACTCTTATACAACATACATTAAACATACATTCTAATACACGTGATACAATGTGACACCAAAGTCACATCTCCGCTTTCTAAAACTCATGATCGAACCGTCTCGCACGCTCCCTATACCTATAAAAAGGGGGTCCCACGACTGGTGAGCTAATGCTCAAGAGAGAATCGCCTATGGGCTACTCTCCACCTAAGTGCCGTGTAATGTTCCAAAATAAACACACATTCAAGCAAATGCATTAGATCCTACTTGAATGTCTATACGACTAACTCAGATCCCGAGTCCTCACCGATTTCCCTCACACTCGCCTAAGCCTCGGGATAAGAATTATCATATTAGTGGACAACCTCCGATGAATATATATCAATCGGGGCCGCTCCGACGATTGATATATTATTCGTTGCGGGATTCAACCTCCGATGAATATCAATCGGGTCATCTACCACGGATATTTTAAATTTGGACTACCCTCCGATAATTAATGTTTTTAGACAACCCTCCGAACCGTTTTCTCTAGACTCATCTCATGCACTCACTCCTATAGTCCTAGGGTGTTCCAGTGCATATGGAATGCATGTATGCCAATCCCCATACAGTCTAATCACATGCAAATATATAAACATGAATATACTCGCATAATTCAAATCACACAATCATGTTATGTAATTATACAACTCATACATCACATCAAAATTAGCTCACAAGCGATTCAATTTGAATCATGACCAAACCCATATTTCACACAAAAATATATTTTCGTGTCACTATTCCTAGGAACAGTAAAACCCTAGGGTTTACGGTTCCAACACTCAACAATTTATCGGTTCACTTTGTGAACCCGCATTTCACGGCCATTTCCTGCCTCATCCAAATCAATCCATGATTTAAAGCATAATTTATGCTATCGAAGACCCAAACAATCTCACGTTACGGCCGCTTCACATTGGGTTCAATAAATCAAATCAATTCGTCCTGGGTTGGGATTCGATCAAACGGCCGTTCAAGGCCTCAATCCACTCAATATGTGATTAACACATGAATGCACACTCAAATCAACCTGTAATAAATTGCGGAGGCCTACGGGTCAGCTTCCATTTTGTCTCCAAAATTATATAAGATCTGGCCCCAAGCTGGGATCCGATCGTGATCGCTCACTCTACTCATTCAACTCAAACATTCGGTGAGAATACTCTAAATGGGAATAAACTCAAGTAGGGAGAACCCCTACCCTGGAGTTTGAGGAACCCATAACTGCACCCATGCGAAGCCCCTCTCCGTTGCAGCGCTCTCCTTCTTGTCCCGAAGACTACCGACTCGCCTGGACGCCATATTTCTAGAGAGAAGGAAGACTCTCTCTCACTAAAAGTTGCCATTTTCGTTTCTGTAAGACCTCCCCTGTATCCCACGTTTTCTCATCTTTTTAATTTGAGGAGATGAAGACTATTCACTATTTCGTCTTCTTGTGACTTAAATCAAACTTAAAAATGACCATTTTGTCCTTTCTTTTCCTAAGTGACATTCCTATGACTATCTCTAGCGCCTATTTTATTATTTCTCTACCATACCAATTTATGGCAATATGAGTACATGTTATATGTGACTTTCATCGTATCGAAAAATCGCTTTACTAAGACCGAAACGCGATGCCTCGGGGGTAACGTGTCAACTCCCATCACCTTTAATATTACGAAATTTACGTGCTAACTAGGATTTCACGCAGACGATTCCAACGATGCAATCCGCTTCGTCATCCGAGATCTAGAGAATTAATTATGATTTTAACCGAAATTACAATTTCAGAATCGAACACGATTTGCCATTTTTCCGTAAATTAGAATTCGGGGTCTTACATTCTCCCCTCTCAGCGAATTCTCATTCCGAAATTCAGACAATTACAACACCACATGCATATACAACGTGCACTCTAACACGCATGTAAATAGTCATTGAAATCTGGTAAATGACTAAACCACGTACCTTCATCCCCGAACAAGAAGGGATAGTGGCCCGCATCGTGTCCTCGCCTCCCACGTAGACTCTCCACCCATGGGCCGCCCTAAAGACCACTCAGCTTCCACTCGCCTTGCGCCGTAAGACCCGATCACGCTTATCAACAATGCACACCGTTCCTCCTCGTGAGGTCCCATCCGTGTCAAACCTCAACTGTCCCCAATCCACCACATGAGCTGGATCTGGAGTATATTTCTGGAGCATGGAGACGTGAAACACCTCGTGGACACCTGACATGCTGGGCGGTAACGCTAACCGGTACGTAACTGTGCCTACCCTCTCGAGTATCTCGAAAGGTCTAATGAACCTCGACGATAGCTTTCAATGCTTGCCGAACCTGACCACTCCCCTCTTATGCATAACCTTCAAGAAGATATGATCCCCAACCTCGATTTCGGTATGGTCGACGCCGTACACTGCATAGCTCGGTCGGGCTCGAGTCGCAGAAGACGCCGCTGATCAAGCTCACCTTCTCGTAGGTGCCCTAATCAAATCAGACCGTTGATGGAGCTCTCTCCCACCTCTAAATTCAACCTAATCTGATCTACATGGCCTCCCCATACAATGCCTCATATGGTGCCATCCATGTTGCCTCGCCTGATAACCATTGCCAGAAGAATCTCCACTAGGGCAAATGCTCCTCTACCCTTATGACCTAGGACACATGCTCACAGCGTGTCCTCTAACACCCGTATGTAATCCATACAACACGTAACCCTACACAACCCTTGCTTGGTGTGTAAACGCTAACCTCTCCAAGGTCACAATCACTGACAATCCAATGGACCGTCAATCTAGTCCATGTCATGAATGACATCCATTTACCGAGCCTCGCAAATTAACAACACCTAATGAAATTTCAAAAGGGTTATCCAAACCCGAGTCACCCTCTAATTCTATCACTCAACTCTATGCGTGATAACCATGTTCGTGTGTGTTTTCATCTCTGCAACATAACTCTTCTAGCCACTTCGGTTCTTCGCTTACAATGCAAATTTCGATATCTCCACTGCCCTTACACCCACACAGGAATTCGAGATACCTCCCCGGCCCTTACACCCAATACGTAAATTCGATATCTCTCCTGCCCTTACACCCACACAGACCTGATACTACCGCGGTCTCCTTCACCCTAACTCCAAAGCCACCTTAGGGGATTAACGACTTTTCGCTTTGCCCAACACATTTTAATTACTCTTCATTTACTGAATCGAACTGTGAGTCTTCATGAAACGTAGTCCTAAAGACAAACTCAACCCACACTCACCATGAGTGGTGAATGATAGTATCGTGCACCCACACCCGACTCAACGCAATGTTACCATGCATGCGAACGCAATAATGCCATACTGTGACACCCTATCCCAGGTCCACCATGAGCAGAATCTGAGAGATCTCTCACGCATAATCCAGACCTATCAGGTCAACTCTCACCCTACATCCTAGGGAAGAACATCTATACCTGGCTTCTCTAAAGGCCTTAACCTCTAAGCCCAATCCACGTCGTGGCCTGGGTATGACAACCCGCCAGTCTCAATCCACATCGACAACCCGATGGTCATTAACTCATCCATGTCAACTCCGACAATCAACAACCAATGTGTCTACTACCCTAAGGTCCACCACGCCCGCTAGAGCAACTCCTCGATCTCGGTCTCGACTTCGACCCACACCCGCCCTCCGGCCTATCCGTGTCAGCCGGAAGTGCTCAGATAGCACCGAATCCAATCCAGTTCCTCTAACCATTACCAGTGGTGGAGGAATGAACTATACTCTCTCGTCTCTACTGGGCTAATCGGGGACTGCATTGTCCCAAAGCCCTCGATCCCTCCGGGGCAACCTTCACTCATGCTCAATCCCGACTTAGTCCCGAAACTAAGCAGAAGTAAGTCTTCGCTCTTCTCCGAACCAAGAGAAAGCCGATCCTCCTCGCTACCAACACCCGTATTCGAAAGGTTCCGTATCCTCACTCTCTCTCTATGGTCGTACGTCCCAACCATGGAGTCCATATCCCAGGCGAAATCCTACAATCCCGCCCCGAATGGACAACTTCGCCCCATTCTCGAATCTTCCGGCGGATACCCCGCCAATCCCAAGAAAACTACGTGATCTCGAAGATCGACATCTCGGCCCTCTCAACTTATCACCGGCCTCAACCTTCTCTAGGTCGACCGACACCACGTGTCCTAAAAAATATCCCCGCAAGCTAAACTCAGATTATCAACTTAGTACGCTTGATGGTCTCTCAAGAATCAGAACACAATCCTCAAGTGATACCATGCTCCCACTGATCGAGTAGATCAAGATGTCATCCACGAAGACGACGACAAACTGATCTAAATAGGCTTGGAATATCCTATGCATGAGGTCCATGGAATTACGGCCGCGCATTCGGTTAACTGGCGGGCATCACCAGAACTCATAGTGCCCATAACGCGTCCTAAACGCTGTCTTAGGAATATCTCGTCCCAACCTCACCGATGGTAACCAGTTAAAGGTCTATCTCGAGACTCACGCCCTCTCAATCGACAAACAAATCGCCAATCCCTGTGAAGCATACCGATCACGATCGTAACCCGTTCAACCGCTCAGAAATAATGTACGCCGGCACTAAGGTCCTTCTTCTTCGCAAATAGAACCGAGCTCTATGGTGAAGTGCTCGGTCTAATGAACCCCTTGTCTAATAGCTCCTGTAACTGGACTCTGAGTTCCTGCAACTCAACTGGTGCCATCCTATGCGAAGTCATAGAGATGGGTGTAGTACCAAGGTGTAACTCGATACCGAAGTCTACTACCCTCTGTGGAGGTAGTCCAGGTAGCTCATCTGGAAAAACATCCATACTCGCACACTACCCGAGGTAGATCTAAGTCTGGTCTCACCTCGTCCTCTAGGGTAAGGCTCGCTAGCCAACCCGCCAACTGTCCTTGACGCCTGGACTCATATAATCGTCCTCCGGGGCAAAATATCATGCTGGTCTCCTCTAAAATACTCACAGAGTACCGCCTTTAAGCGTGTAGGCTGTGAATCCTCCTACGCCACAATCGATAACAACCTCTGTAATCTATCACTCGTGATGATCAGAAGACCGAGAAATTCCACTGGAATAAGGGCAAAATTGTAATGATTATAAAATTGCATTTCGTTAAAATACGGAATTAATTTTCAGGATCTCGATGACTAAACGGATTGCACCGCTGGAATCGCCTCGCAAATCTAGTTAGCACGTAAAATTCGTAATATTCCGAGACACAGAGTTGGCACGCTCGAGGCATCGCGCCGTGCCGTGAAAACGCATTTTGATGCGACGAAGTCACATATAACAAGTACCATGCGGTATAAGTAGAGAAAATGTGAAAATGGACTACGAGATAAAGTCAATATCAATTTGGTAAAAGAGGGACGAATGGTCATTATGGATTTGGATTTTAAGTCACTAAAGGACAAAGTTGTAATAGTGCTTCTTCCTCCTTCATAAACCAAGGCAAAAACGTGGAATGCATTTTTTGAAGATCCAAGAGCTACTTTTGAGAGCTCTTTAGAGAGAGAGAAACTTTCTCTATAAATACGATAAACCGATCATTTGGCAGATTTTCTAGACAAGAAGGAGAACTACTCTGACGCAGAGAGGGCTTCTGGTACCGGATTTAAGAAGTTTCTTCAAACTCCTAGAGGTAGGGTTTCCCACTTGAGTTTTATTCCTCTTTAAATACCTTGCAAATGTTCGAGTCGAATGAGGCCGTGAGGGGCCGTTTGACCTGGGCCCAAACCTCGAATCGAAATGTTTGATTCGAGACCTACCTAACAAAGTCCGTATTCTCGCTCTACTACCATTTGGGTTGAATGTGTGATTAATGGTCCATAAATTATGATTAGTTGATTTGAGGCCTCAACGAATACTGACGGCCCCAAACCTTAGGGACCTAATTGATATTAATTTTTGAAATCAAATGTAGTAGCCGTGGATCGCTATGGTTGATTGGGTGGTCAATGTTGTGTTTTTGTGATAAATCATGTGGAATTGATTTGGATGAGGCTTCTAAATGGCTTGAAACCTGGGTTCACTAAGTGAACCGATGAATGGATGCGTTTCAACCATAAACCTAGGTTTTACCGTCAGGTCGGTGACACAAAAATATATTTTTGTGTGAATATGTGTTTGGCCGAGGAATTAAATTAAATTGCTCGTGTTTGATCATTAGCCCATGAGCTAATTTTGATGTATGAGTTGCAAATGTATTAATATGATTGTGTGATTTGAATTATGCGGTAAGATCTATTTATATATTTGCATGTGATTAGACTGTATTTGAACTGCATATATGCATTCTTATATGCACTGGAACACCCTAGATTATATGGGAGGAGGCATGAGATGAGTCTAGAGAAACGGTTCTGAGGGTTGTCTAAAAACATTAATTATCTAGGTAACTAAATTAAAAATACTTCAACGTCTGAGCGCCCAATTGATATTCATCGGAGGGTAGTCCACAAAACAACAATATCAATCAAGCCTGAGCGCCCAACTGATATATATATAGCATCTGAGGGTTGTCCAATAATAAAACAATAATTTCATACAGTGCTTAGCGAGTGTGAGAGAGCCGTTGAGGACTCGAGATCTAAGTTGGGTCAGTGTAGACATTCAAGTAGGATCATGCAATTGCTTGAATGTGTGTGTTTACTTGGAACATTGCACTGCACTTAGATGGTGAGTAGCCCACTTAAGCATTCTCCTGCATCGAGCTTTAGCTCAATTCCGTCATGTATCCCTTTTACAAGCATAGGGATGCAAGGAGAGTCCGTTCTGGTCTCGAGGTTGTTTTAGAAGAAAGCCTGATGTGGCCTGGTGTCACACTCTATACTTGTATTAGAATGCTTTTCATTTTAATATATGTTGTATAAGAGTAGTTTATTAACTCTTGAAACTATTGGATATAGTTTGATATATTGTGACGAAAGTATTGCACATGGGCCCAAGATACTGCTTTACTCATGTCGGGATTATATCGACCTGCTTAGACAGTATATGCAAGTACCAGATTAAGTAGAGCTCTCCCGCACAAAGGAGACTCGCCCGATTGGCATCAAAATCCACATCCACTTGCATTCCGGCAGTTGACTCGGTAGGGTCAACGAACCCGGATCTGGCCACATCATTTAATGACATCCATATACCGAGTCCTTGCCGACTCACCCACACCTAATGCAATTTCCAATGGGTATCCAAATCTCGAAATACCCCGGTTCCCATCACTTTTAACTTTAAGTCTACGTGATAACCGACGTTGCGTTTTCATCTGACACATAACCTTCTGGCCACACTTCAGCCTCTCAGATTCACACGTAAATTCTGATATCTCCCCGAGCCCTTACACCCTAACTCCGTGATTCTCACCTTAGGGGATTAACGTAACTCTTTTCGCTTGCCCAACACACTTTAATTATTCTTCATTTATCGACCGAACTATGAGTCTTCATTGCACTCAGTCCCAAAGACAAACTCAACCCACACTCACCATGGATGTGAATGATCCGCTACCGCGCACCCACACCCGACCTCGACGCGATGTTACCGCACGCGAAAGCAATAAACGTCATACCAGACATCCAACTCGGGGTCCACCATGAGCTTAATCCGAGAGACTTCACTCATAATCCCGACCTATCGTGTCAACTCACCCTACATCCTAAAGGAAGAAACATCTATACTGGGCTTCTAAAGGCCTTAATCTCTAAGCCCAAATCCAGAGATGTCGTGGCCTAAAGTATAACCCGGCTCAGTTCCACTACACGACAACCCGATGGTTGTCAACTCCATCCATGTCAAGCCTCGATAATCAATAACCACAGTCTACCACCCTAAGGTCCACCACGCCCGCCGCTCAACTTTGATCCGCCCTGATTCTCGACTCCACACTCCGGCCCCTCCGCCTATCGTGTCGCTGAAATGCTTGTATAGCACCTCGAAACTGAAACTAGTTCCCCAACCCTCACTAGTGGAGGAATGAATTGGGTACACTGCTCTGCGCCTAACTAGGACTGTGTTGTCCCAAAGTCTCGGATCCCATCTCCGGGGTAATCCCGTCTCACACATGCCTGGGGCTACCAAGCAGTAAACAACACATCACCTGGGCCCCGCCCCGACCAACCGCCCAATCCTAGCCCGGGTCCCCAAACTCATGAAGTAGAAGTCTTCTGCCTCTTCCCCGAACTAGAAGAAGGCTGATCCTCCCTCTCGCTACCAACACCCGTATCCCGAGTGCTCCGAGCATCCTCGATCTCTCTCTCTATGGTCAGGACTGTCCCAACCATGGAGTCCATGTCCCGTAGGCGAAGTCCTACGATCCTGTCCCGAATGGACAACTTCAGCCCATTCTCGTGTCTCTCATAATACTCATCCAATCCCAAGAAACTACGTATCTCGAAGATTGATATCTGCCTCCCAACTCATCAATGCCTCAACCTTCTTTGAGTCGACTGACACTCTTGATGCTGACACCACGTGTCCCAAAAATCTCACCGCAATAAAACTCTTACTTACCGAACTCGCGTACATTGATGGTCTCAACAATTGTAAACGATCCCTGCGATACTCATGCTCCCACCCGACGAGGAGCAGATCAAACACATCCACAAGACCACGACAAACTGATCTACATGTGGTCGAATACCCTATGCATGATCCACGAATGCCGCAGCATTCTTCAACCAAGTGGCATCACCATAAACTCAAGTGCCCATAATGCATCCTAACGCTATCTTAGGGATATCCGTATCCTAACCTCACTTGATGGTAACCAGCATATATTCCACCCTGAGTAGACTCGCGCTCCTCTCAACTGATCAAACAAATCTTTAACCCTCGATAGTGGGTACCGATTCTTGATCATAACCCTGTTCAACCGTCGGTAGTCAATGCACAGTCTAAGGGTCTTGTCCTTCTTCGCAAATGCAACCTGAGCGCCCATGGTGAAAGTGCCACCTAATGAACCCTCATTCAATAGCTCCTCGTGAATCGGACTCGAGTTCCTCGTAATCAACCGGTGCCATCCTATACGGAGTCATAAAAATGGGTGAAGTACTAGGGTGTAACTCGACATCGGTCTACCACCCTGTGGAGGCGAGATCTGCAGCTCATCCGAAAACATCCACATACTCGCATACCACTCTGTGTGCAGATCTAAGTCCTAATCTCTCGTCTTCTGTGGTAAGGCTCGCACCTAACCCACTAACGTCCTCGACACTTGACTCGTGATCCCATATGGGAAAATATCATGTCATTCCCCGAAACACAACACGAGTACCGTCCCCACGTATAAAGCAGAATCCTCCTACGCTCACACCCACAACTATCCTGTAAGCTATCAGCCAATCCATCCCTAGGATGACATCGAACTTTAACATGTCCATGATCCTCAGGTCCACTGTGAGTAGAGTCCCTGAGATCTCTAACTCGCAACCTCGACCTATCATCCTTATTCTCGCCCTAATCCCTAGGAGAACTCAAATACAATGGCTCCTCTATGGTCTCTAGAGGTCCTTGCCCACTTCCACCATATTTCAAGCCTCACTTCTAGCCGGAATGCAACCGGCCTATCCCGGCAGTGCCGAGGTAACTTCCATAGCCTCTAACACCTTCTCGGTCTTTATGAACCAATGGTTTGCCACCATCTGATCCCTCCTCCCCGTGAATGCCTGGAGGATGATGCTCTGAGGTTACTAGACCTCCCCGACTACACTGCTATACCAAACAGGCTATAGCTATCGCTTGGGCTCCACAAATTCTCAGCAAAGGCCCGATCAAACACTCCGTAGTCTGGTCAATGTTCAGGTGCTCGACCAAAGGCCCCGTGGACGCTCTACGTCCTCTACTAGCCATCTACATATGTCAAATGGCAATAAGATTCATGTAATTTTCATTTCATTTCCAACTAGAAATGCACATTACCAATTACTATCAGACTTGACAACCATGAACTGACTCGTTCATTTCCTAAGTGGCGCTAACTTCCAACCACTCAATTCATTTATTCCGATAAAATTCTAAGCTTTCCTGTTCATTTCATTATCCAAATCCCTAAGGTCATAGCTCCTAACCTTAACATTCACCCTTTTTCCTATACACATTACACCATGATAATTTCCCACGAACTATCACAAGAATCACGATTTCAAATGGTAGTTGTCATAATACAAAGATCTTTAAGGCATAGACACAAATTTCTGAGACACTATTCATACACATAACTCAAGTTAGATATATATTTATCTGCATTTACAAGTAATGCAAGACAATTAATTATACATTTAAAATATTTTTATCAACAAAATTTCATTTTTGAAATTTCATTTTCGCAATTTCATTTTTGAAAATTTCATTTTTTTTTTGAAATTTTTGTGTCCCATTTTATTAAATTTTATTTATTTGATTTTTTCAAAAAAAAAAATTCAAATTTACTGCTCATTCCGACCGATCAACATTACTGTTCATAGTTACTATTCAACTGACATCATAATATTAATACAAAATCAGACAAACACATTTCCAAAGCAGCCCCTTGTCAGCCTTGCAATACACCTTCCTAAGCCCTCCTATTGCAATACACTTCCTCATGTTGCACACAATCGAACTCCTTCCTAAGCTTTTCACAATACAACATAGTATTGCAATACAAACTTAGCCCTCGTTTCTTCTCTCTCGCAATACAATTTTCGTGTATTGCAATACAATGCTCTACAACTCACTCTTCATGTCACAATACTATGCCTTTCGTAATACAATTCTCACTACCATTTCCAGCCCTCTATTACAATAATACAATTGCAAGGCTTGCAATACACTTTTTTTCTTCACAATACAAATCGATTCAAGAAGAAATTTTTTATTTTTTCAATATTTTTTTTCATTATATTTTTTTTCCAGCTTATTTCCAGACCGGGAGACACAAAAAATTTATATACATTTTTTTCTCCAATACATCCACAAATTTATAAAATTTATTTTCACTCATTTTCTTCAACTTACACACCGTGAAACTTTTTTGAGAAAATATTTCTTCTTATCAAAATTTTTTTTCATTTCCAAATGACCGAAAACACTAAAAATATTTATGCCTTTTTTAATTTTTTTTTCATTTTCCATAATACTCAAATAAATTTATAAAAATTTATTTTACTCAATTTTCTTCAATTTTACAACTTGTAAAACTTTAGAAATTTATTTTCTTTCCCTCATAACCAAATAAATTTATCAAATTTATTTTCTTTGCTTTTAAAATTTCTTCTCATTTTCCAACAACCCAAATAAATTTAGCTCTATTTTATTTAATTTTTCTTCACTCTTATAATCGTAAAACCTTAAAAATTAAACTTCTTCAATTCTAAACCAAATAAATTTATTCCACTTATTTTATTTCATTTTGTCTCGCGCTCACTCGTAAAACTTCACCATTTTCTAACACATTCATGTGCTAAGTACTAAGCACACAACATTTCACAACTCACATACAACATGGCATACACACCATCATACAATAATTCATCAAATCACACAAAACACATCAACACATGCATGTAGTGTCCTAGTTTTGTTCTGTGATTTCCTAGGTAATCTCATACCTAAACCGAACATCGAACCACACCTAGTGGTGATGCTCTCACTCAACTATGGCCTAAACCCAAATCCTCAATCTATAGGTTTCCATATACCCATACTCTACATCAAACCACCCTAGTGGTGATGGATACCCAAACTCGAGCTCCCTAGGTGGCCCAGATACCCAAGTCTCCGATACCAAGCCATGACGCCACAAAACCCGGGTCCGTTGACTCACCACAACCCACCTGAATACTCGCTGTGGAATGCTCCGGGTGACCCGACACTTTTCACAAAATCCCGCGCAGTCTCCTTTGTACTAGGAGCTCTACTCAAATACAAACCTGCACATTCCGGCCCCAAATAGTGCAATATAATCTAATATATCCAACACATATAATACGACCACTGGGGCCCATAAACAATACTCATTCATACCAACTATATACCCAATAGCCTAAGAGTTAATATGTTTCTACTTTATACAACATATATCAAACTTATGTAGTTCTAATACATGTTTAAATCAGAAACCAAAGCCACAACTCGGGGCTTTCTTCTAATCCCCGCCTCTAGGATCTAGTCGCCCCTCGCACGCTCCTTGTACCTATAAAATAATATCCCTCGACAGGCAGAAGCACGCCTCGCAGTTGAATCACTCTAAGCCGCTACTTCACCACCTAAATAAGACCCGAGAAATCCCAATTTTGGAATAAGGGTAAAATCATACTCTCTCTGACATAAATTGTAATTTCGGGTTAGTAACTGTAATTTATTATTTAGATCTCTGATGAAGAAATGGATTGTACCGCTGAATCGCCTCGCGAATCTAGCTAGCACGAAAATTTCGTAGTTCGAGACAAATGGAGTTGACACGCCGAGGCATCGCGGTTCAGGTGTCGTAAAACGATTCTTGAGGCAACGAAAGTCACATATAACACGTACTCATGTACCATAAGTGGTATGAGTAGAGGAATTATGGAAATGGACGGCCGAAATAGAGCCGAATATCAAAACTGGTAAATGAAGGGACATAATAGGCATTTTGGATTTTGATTTTAAGTCACAAGATGACAAAATAGCAAACAGTGCCAATCTTCTTCATTAAATCAAGAGCAAAACGTGAATTTGGGGGGGATTTTGACAATGAGTTGCAATGGGTGCCGTTTTGAGAGAAATTTAGAGAGAGAGAGCACTTCTTTAGAAATACACGCGATCCAACCGCTGGCATTTTCTGGACAAGGAACCGCTTCTACGCGGAGAGGCTTCGCGTGGGTACCGGGATTTAGGAGTTTTCAAACTCCAAGAGGTAGGGCTTCTCCCTTACTTGGTTTTATTCCTCTTTTAAATACTTTGCAAATGTTTCTGAAATGAATGAGGCCTCAGGTCGCTTTGACTCCGCCCCAAACCTTGGGACCGAATTGATACACTTTGAAATCCAAATGTAGCAATGTGATTGCCATGTATTGATTTGGGTGGTTGAATGCTGTATTTTGTGATAAATCATGGATTGATTTGGATGAGCTTTAAATGGCCGTGGAAATGAGGGTTTACAAAGTGAACCGATGAATGGATGTGTAGCTTGAATCGTAAAACCCCAGGTTTTATCACATAGAATAGTCACACAAAATATATTTTTGTGTGAAAATGTGCTTGGTCAAGGATTCAAGTAAATGCTCAGGTTTGATCATTAGCCCAAGTGAGCTAATTCTTTGATGTAATGAAAGATAATTACATAACATGATCAGGTGATTTGATTATGCGAGTATATCCATGTTTATATATTTTGCATGTGATTAGACTGTATTGAATTGGCATATGCATTCCATGTGCACTGAACACCATAGGACTATAGGAGGAGTGGCATGAGATGAGTCTAGAGAAAAACGGTTCTGAGGGTTGTCTAAAATATTAATTATCTGAGGGTAGTCCAAATTTAAAATATCATAATGAGGCTTAGGCGAGTGATGGATTCGTGAGGACTCCTGATCCGGGAAGTTGGTCATGTAGACATTCAAGTAGAGGATCATGCATTTGCTTGAATGTGTTTAAATTGGAATATTGCACATCACTTAGGTGGTGAGTGTTCACTTAGTGTATGATTCTACCGAGTGCTTAGCTCACCCGCCGTGGGACCCCCTTATTTTGATAAAAGGCTGTGGAGCGTGCGAGGGGACGGCTCGCCCTAGAGACTGAGATTAGAAGAAAAGCCGGATTGTGGCTTTGGCTTTGACGATATTTACATGTATTAGAATTTGAGTATTTTAATATATGTCAGATGAGTAAAACATTTGAACTCTTGTAATTATTGGATATATAGTTGATTCATAGTTGGTATGTATATTATATTGTTAAGGCCCATGGCTTTATTACCTATGTGATTGACATATTGGATTATACTGCAATCGCTTGGGATAGATATGGTAGATTGTATCTGGGTAGAGCTCTCGCACAAAGAGACCTTCCACCCCATTTTCGAACTCCGGTGGTTCAACCCGACATCCACTTGTATTCGTGCTGGGATTCGTAGTCAACGGACCCCTAGATCGGCGCCACAGTACTTGGTATCAGCCAGTGATACGTAATACTCAGGAGCCTTGGTCAGTATCCATCACCACTTGGTGAATTTATTGTGTGTTTGTGTGCATGACATGTTTCATGTGTTGAGATTTTTATGTGTGCTTGGTGATTAGCACATGGGTGTGTTAGAAAATATTTTAGAAAATATTTTGAGTGGTACAATGTACAAAACTGGAGGAAGAATATAAAAGAAATAGATTTTTATACATTTATTTGGTTTATTGGATAATGAATTGAAATTCTAATAAATTTGAGGTTAGAACACTGTGTAAGGTGGTTGTATAAAGAGATCTTTAGAGATTCGACCATTTTCCAGTAATTAAATTACAGTAAATAATAATAATACATAATTTCTAGAGTTTTACAAAGGTAAACCGAAAGAAATTAAGGAAAATAAATTCTTATAAATTTATTTGGTTTAGGGAGGGGAGAAGAAATTTAATTTTTAAGGTTTTACAGTGTAAAACTAAAGAAAATTAAATAAAATAAATTTTACTAAATTTATTTGGGTTGTTGGAAATGAGAAGAAATTTATAGCAAGGAAATGAATTATAAATTTGTTTGGTTAAGAGGAGGAGAAAATAATTTTCTAGATTTTGCAGTAAATTAAATAAATGGATAAAATAAATTTTATAAATTATTTGTTATTATGGAAAATGAAAAATATGAGATAGAGATATATATATATATATATATATATATATATATATATATATATATATATATATATATATATATATATATATATATTTTTTAATTTTTTCCAATGGGTTTGAAATGAAAAAAATGATTTTTATGATTTTCCAATCATTGAAATAAAACAAAAATTGTGTCGAACTGCTTCATTACTTCACCCAATTGAGACAGAAAAGTAAATCAGACATACATAATGCAATGTATCAGAATAAAGAGTAATAATGAGAAGGTGTATTGCAATACACCTTGTTAGGTTAAACTGGGACACAAAGCTCAGACAGTAATAAGAGAAGCAATATCGGGCCGAGGCATAGCAGGTCACGATACACTTCGTATCGCGGATCGAGGCAACCAATAGGCTGGTTCGTAATAAATACAAAAATTATCGCGATCAAGGACAAGGTAGCCGCACGCCACGCAGTAGCGCCAGTGCGCCGGGCGCGCAGGGCGCGCAGACGGCGCCGCGCACTACGAGATCGCGCCAACAGCGCGGCAGCGGCGCTGGGCGCCGGGCGCGCGTTCGTGGGGCGCGGCGCGGGCGCGCAGCGGGGAATACAGAAGAGCAAAGACTGCGGTCCGCATTATGGCAGCCCGGGCTCTGGCGGCATCACGCCTAGTTGCTACACGGCCAGCGCTACGACACGGCTTACCGTGCGCGCTTCTGGGCGCCGTATATAATGGCCACGGTACACCGCTTTGGTTTTCAACCCGTTTTTCACTCATTTTTCCCCAGTCACTAAATGAACACTGCTCATCAGAAAATAAATTGAAAAATATTTTAAAATTTAATAATATTAAAACAAATATAATAAAATTTGATAAAATTTTCAAAATAAAATTTCAAAAATAAAATTTTGAAAATAAAAACTTTGTGGAAAACAATATTTTAAATGCAAATTGATTGCCTGGTGACACTTAAATGCAAGGACAATGTGTATACAATTCGATTTAGGTGTATGATTATGTCTCTAGGCCGTGCTTATGCCTTAGAGATACCGTATTGTATTTAACTACCATTGGAAATTGTGATTGCTTGCCATTGCAGAGGAAACTATATGCATGGTGTAATATGTATAGAGAAAGGGTGAATGCTAAGGTTAGAACCATGACCTAGGATTCGATACTGAAATGAATAAGAGAACTTAGAACCTTATTGGAAATAAATAAATTGGAGTGGTTGGAATTTAGCACCACTTAGAAATGAACTGTCAATATGGTCAGGTCTATTAGTAATTGCATGTAACATATTAGACCTGGAAAATTAAATGATTCTTGCTTGCCATTTGAAACAATGATGGCTAGTTTCCAGGACGAGGACGTAGAGGGCGTCCTACGTGGTACCGGTCGACAATCACAAGATTGGGATAAGCAAGCCTTGCTGAGTTTAGGGTGACACAACAGCCACATTCTATCAGCCGGTGGCAAGTGTAGACAAGAAGATCCCAACCCCAGGTTTGTGTATGTATCATCCTCCGACACTCCGACATTCACGTGGGGAAGAGACCCGATGGTAAGGCACCATTGGCTCATACAGACGAGAAAGTGTTAGAGGTTATGGAGATTACCTTCCGACGCGACCGATTAGACTACCAAGGCTCCGCCTAGAGGTCGGTGACCATAAAGAAGCCTTTTATAAATGAGTTCTCCTCAGATTAGTGGCGAGAATAAGAATGGATAGGTCGGTGCTGGCGGAATAGAGATCCTGTGTGACTCTACTCACAAAGGACTTGAGGATCATGGACATGTCAAAGTTCGATGTCATCCTAGAGACGGATCGGGCCGATAGCTTACAACGTCAAGCATCGATCGTGTTTCAGGAGAGTGCTACCGCCTATAATGCCAGGACTCCGCACTGTGTGATATTTCGTGGGGACAAGAATGACATTTTTCCCGTACGCATACGAGTCCGTGTCAGACGCGAAGGGCTGGCTAGCGAAATCTAATTCAGAGTGACTTATGGCAGATCGACTTTGATCTACCTCGAGTACAAGGTGCAAATACGTGGATGTTTTTCCGCATGAGCTATCTGACTACCTCCACTGGGAGGTAGTAGACTTCTAGATTGAGTTACACCCCGGTATTTCACCCATTTCTATGACTCGTGATAGGATGGCACCTGGCTGAGTTGCGTGAACTCGCAGTCCGAAGCATAGAGCTATTAGCTTGGACAAGGGGTCTATTGCATCAAGCACTTCACCATGGGGTGCTTCGGTTCTGTTTGTGAAGAAGAAGAACAAGACCCTTCGACTGTGCATTGACTACAAACAGCTGAATAGGGTTACAATCAAGAACTCCAGATCCATTACCGAGGATTGACGATTGTTTGATCATTGGTAGAGCGAGTCTACTCCAAGCATGACCTTTGCACCGGTTACCACGCCTGAGGTTAGGACAGATATTCCTAAGACAAACAAGTAGGACGCGTTATGGGCACTATGAGTTTACTGTGATGCCCTTGGATTGATGAATGCGCCAAATGCAGATCTACGGACCTCATGCATAGGGTGTTCCAACCTTATCTAGATCACTTATCTTAGTCTTCGTGGATGACATTTCGATCTACTCCCAAATGTGAGGAAGGAGCATGAGTATCACTTGAGGATTGTGTTGCGCTACCGAGAGACCATCAGCTGTACACTAAGTTCAGTAAGTGCGAGTTTTAGCTAATTAGGGAGATTTTGGGACACGTGGTGTCAACACTGTGAGTGTCAATGAACAGAGAAGGTTGAGGCAAGACAAGTCGGGAGAAACCGAACGTCAATCTTCGAGATACGAGTTTCTCGGGAATGGATGGCACAGAGATTCGAGAATGGGCTGGTTGTCCATTCAGGCGTGATTGTAGGATTTCGCCACGGACAATGTGGACTCCATGGTCAGGGACGACCTCACCATAGAGAGAGATCAGGATGCGAACACTCCTGGATAATGAAAAGGTAGCAAGAGGGAGGATCCGCTTCTGGGCCGGAAGAGGCGTAAGACTTCGCTTCCACACTGGGGCTTCGTGACTAGTGGCCAGATCGAGCATGAGTGACTGACGCCTCAGACAGGATCCCAAGACTTGGGACAATGCAACCCCAAGAATGAGGGACAGAGTATAAGGCCCATTCCTCCACACCCTAGTACCTGGGTCGAGGAACTAGTTTCGCTTCGAGGTTCTATCTCAAGCACCCTCAATGAAGACAGTCACAAAGGGGCCGAGTGTGGGTCAAAGTCAGATTGTGATCAGAGTTGCGCAGCGGAAGCATGGTGGACTTTAGGGTAGTAGACCTATTGGTTGTGATGTCAGGTTGACATGGATGAGTTGACAGCCATCGGGTTGTCAGTAATTGAGACCTTAGCCGGGTTGTCATACTCGACATGGCAATGGATTTGGGCTTAGAGGTTAAGGCCTTTAGAGAAGCCAGGTATAGATGTTCTTCCCAGATTAGGTGAGTTGACCAAGAGTCTGGATTATGAGTGAGAGATCTCCGAGATTCTGCTCATGGTTGACTCGGGATAGGGTGTCACAGTATGGCATTATTGTGTGCGTGTGCACGGTAACATCGCGTCGAATCGGGTGTGGGTGCACGGTATGGTCATTCACCACTCTTGGTGAGTGTGGGTTGAGTTTGTCTTTAGGACTACGTCCAATGAAGACTCATAGTTCGAATCAGAAAACGAAGAGAAATTAAAGTGTGTTGGGTAAAGCGAAAAAGGGGCCGTTAATCCCCTAAGGTGAGGAGCCTGGAGCAGCGAAGGAGCCTGCATCCGAAAGGTCCTGTGGGTGTAAGAGACCCAGAGATATCCCAATTCCTGTGTGTAAGAGACCCGTGGAGATATCCGAAATTTCTGTGTAAACGAAAGAGGCTCGAAGTGTAAGCCGAAGAGTTATGTTGCTCGAGATGAAAACACACAAACATGGTTATCACGCAGACTTAGAGTTGAGTGATAGGAGTCGAGAGAGACTCGAGATGAAAACACACGGACATGGTTATCACGCAGACTTAGAGTTGAGTGATAGGAATCGAGGGTGACTCGAGGTTGGATACCCTTTTGGAAATTGCATTGGGTGTTGTTGAGTCGCAAGGCCTCAGATATGGATGTCATTCATGACATGGGACTAAAGGATAAATTCCATTGGATTGTCGTTGATTGTGACCTTGGGAAGGTCGGCTACACACCAAGTAAGGGTTGTGTACATACGCAGCGGATTATATACATGTGGAGGACACGCCGAGGATGTCCTAGGTCATATGGTAGAAGAGCAATTGCACTTAGTGGAATTCGCCACAACAACAAGCATGTGCGAAAGATAGCCGATGGCACCGTATGAGGCATTGTATGGGAGGCCATGTAGATCACCGTTATGTTGGACCGAGGTGGGAGAGAGCTCCATCACTGGTCCTGATCTGATTGGAGACACCTCTGAGAAGGTGAGCTTGATACGATAGCGTCTTCTCACGGCTCAGAGCCGGCAGAAGAGCTATGCTAATGTGCGACGTCGACCCTTAGAGTTCGAGGTTAGTGATCGCGTCACGGTAAGACGCCCAAGAGGAGTGGTCGTTCCTAAGAAGCGTGGGAAGCCATCGTCGAGGTTCATCGACCCTTCGAGATACCTCGAGAGGGTGGTGGGGCAATGGGCTGGCATCGGTTAGCGCACCGCCCCAACATGTCAGGTATCCAAGAGGTGTTTCATGTCTCCATGCTCGTGAGCTATATCAGATCCACTTCATGGGTGGATCGGGGACAAGATAGAGGTTGACACCTGATGTAACCTTCGAGGAGGACCAGGCATTGTGGATAGTCAGATCGTTTGCAACGCAAACCGTGAGGCTAGTGCTGGTACTATGGAGGCACTATGAGTGGAGGAGTCCACGAGAGCGCTAGGACACGATGCGGGCCATCATCCTTCTTGTTTAGGGATGAATGTACGTAGTTGAGTCGTTTAAAATTTAAATGATTGTTTACATGCATGTTAGAGTGCACGTTGCATATGCATGTGCGTGATTGTGATTATCCTGAATTTCGGGACGAAATTCCTTTTAAGGAGGGGAGAATGTAAGACCCAAGAAATTCCAATTTCTGGAATAAGGGCAAAATCGTAATTTCGATTACAAAATTATAATTTCTAAGCAAAAACTGCAATTTATTCTCTAGATCTCGATGACTAAATGATTGTATCGTTGGAATTTTGCCCCGCGAAATCTAGCTAGCACGTAAAATTTCGTAAAATTTCGAGACAGTCGGAGTTGACACGTTTTTCAAGGCATCACGGTTTGGGTGCCGTAAAACGATTTTCGAGGCGACGAAAGTCACATATAACACGTAATCATGTACCATAAGTGGTATGAGTAGAGGAACATGAAATGGACGGGTCGAAATAGAGCCGGTCATCAAAATTGGTAAAACGGCGGACATAATAGGCATTTCGATTTCGATTTTAAGTCACAAGATGACAAAATAGAAAATAAAGGCTAATCTTCTTCATTAAATCAAGAGCAAACGCGGAATTTGGTGGGGATTTTGACAATGAGTTGCGGTGCCGCTGAGAGAAATTTAGAGAGATAGCAATTTTTTCTCTAGAAATACACGCGATCCAACCGCCAAGGCCTTCGACAAGAAGGAGAACCGCTTCACGCGGAGAGGGCTTCGTATCGGATTTAGAGAGTTTTCTCAAACTCCGAGATAGGGTTCCCTTACTTGGGTTTTATTCCCTTAAATACTTGCAAATAATTGAGCCGAACGAGGCCGCGAGGGGTTGCTGACGGCCCCAAACTCGGGACCGACCGATATTAATTTTTAAATCCAAATGTAGCACTGGTGATTGCCATGGCTGATTTGGGTGGTTGAATGTTGTATTTCTGTGATAAATCATGGATTGACGGATGAGTGCTTAAATGGCAAGAAATGCGGGGCTTATTAAAGTGAACCGATGAATGGATGTGTGTTTGAACCGTAAAACCTAGGTTTTTACTGTTCATAGGAATAGTGACACAAAAATATATTTTTGTGTGAAAATGTGCTTGGTCGAGTGATTCAAGTAAATTGCTCGTGTTTGATCATTAGCCCAAGTGAGCTAATTTTGATGTGATGAAATGTATAATTACATAACATGATTGTGTGATTTGGATTATGCGAGTATATCCATGTTTATATATTTGCATGTGATTAGACTGTATTGGAACTATAATGATGTATTTCATATGCACTGAACACCCTAGGACTATAGGAGGAGTGTGCTGAGATGAGTTCAGAGAAAACGTTCGAGGGTTGTCTAAAAATATTAATTATCTGGGAGGGTAGTCCAAATTTAAATATCAATCGCTCTGAGCGCCCAATTGATATTCATCGGAGGGAAGAATCCACAAACAAATAATATATCAATCGGGTCGGAGCTGCCCAATTCGATATATATATATATATATATATATACATCTGAGGGTCAGTCTACAAACAAACAAAATAATAACTTTCATACTATGCCTAGGTGCAGTGTGATGAGCCCATGAGGACTCCTGATCCGAGTTAACATGTAGACATTCAAGTAGGATCAGGCATCGGCTTGAATGTGTTTAAATTGGAACATTGCACAAAGACATATAGGTGGTGAGTGTTCCACTTGTGTGGCGATTCTCCATCAGCATTAGCTCACCTCATTGTGGGACCCCCTTTATTTGGCGTGCATAGTGGAGCGCAAGCAGGGACTCATTTGTCCTAGAGACTGAGATTAGAAGAAAATCCAGACAGACGCTGGCTTTGGACGATATTTACATGTAATAGAATTCAGTATTTTAATATATGTCAGATGAGAGTAAACATCTGAACTCTGTGAACTATTAGGTATATAGTTGGATTCATAGTCGTATGTATATTGAGTATTGTTATGGGCCCAAGTGGCCAGACATCATGTGTGATTGATATATTGATTATATTGCACTGCTTAGACAGATACGCAAAATGGGGATCAGCCCCGCATGCTGAGACTCGCCTGATTTTCAAGTGGTGTCGGGTAACCCGACATCCACTTGTATTCCGCAGGTTGACGGGTAGTCAACGGACCCCCAGGATCGGGGCGTCACAAGTGCAGTGCAATGTTCCAATGAAAACACACATTCAAGCAAATGCATGATCCTCCTTGAATGTCTACATGACCAACTCAGATCCCGAGTCCTCACCGACTCCCTCACACTCGCCTAAGCCTCGTATGAGAATATTATGTTTTATTTGTTTGTGGACAACCCTCCAAAGTGTATATATCAATTGGGCCACTCCGACGATTGATATATTATTTGTTTGTGGACTACCCTCCGATGAATAATCAACTGCCCGACGATTGATATTTTATTTGTTTGTGGACTACCCTCCGATGAATATCAATTGGGCCGCTCCGATGATTGATATTTTTAATTTGGACTACCCTCCGATAATTAACAATTTTAGACAACCCTCCGAACCATTTTCTCTAGACTCATCTCATGCACTCGCTCCTATAGTCCTAGGGTGTTCCAGTGCATATGGAATGCATGTATGCTAATTCCAATACAGTCTAATCACATGCAAATATGTAAACATGCACATATCCACATAATATCCAATCACACAATCATGTTATGTAATTAATCAATTTCATCAAAATTAGCTCACTTGGGCTAATGATCAAACATGAGCACTTGACTTGGAAGCACTTAATTACATTTTCACACAAAAATATATTTTTGTGTCACTATTCCTATGAACAGTAAAAACCTAGGTTTTACGGTTCAAACACACATCCATTCGTCGGTTCACTTTGTGAACCCGCATTTCACGGCCATTTCCGGCCTCATTCCAATCAATCCATGATTTATCACAAAAATGGAACATTCAACCACCCAAATCAGCCATGCATCACTCTACCGCTACACGGATTCTTCAAAATTTATATCACCTGTCCTGCCTGGGACCGATCAAACGGCCCCTCACCAACTCAAACATTCGTAAAACACTTAACTCAAGTAGGGAGAAACCCCTACCTCTTGGAGTTTGTCGAAAACTCACAAAACCGGAGTCCACGCGTAGCCTGCTCCGCGTAGAACGTCTTTCCTTCTACCCGGCGACCACCGACTTCCGCCTGGGACGTCCGTATTTCTGCAGAGAGAAGGAAGACTCTCTCACACTAAAAACGCCATTGTTTATCGCATCTCATTTCCTTTTCCTTCTTTCTCAATTCCTGCTTTTTGCCTTTTCTATTTGGAGAAGAAAAACACTATTTAGTGTTTTGTCTATTATCATTTAAATCAAACTCCAAATGACCATTATGTCCTCATTTCCCAGCTTGACATTCTAAGACTATCTCGCTGTCCATTTTCATAATTTCCTCTACTTATACCACTTATGGCACATGAGCATATGCTACCACACGAAAAATCATTTTACTGCACCCGAATCGCGATGCCTCGAAAAACGCGGTCAACTCCGACTATCTCTTAATTTTAATAAATTTTACGTGCTAGCTGTATTTCGCGAGACGATTCCAACGGTGAATCCGTTTCGGCATCTGAGATCTAGAGAATAAATTGATTTTAACCGAAATTATAATTTCTTGTAATCGAACATTTATTTGCCCTTTCGCATAAATTGGAATTTCTGGTCTTACAATATATAAAGCAATAAAAGTAAAAAAATTATAATGAGTAAATTTATTATACATACCATCTTTGGAATATGGTGCCGGTATCGCAAAGCATACCACTCAAGTATTTTGATCAATATCTACAGGCATTAGTGATTGAAATGGACTCCTTCAAGAGCTAATTGCCAATTGTTCGCAACCCACCATTGCGCCTAACAACCATCAACCCACACAAGCATCAGCGATGTAAAGCTCGCATGTTGCTTCATTGAATTTAAGACCCAACGGTCTTCCACATAATTGTTCCATAGCAGGATTGACTAATCCATCACAAAATTTAGAATCCTAGTCAAGCACAATGATAAAAAAAAAACTCAATTATATTAAGTAATTTTCATATATTTTAATAGAATATAAAAAGTAAAATTATAAACAAGGTTGAATTGAAAATTAACTAAAAAATACTTCATACTTGAAAGGCGGCGGATGGAAACTCTTCCACCCACGACGAACCTTGCCATTTCAAAATTCTACCATATGATGTACCAAGATAAGGACCCTCACCTTGGTAATCAGCAACACTTCGTGGCATGACACTCGAAAGGAAGTTTAAGTTTCTCATATTTCAAAGTTTGATGTAAAATAACACATGTGAAGAGAGAAATTAAATAAAAGAGAATATAAAGAGCTGCCAAACTCATGGCCGAGAAATAACATAAAACTTTCTTAAAATTGATGTAAAAATTTAATATTTGTGACTCTATATATAAGGAGAGAAGATCAAGGTTATAAGTATAATCAAAATGTGTGACAACAAATAAAATCTTATTCAAAGTTTATAAATATAAAATTCAGGACTCTAATGAATATTTAAAAGGAGTTTGATTTCACAAGGGTTTCGTACTGAAAATAACATCACCGTATTTACTTGGCCTTTATATAATGTACTTTATAAGATATTTAAACATATCCAAAATAAAGAGTTAAGATATTAATTTAACTACTTTTTATAACTTTAGATAATCTTCTATCTTTATTTGATATTATAAATGTTTTGAGAAACAAGTATTTTTTTATATTCGAAAAATAATAAAGATAATGTGAGTGGGTAATTAATATAAGATTTAGTTTCCTTTCCTATCTTTTTCTTTCATGTGTTTTCCAAGGCAACCAAACAGAAAATCGATAGACATATGATCTAATTATCTCAAACACATGCTCCACTTCGATCGGTCTCCACTAATGCAGGATGCATGCTCAAACACGCGCTTTGATGGTGTTGTTTTTAACCTCTCTTCTTCCCATATGATCTTCTAAATTATTAATATTTTTAATAATATTTTATACTTATAATTTTTACGAATTTATATTTTAATATTTTGAAATAAAAACATTTAAACTAAATCAAAATGTAAAAGATAAATATAAAAATTAAAATTAAAATAATAGTAATTTCAAATTTTTATATTTTTTAGTTATATGTACAACATGTTATATATATTTTTGAATACACTCTATTTTTATTTTTCTAATCTTTCAAAATATTTTTAGGTATTTTGGTCAAGTAAAAATAAAATTTTGCAACAAGAACTCCCTCTCACACATTGATAGCAACTTAATAAAATTATTTTTAAATAAGTTAACCCTTAGTTCCTATACCTATTAGGAATTATTTCTTTAATGAGTTAACTTACGCCTATTCCTCATAAACTTTCTTTAAATATAATCGATTGGATAAACTATAAACATAATTCATTGAAGAAATATTAAAGATTATTATATATTTTACGACTTATTATGGTAATTGAAATTGTTATTTTAATTATTAATTAAAATTCTAATAGAAGTATTTTTATTTTATCATATATTTTTTTAAATTATTTTATTCATACAAATAAAAATAAAAATAAATATTATTTTATGGTATATTTGATTCCTTGAAAGAAGAAAATAATTTTTCTTTTAACATTTTTTATCTCATGTATTTTCAAATCCATCACTTTCACTTTTGTATCTATATCTAACATTGAGGATTCAAAGCCTTGAAACCGGCGAGTAAATAACAAATAAAATATTTGGGAGGTAGATCATCCTTTCCTTTTTGGGGGTTTAAGAGTTAGGTTTTTGAGGAGTTCCTATACATTAGAAATAAGAGCAAGGAGAGAAGAAGGGGGAGCTGGATATTACGGAGTGTAGACCCCAAATTTGGGATAATTCTTTTTTTTATTTATTTACTTTATTTTTATTTTATTAGATTTTGATTTTATTTGATTGGATTTTCTTTTTTTATTATTATTATTTTATTTTCTTTTTCTTTTTGGAAGGTAGATCATCCTTTCTTTTTTGGGGTCTTAGAGTTAGGTTTTTGGGGAGTTCCTATATATTACAAATAAGAGCAAGGAGAGAAGAAGGGGAAGATAGATACTATTGTCGATCAGAGAGAAGAAGAAATTTGTTTTGGATGGAGATGACAGACGAAGGTAGGAGCCGACTTAAGAGAGACCCTGAAGCAGAGAAGAGGGAGGGACGAGGACTTGTCTGAGTAGTCGAACACAGGTTGGAGGATCTCTCATAGGTGCGCTACAACCTTCATCTCTCGAGGTATTTGATTTACCATCACTCTCATCATTGTTATTTGGAACGCTTTATCGGAATGCCGTATTACGAGTTGAACATTTATGATGAGTACTTGCTGTAAGTACACATATCATGGATGCTTTGATTCGCATCCAACTGGATCGTTGGTTGGCTTCAACGCATGTCATGGATATTGAGTTAAGGATTTTATTGATCTTTTAAAGGTACAGGAGACCATGAGTGATGATCTTCGCGTGATGCTTTTTTTAATAAATTTTCCTTCAATGAAATTGAAGTTAGTGAACGAAGTTCTCACTGTTCACGGCCGATAATGCCTCTCATTTTTTTTATTCAAATGTTTGCATGGTAATTTTAGCCTAATTTTAGTTAAATTAAATTCCTATTAGGTTGATTTAATAATTGATTGGTCAACTTTAGTCCTTGCAATCTCATTATACTTCACCATTGCACTCATCTCATGTCATAGTTTTTAAAGTTATATTCAAATTTCAAGACTTAATGTTTCTATTTTATTTAGTCGTTGATCTCGTGTTTGTATCAATTTTTTTCATATAATTTAGTCTGTGTTTGTATCATTTTTTTTTTGCCATGTAGTTTAGGTTATGGGCGGGTACATTTATCATGGTATTTTGTTTTTATAATTAATTCGGGTTCATTACTGCTCTATTATTTATTATCCTATCATTGCCTTTTATACTTGTATATATGTTTCTAATATGCTATTAGTGACATCTATTTGGATATTTAGGACTATGTTGTTTTCTAAACAAATATATATTTAAAGTGTCCCATCTTTTCCAGCCTTGGTTTTAAAAGATAAGCAATCCACGGCCAGAATTAGAGTCGGGCACCCAAGACACGGTCGCGCCAAAATCGCCTCGGTTTTTTCTGGTCACTTAGTAGCCTGTACCCCACCCTAAACCGATTGGTCGAGCCAACAGTCTTTTAGCAAAATTCAAGGGCCGGCCGAAGGTCGGGCCATACCGGTCGGGCCATCAAGTCGCCAAATTTGGCCCGACAGCCAATAATTTAATGGCCCACCAAATTTAATCGTGACCGGGCTAGCCCACCGGGCCGGGCCAATTTTGCCACCTCTAGCTAGAATACATCCATCATTATGTTAAACTTTTATCAGTTTTTATCAGTTTTAATTTTTACAAAAATCATTGTTCTTAATTTCAAAAATTCCAAAACAATTTTCTTTAATTTCTAAAAATAAATAAATAAATTCTTTAATTTCAAAATTCAAAACTTATTTTTCATATTTAGAAAATTCTTTAGAATTCAAAAATAAAAACTTCGTTTTCTTTAATTCCTCAAGTCAAATTTCATTTTTCAAAAATTGTATTTTCAACCTAATTTTAAAAATTCTCAAAGCAAGGTTTACTTTATAATTCCAATAAAATGGAACCATGTGAAGTTGACTCTCGTGCTAAATAAATGGGCCTTGGTCGGGGGCCCGATATCTCATGTATCCCTTCATTAAATAATTCGGCGCTTTGTTTATAATTTGGTTTTCTATTTTAATCATGAATGTTTCTATATTTGTTATCGCACTAACTTGGTTTTCAATTGATAGCGCTCTTGATTCGCCGCTAAGGTACACGCTCTTACCTCATTTGACTTTTTTTTTTTTATTACACGTTTTATGTGCTCTAGTGTTATAATTGTTGTTTGTTTCTCGGTATCGTTAGATTGATTAATCAGTTGACATACTTGCCTTAACTTGATTATTAGAGACCCAATTTTTAGGGGCTTAAAGGGGTGCTACATACTTGCCTTAACTTGATTATTAGAGACCCAATTTTTAGGGGCTTAAAGGGGGTGCCACAGCTTTTCACTGTATCTTCCCAATAAGTAACCTGACCCCTGGACTTAGACTTAGTTTTCATAGACTTGCTTTTCCTATTATGAGTCACATTTAGAGTTTTCTTTCTTATTTTATTTTCCCTTAAAAAATAAAATAAAATAAGTTGTGTGACGCCCAAAAACCGGGGTGTCCGTTGATAACCCGTCAACCCGCGGAATACTCGTGGATGTCCGGTAACCCGACACCACTCATGAAAATCGAGCAGAGTCTCCTTTGTACAGGGAACTCTACCCAAGGTACAAAACCTGTCCCAACCATTTAAAATGACCACACATGGTCCATATACAATTTAAAATGAGTAAAAATGGCCACTTGGGCCCATACATCAATACTCATAAAAAAATACATCAACTATATACCATAGTTCAAGAGTTAATAAATCACTCTTAATTCAACATATATTAAAATTACAACATCTCTAATACATGTTATACAACAACATCAAAGCTAAGTCGGTTTTCTTTCTCAAACAAATTCTAAAGAGTGCCGCCCCAATCTCTCCCAGACTCCAAATGGTGATCCGACAGTGGTGAACAGCTTCCAAGAGAGATAATTTCATAGGTTACTCTCACCCTAAGTGCACATGATGGCAAACAATCACATTCAAGCAATTTCATGAACCTACTGAATGTCTACATGCCATGAATGAGACTCGGACTTCACTATATTCTATGTACTGAAGCGCCCATCTACGCTATCACTCAATATGGCATTGAGTAATATATCCCGAGTCACTCACCGACTCGTCTCTGGTATTACCAATGACCCAAGTATCGAGCCCTCAACTGCTCCATTACCCAATGCAAGTATCAATGGGCAACAAATCCCAAGTCAATCCCTGTGATGCCCCAAATTTTCGGGGGTCATTTTTTTTTTTTTTTTTCATACAAGAGTTCAATGTACTTCTCTTTTGCATACCCAAAATATATGAAACTATATTGTTCTAATATATTTCTATAAAATGCTGCTCAAGGCCACAACCCGGCCTTCTTCACACTCACGGCCTCGATGGAGCACCGTTTGTGTACCTGAAAGGGGGGTCCCACGACGGGGTGAGCAAAGCCCAAGAAGAATAATTCCTACAAGTGCTAATTCCCCACCTAAGTGCACATGCAATGAGCATAGAAAACACATTCAAGTAAGATGCCTACATGAATGTCAATGCATGAATGTCCTCATGCCCATATCCCGAGTCACTATCGACTTCACACCTACCTAGGGCGAGTGTGAAATACCAACCGTCATTTTGTTCCACCAATGACCTTTTTCCAAAACAAGAACTTATGTTTTTTTCTTTTAAAAATTTGTAACCCATTGGAAAAACCTCCAATGCACAATTGCTTTGGTCAGACTGCATGTGCTTATGTATTTGTGGGCCACGTATTTTTCGGGTTTTCACCGCCGACGCCGCGCCTGCTTCAACATTTTCACGAACTTGCATCGCCCGGGATTCATGTCTAACCGTGAATAAAATTTGGGTCTTTCACCCTGGGGGGGGATCTACCCCATCTTGCTATGCCCAAACACACTTATATTTATTTCCATTAGTTTTCAAAACTGTTTGACTCATTTGGACTTTGTCCCATTACCCGAGTCCATCTATCGTTACATACACGCTTGACCCATAACCTATGGTAAATTCGTGACACCTAACCCAAGGCCGATCCGCACCATGCACCACACCCATGTCATGCGATGTCTTCGCACATGTAATGCTATCATGCTAGTTGCACATACATAATCACCCATGCACACATATCATATACATCCATGCTTCATATTTAAGATTAAGCATGCCTGTTAAAATGTCATTCAACATATATCAACATGTCAATTTCCAAACTGCATGTTATCCACTAAAGCCCTAACACACAACTTAACTGGTCAGAACTAACCTGCCTGATTGGACAATGTCCTCCACAGGAACATGGATGCAATCTTGACTCAATGGGCTTTCCATAGAGTCAAGGAACACCCGAATCAGAATTCGGACGAGAAAGTTATGACCTTCCGAAGTTGGAGGTCACACATGACTAAACTGTCTCACCTGGGCAGCCTACCTCACTTGACCGGACGGCCATTTCCGGCCGGCTCCGACACCCACTGCCCTTCCAAGTGGTCCCACTGGAAATTTTACTCAATGGGCTTTCCATGAAGTCCAAGAACACTCGAATCGGAGTTCAAACGAAGGAGATATGACCTTCCGAAGTTGGAGGTCATGCGTAGTCAACTTTGACGAGCACTGTTCATGGACGCACTTCGCTGACGAATTCACCGTTGATGAGCACTGCTCATGACAACCCCTGCTGGACGACCACCGCTTGATGACTACCGCTCATGGACGCACTCGCTGGACGCACCACCGCTTGATTCACCACCGCTCATGGATCGACCCCCGTTGGACGCACCACCGCTTGATCACCACGCTCACGGACGCACCTCGTCGGACGACCAATCGCTCGACGCACCAATCGCTCATGGACGCACTCTCGCTGGATGACCATCGCTTGACGACCAATCGCTCATGGACACTTCGCTGAACGGCATTCACCGCTTGACGCAATTAACGCTCATGGACGCACTTCGCTGGACGCACTAATGCTTGACGACTCACCGCTCATGGACGACCGTTGACTACCACTCCATTTGACCGTTCAGAGTAAAAGACTACGCAACTTAGTCTACGTAAGTCCGACTCGAGAAATTCAAAGCCTAACATCAAGTTCATTGATGGGGCTACGATTTATCAGAAGGATTTACTTCCCAGATTCCTTTATTTCGACCCAAAACCTTTTTAATGTCCGGCTAGTCAATTCAATCGACAGAATCGACCGACCAGATTTAGATGGGCTGACATCAGTAAAAGGACTATAACTTAGCCTACAGAGGGCCAAATAGAGAAATTCAAAAACCTAACATCAAGTTTATTGATGAGGCTACAATTTATCAGAAGGACTCACTATCATATTCCGTTTCTTTCCTACCCAAAAATCAGTTCTAAAGTCCGGTTTATGTATGCTACCCTCAATGTGGCAGCTTCTCATGGTGCAAAATACAACCAAACATTCCCCGTAGGGAAACACAACCACCACACAACCCTTAGGGTAGAAAGTAACCAAAGTAGGAGAAGACCTACTTCTAGGAGTTTGTTGAAACTCCTAAATTCCGGTCTCTATACGAAGCCCTTGTCGAGAGGATGAACTCTTCCTCTTTCTCCGCCTGAAACCGTCGGTCCGATCGTCGGGAAATTTAGAGAGAAGGTGGAGTCTCTCTCTCTAAAACTCTCTCTTTTTCTTCCTCTTTTTAGAGAGCATGTTCCTCCTAAGCCTCTTGACACCTTACTTTCCACTTGTCTCCTAACCCACATTCCTTCCCACTAAATTCCTCATGCAAAGCCTATCCAAGACACCTAGCATCCACTAGCATTTACCCTCATGCAAGACTACTTTCCTTAGACACGAGCCTACTTCATATGCATCTACGCAGGACTTCATGCCAATTGTCATTTACTCATTTGTCCAATTGCCTCTAAATACGTGCAAACTCCGAGACTGTTCAGACCTAACGAAATCTAACATGGTAGCTAGATTTGCTGGCATTCCATTCCAACGGTGAAGTCCGTTTCATCATCCGAGACCTAGAAAAATTCTGGATTTTTATCGAAATTACCATTTTACCCTTTTTCAGAAAATTAAAATTTTCACGGGTTTTACATTCTCCCCCCCCTTAAAAGAATTCATTCCAAATTCCACTCAATCACAACAATTCACATGCGCATGCAACATGTACTATGTCATGCATGTAAACTAGTCATTTAGTTATTAAACTACTACACTGCGTACCTTCATCCCTAAACAAGATGGGATAGGTGGCCCGCATAGTGTCCTCGCATTCCCATGTTGCCTCCTCCACTCCACGGTGTTGCCACAGTACTTTCACTAGCCTCACGGTCTTGCGTCTCAAAACCTGATCTCTGCTATCCATGATGCGCACTGGTCCCTCCTCAAAGGTCCCATCTGTGTCCACCTCGATCTTTCCCCAATCCACTACATGAAAGGGATCAGAGTGTACTGGGCTAATGGAGACGTGGAATACCTCATGAACACCTGACATGCTGGGCGGTGAAGCTAACCGGTACGCTACAACGCCCACCCTTTCGAGTATCTCGAAAGGCCCAATAAACCTCGGCGATAGCTTCCCGCGCTTACCGAACCTGACCACTCCTCTCTTAGGCATCACCTTCAAAAAAACGATCACCAACCTCGAACTCTAAGGGTCGACCGCCGCCCGTCTCGCATAACTCTTCACGGCCTGCGGCCGTGAGAAGACGCTGCCAGGTGATCAAACTCACCTCTCGCAGGTGTTCCTAATCAAATCCGCGCCACACGGAGCTCTCTCCTACCTCGGCCCAGCAAATCGGTGATCGGCATGGCCTCCCGTACAAAGCCCTCAGAGGTGCCATCCGCATACCGCCCGATAATCGCTTGTTGCAGGCGAATTCCACTCAAGGGCAAGTGCTCTGACCCACCCTATGACCCAGACGATGTCACAGCGATGTCCTCTAACACCGTATAGTCCTCCGACGACCATCCGCCTGCGGTGAAACGCTATACTCATGGTCAGTCAGAAGCCCATAGCCTTTGGAAACTTTTCCAAAAGTGCACTGTAAACCCTGCCCTATCCTACACTATGGATACCGGGTACTCCATGTAGCCGGACTATTTCTTGAATATACAACCGACAAAATCTCTCCAATGTGAAGGTCATCCGCACTCCATTAAAATGTGCCGACTTCTGAGCCGTCCACTATCATCCATACCAAGATCATGTCTCGCGGCATCGGCAAGTGGGTCACAAAATCCATCGACATACCCCACTTCCACTTAGCCACCCAATGGCTGAAGTAGCCCCTCTGGCTTCTCGGTGCTCACTTAACTCGCCGACATGTGAGACATCGCCAACAAAGTCTCCTACGTGTCTCTTCATCCCACTCACAATATCAAGCACGAAGATCCCGACATCTTAGTGCCACTGGATGTACTAAGCAAATCGAGAGCAGCGGAAACCCCCAGAATCTCCTCTCAACCGGTCAACTGGGAAACTACTACCCGCCCCCGATAATCGGTTAAGACTACTATCTACGTGAACTGGCCCACCACACCACCGACCGTACTTTGTCCCCGATGGATACCATTCCACGCCCCGCCACTGACTCAATCACCGTCAACGTGAGCTGGTAGCTACTTCAAACTCTCTCACGTGCCCCGGGCCTGCTCACTATATCAGTCCAACCGCCCACGCCCCAAAGATTCGCTAATTCCTCAGAAGCTACTACTAACGCCTCCTCTAGACTTCCGACCGAAAGTGCATCAGCCAATTACATTTGCTTTACCAGATGGTAATGCAAAGTGAAGTCATAATCCTCTAGAACTCCATCCATCCGTTGCCTCATTGAGGTCCCGCCGCTGAAAATATACTCGACTTTTATGGTCCGAGTACACCTAACTCCTCGTCAGATGGCAAGGGCGCCCAAATCTTGAAGGCGAAGACTACGGGCCGCTAACTCCATGTCAGGTGCGGGTAATTTTCGCCATGGATTCTTCAACCGGCGAACCATAAGCTACTACCCTTGATCGATCAAACACATCCTAATCCGACCGATGCATCACAATACACTCAGGTATCCCCGTCCCTGTCCGAATCCAACAAACGGAGCCGGCAGCCCCCGCCTCCCGGGAATGCCTCTTCGCATCGGTCATCCCAATCAAACTTGGACCTCCTGTGTCAATTTAGCCTGGCAGGTGCCGCTAATCGAGAAGTCCTATGAATCTCCCCAGAGTACCTGTACCAATCCCAAGAAACTCGCTGCATCTCGAATACCGACTTCGGCCTCTCCCAACTCATCACCGCCTCGACCTCCTCCGGGCCCACCGATTACCTTCGAGGCCGACACTACGCGGTCCAAAATCTCACCTCGCAGTCGGAACTCGCACTTATTGAACTTGGCGCATGCACATGGTCCTCAACAACCAAACGATCCTCAAGTGATACTCATGCTCCCACTCTGACTGGGAGTAGATCAAGATGTCATCCACAAAAACTACGATAACCTGATCAAATAGTTGAACATTCCATGCATGAGATCCATGAATGCTGGGCCGCGCATTCGGTCAACCCGCGGCATCACTCGTAAATTCATAAAGGCCCATACGCGTCCTAAACGTCACCTTGTGTGGACATCCGTATCCCTAACCTCGCCTGATGGTAACCAGCTATGGCTAATATCTTGAGTAAACTCGCTTCCTCTCAACCGATCAAACAAATCATCAACTTGCAATGGGTACCCGATTTTGATCGTGAACTCCTGCTCAACTGCCGATAATCAATGCACAGCCGAAGGGTCTTGTCCTTCTTTTTCGCAAATAGGACCGGAGCGCCCCATGGTGAAGTGCTTGGTCTAATAAACCCTTTGTCCAATAACTCCTGTATCTGGACCTTGAGTTCCTGTAACTCAACTGGGGCCATCCTATGCGGAGTCATAGAGATGGGCGACGTGCCAGGGTGTAGCTCAATACGGAAGTCTACATCCCTCTGCGGAGGCAATCCCGGTAGCTCATCTGGAAAAACATCCTCATACTACGTCACTCGAGGTAGACTGCTGTCCGGTCTCTCACCTCGCTCTTCTAGGGTAAGGCTCCCGCCAGCCAACCCGCCAACCGCCTCGATTATCCGGATCAGACACCGGCTCCTGCAAAAATAACATGCTCATTCCCCCCAAACACAACACAAGTACCGGGCCCCGTAGGCGAATCCTCCTACGCCACAATCGATGACAACTCTAGTCAGTCACCCAATCCATTCCAAGGATGACGCCGATCCTTTGACATGTCCACGACCCTCGTATCCACAAAGGAGTAGAATCCTAGAGATCTCTAACTCGCAACCACGACACATCATCCCTATCCTCGCCCTAATCCCTAGGGGAGAACTCACATACAATGGCTTCTCCAAGGCCTCAACCTCTAAGCCCAACTCTATCACTTCATCATGCAATGATGAATGAATGCGACGTGACCCGAAGTCAACAATACCTCGGGCCTACTGTGCGAGATAACTAAACATAATTGTGATAGTCGACCTGACCGTGGCTCACTGTGGCGTGATAGTGTAGACATCGTCCCTAACCCCCGGTGTCCTAGTCTCGGCCCCGCCCTAGCCGACCCATGCCCCGACCCTCCGCCTGTCTCGTGGTCGGGAAGTGCTAAGACAACACCGGGACCGACATCGGTTCCTTTCGCACTCCACACTGTGCGGAGGAACAAACTGAGGTTCGCGCTTGTCCCATCGATGACCGACCGCGCCGGTCCAAACCCCGAGATCCATGCTCGCTGACAATCCCGCTTCATATGCCCGTGCTGATGGCAATAGAAACATGTCACTTCCGGCCCCACGACCCTCCTGACTAAGAACCCTAGACTGTCCTTGGCCCCGGTGGCCGTGGCTCTGAAACCCTCGTGAACTGGAAGCCTTCGACTTCTTTCCCGAACTCGAAGAAGACTGACTCTCCTTCCTTCTGGCCGCTTAGCACTGCGATCCCTGATGCTCCGTATGCTCTCTATCTCGCTCAATGATCAAGGCCGCATCGACCACAGTCCGGCGTCTCAGAGGTTATGCCCTATTAATCTGCCCCGACGGACAACTTCCCACCCATCCTCAAACCTCCCGACTTTGGCCGCGCGAAGGCCACATAATCATTCCCTAAACGTACAACTCGGTGAATCCGCCATACTCCAAAGATACCATCGCCCCTTGTCTCAAATTCAAGGAACTCTCGGGCCTTCGCATGTCTAGCGGAAGCCGGAAAATATTTCCCCATGAATAGCCTACGAAAATCATCCCATGACATAGTCTCCAAGTCCCTGGAAGTCGTGACCCACTCCCACCAGATTTGGGACTCACCCTCAAGCTGGAATGAAGCCAACAGAACTGAGTAGCACGAGGTGATCTCCATTGCCCGAGAATCCTCTCTAACTGACGGACCAATGGGTCGGGTTACCATCGGGTCCCCTCCTCCTCAGAACATCGGGAGGATGATGTGCCTTGAACCCCGGAGGCTACCGGCACCTCCCCGAATCTCTAGCCGCATCACCAGGCGTTGGCTATCGCAACACCCATGGCCTCTATGAAGCCTCCTTATCAAAATGTGCGGTGCCCGACTGCACCTCGTGGCGACCCTACGCCCCGACTCCGACTTGCCATCTACACATGTCAAATGGCAAAAGAGTTATTAAATCTCCATGTTCACAGGTGTTTTCCAAACCCCAAGTGCTCCTTTGTTTCTCCACATACATTTATCACACACAAACAATCAAAGCATACACAAGAAAACACAAAATGCATGCTGTGATCTAACTCCGCCCCGCGGACTCCTAGGTAACCTCCTACCCAGACCTTGATACCCAACTATGATCTGGAAATCAAATTTCCGAGCACTAAGTAACTATCGCATCAAGCTCAACACCAGGCTACACCAAGTTGTGATGTTCCTACTCATCAACAGCATGTTCTAGACCCATGCCCCACCGAGCCCTAGGTATTCGTATACCTAAGCTCTGATACCAAGCTGTGACGCCCCAAATTTTCGGGGGTCATTTTTTTTTTTTTTTCATACAAGAGTTCAATGTACTTCTCTTTTGCATACCCAAAATATATGAAACTATATTGTTCTAATATTTCACAAATGGGTCGCTTCAAGGCCACAACCCTGGGCCTTCTTCACACTCATTTCGCCGATGGAGCACCGCTTTCTTTCTCATGTACCGAAAGGGGGTCCCACGACGGGGTGAGAAAAGCCCAATAGTAATAATCTCCTACAAGGGTTACTTCCCACCTAAGTGCATGCAATGATTGCATAGGAAAACACATTCAAGTAAAGATGCCTACATGAACGTCAATGCATGAATGTCCTCATGCCCATATCCCGAGTCACTCATCGACTCCCTCACACCTACCTAGGGCGAGTGTGAAATACCAACCGTCATTTTGTTCCACCAATGACCTTTTTCCAAAACAAGAACTTATGTTTTTTTTTTCTTTTAAAAATTTGTAACCCATTGGAAAAACCTCCAATGCACAAATGTTTTTGGCCAACCGCGGTGCTTATGTATTCAGGTGCCACTGATTCGGGTTTTCACTACGGACTACGCGCCGCTCCAACATTTTCACGAACTTGCATCACGGATTCATGTCTGCTAACCGTGAATAAAATTTGGGTCTTTCAATTGGGATCTACCCCATCTCGTTGGGTGCCCAAACACACTTATATTTATTTCATTAGTTTTCAAAACTGCTTGACTCATTTGACTTTGGTCCCATTACTCAGTCCATCTATATCGCATCATACACGCTTTTGACCCATAACCGTGTACCCATGACACCTAACCCTAAGGCCGACAAGACCATGCACTCACACCCATGTCATGCGATGTCTTCGTGCACATGTAATGCTATCATGCTAGTTGCACATACATAATCACCCATGCACACATATTCATGCATATTATCCATGATTCATATTTAAGATTAAGCATGCCTGTTAAAATGTCATTCAACATATATCAACATGTCAATTTCCAAACTGCATGTTATCCACTAAAGCCCTAACACACAACTTAACTAGTCAGAACTAACCTGCCTGATTGGAAAATATCCTCCATAGAACATACTGCAATCTGACTCAATGGGCCTATATAGAGTCGGTTGAACACCAGAATCGGAATTCGGACGAGAAAGTTATGACCTTCCGAAGTTGGAGGTCACACATGACTAAACTGTCTCACCTGTGCAGCCTACCTCACTTGACCGGACGGCCATTTCTGGCCGGCTCCGACACCCACTGCCCTTCCAATGGTCCCATTGTAAAGTTTACTCAATGGGCTTTCCATGAAGTCTAAGAACACCCGAATCGGAGTTCAAACGAAGGAGATATGACCTTCCGAAGTTGGAGGTCATGCGTAGTCAACTTTGACGAAAGCACCGCTCATGGACGACTTCGGGCTGACGACCACTGCTCATGACTCACTGCCCATGGATGACCCCCGCTGGACGACCACCGCTTGGACAACCATCGCTCATGGACGGCCCTCGTTTGATCGACCGTTGGACGCACCACCGCTTAACCACCACCGCTCATGGACGACTCGCTGGATCGCACCACCGGCTTGACGACCACCGCTCACGGACGCACTCGCTGCACGACCAACGCTTGACGACCACCGCTCACGGACGGTGCACTGGGCCGACGACCACCGCTTGACAACCACCGCTCATGGACGACCGCTGGACGACACCACCGCTTGACGCATCACCGCTCATGGACGACCCTCTCGGGCTGGACTAATTCACCCCATTCGTCGCTCATAGTAAAAGACCATAACTTAGTCTACAAGAGTCCGAATTGAGAAATTCGAAAGCCTAACATCAAGTTCATTGATGGGGCTACGATTTATCAGAAGGATTTACTTCCAGATTCCTTTATTTCTGACCAAAACTCCTGTTTTGTCCGCTAGTTGACCCGAATTGCGTAACTCGACTGTAATTGTGATTTAGATGGGCTGATATCAGTAAAAGGACTATAACTTAGTCTACAGAGGTCCAAATAGAGAAATTCAAAAACCTAACATCAATTTTATTGATGAGGCTACAATTTATCAGAAGGATTCACTATCATATTCCATTTCTTTCCTACCCAAAAATCAGTTCTAAAGTCCGGTTTATGTATGCTACCCTCAATGTGCAAACTTCAGCAGCAAAAATACAACCAAACATTCCCCGTAGGGCAACACAACCACCACACAACCCTTAGGGTAGAAAGTAACCAAAGTAGGAGAAGACCTACTTCTAGGAGTTTGTTGAAACTCCTAAATTCCGGCTCCTATAATGGCCCTTGTCGAGGATGAACTCTTCCTCTTCTCCTGAAACCGTCTCTATCCGATCAGGTCTAGAAATCTGAGAGAGAAGGTGAGCCCTCTCTCTAGTAAACTCTCTTTTTCTTCCCTCTTTTAGAGTATATGTTCCTCCTAAGCTCTTTTGACACCTTATTTCTTCACTTGCCTCCAACCCACATTCCTTCCCACTAAATTCATGCAAAGCCTATCCAAGACACCTAGCATCCACTAGCATTTACCTCATGCAAGACTATTTCCTTATTAATGTGAGCCTACTTGCATGCATCTACGTAGGGACTTCATGCCACCGTCATTTACTCATTTGTCCAATTGTTCGAAATACGCGGTAAATCTCCGGATCGTTCAGACTTAACGAATCTAACATGGTAGCTAGATTTCGCGAGACGATTCCAACAGTGAAGTCCGTTTCATCATCCGAGACCTAGAAAAATTCTGGATTTTTACCGAAATTACCATTTTACCCTTTTTCAGAAAATTAAAATTTTCACTGGTTTTACAATCCCGACTCCTATCTCACAACCCGAAGTCTATGTGATAAACATGACCGTGTGTCTTCTTTGGGCAACATAACTTTTCTAGTGATACCAAGAAATCTCTTACACTCATACAAAACTATGATATCGAGTCTCTTACACCCATACCCGAAGTTCCACCGACTCCTCAAACATGATTCTATCATGAATGAAAACCATTTCCAAACAAAGGTATTTGTTTACAAGGGACAACCCTCCGATATAAATAATAGACACACTCCGATAATCTATTTTGATAACCCTCCGATGTATATCATCATGCATCCGACGACACATATATGGACAATCCTCCGATGTATATCAATTCGACAGACCCGACGATTGATATTATATGGACAACCTTCGATGTCAGAGGGACACCGACAAATAATATTGCTTATCAACCCTTCAAACAATTCTTAAGAAACCACCTCATGCACTCACTCATATCACTCTAGGGTGCTCCCAAAGGCATATGAAATGCAATGAGCCATTTCCATTTCCTTAACCTCGCATTAACTCATTTGGACGTCGCCCTATTAACCGAGCCCACTAATCAACACCATACGCAAAGGTCGATCCACAACCGTACTCACGCACACACCATCGAACACCAACACAATGCTCAGATCTCAACTATGCACTCACACCCATGTTGCGCGATGTTTTTGTGCATGTATAATGCAATTATGCCATTGCCTATTCATACCATGCTACATATATAACGAACTATATGTGCATACATACTCATGCATATTTATCCTTGCATCATTTGGACATTCATATTAAGGTTCATACAAATTCCAAATCAAACATACTAATTCAAGCATACATGGACATCACAAGTCACTACCACCCGGGTAATGACACACATAAATCCCTAGGCCTAGTGATGACACAATTTGTCCACGACCAGCCTCCAACAAGCCATGTAATGGCCTCAATCATGTACAACTATGTGTCATTTATTTGTCACAATAATGACACGAATCCACTGATCATATTATATTCACTTTCTCCGACAATATGTGTTTAATTAAGGGTGATTAACTCTGAACTATGGTATATAATGACGTATTTTTTTACGAAAGACATGTACGGGCCTGCGGCCATTTTTAATGCCATTTTAAATTGCATACGACCATGGTCCTGTAAATGGTCAGACTGTGTTTGTACCTGCAGAGCCCCCGTACAAAGGAGTCTCCACTCGATTATGAGGGTGCCTCGTTACCCGACATCCACGAGTATTCTCGCAGTCAGACGGTTATCAACTGGGACACCCCTGGGCTTTGAGGCATCACAAGTTGTAATCAAAACCGTTAAAAAATACAAAACGAGTCTCGCCTGGAGTGGAAAACATGTTTAGGCCAAAAATGCTGTCCACAATATCAGCAAAAATAATTATTATATTTATCTATTTTATATACTAGTATAATATATAAAATTAATAATTAAAAATAGATTGATTACAAGATTGTTTGTTTTAAAATACTGATTGTTTAATTAAAATATGCCCTTGAACCTTTTCCTTATTTCCAAAAGGAATCGAACATAGAAAGGAATGTATGACCAATATTTTATTTTCCAAAATATTTATCTCGTTTTCAGAATCAAACTCAGAAGGAAAGTATGCTCTCTAGTTTTTTTTTTCCTCAAAATTTTTAGATTATTTCAAGGAGAATCACTATAGGCAAGAAATGATTTTTTTTTTTCAAAATTTTTATCCTTATTTCATATGGAATCAACCAAGGAAGGAAAGTATACCCCATAAATTCCATAAGTCCTAAATTTTTTATCATTATTTCCAAAAGGAATTGAATTGTGAAAGAGTATCATTTAAATCCTATATGATAAACTTCCTCGACATCGTTTCACAGCTTCAATGAAACGTTCATCGTAGCTTTTACTTCTAGCTAGATAAAAAATTGGAAATTCCATGTCCATTCCTTTACTTTTCTAGACTTCATATTATAGTACATTTTGAGTCGAAGAATACCATAATGATGCGAAAGACTTAAATGATAAGGTGCCAATCGTTGCACATGGAGTTTCTGATTTGTGTTTTGAGTTTCAAACAAGAGTCACGAGAGTGGGTAAGTTGCCTAGCAGCTTGTTTATTGCCTAAACAAACATGTATGCAGGTCACTATCTACCCCGAGCCCTAGCATGTAATGAAAAGTCAGTGTAGCTAACCGTGCTTGTTCCCAGACTATTCACACCCAACTTTTCTGCCCTAAGCTAAGGAATTAGCTAGTATTACCATACATGGTTTATTTGAATAATAAACAAGTTTCTTACCTGCAGCCTGACGACTCTTGCGCTTCCTATTTGATAGAAGCCTTCGAAAAATACTAATCAAACTCCACATATAGCCCAACTAGCCTTTTCCATATCGAAGAGGGTGTCTCTAAGATCTCTTCTATCATTAATGGATTGCTCTTAGCTTCATAATGTATTATAATACGAAGTCTAGAAAAATCTAAAGGAATGACATGCAAATGAAGATTTTATCTAACTAGAAAGTAAAAGCTACTATGAGTAATGGAGATTTCATCAGCTAATCAAAATCTAGCCAAGGAGGGCATTTTAACATATGGGATTTAAGGTGGTATACTTTTCTTTTAGAGTAGGTAAAATGGATCAGCTCCACCACTTCAAGCCAACCCATTCAGGCTACGGCCAAAAATGGGCTGGGTGTGAAGCCCCAACTCAAGGGTCCTGACAACCCTCAACCCAGGAATTTTCGTGGGCGTCTACAACCACGCCGGTCAACCCATTCATAGTGGACTCATTTCTTATATTTTTCTGCAAATATATAACTTCTCATTATTATTATACAAGAGTTTCTTAATATATAACTTTACAAACCAAAATATATCAAAAACAGACATTGTCCTAATATATTTTAAAAAACATAAGGTTCAAGTCCAATAACCCGAATCTCTCTCTTTATATTCACGGCCTCATGAGCGTCGCCCTCGTGATACCCGAAAGCTGATCCCACGACCTGAGTGAGTAATGCCTAGTAGATATATCTCCTACAAGGCTACTCCTCACCTAAGTGCATATGCACGCTGCTACATAATCACACCTCGAATGTTTTACATGTCAATAATAAGATATGACCAATCATGACCCAACTCATCCTCATTGATTCCTTACACATGCATGCTAAGTGTGAAAACCGTCATAAAGTGCTCCATCCATGACCCTTCCAAACAAAGTCTTTTATTTATTTATTGGACGCTCCGAGACATAGTGTAGACGTTTCCGATCGCGACTTCGTCAACCTCTCGTATACCGGTGGACATTCTCCAATATGTACTTTGGTCAGTCTCCGAGAAGTACTGTGGACAATCTTCGATAAGTACTTTGGTCAGTCTCCGAGAAGTACTGTGGATAGTCTCCGAAAAATCATTTGCATTCTTGATGTACCATCAAACCCCAAACACAGGGTTGATCATTTCCATGCACTCACACCCATGTCATGCGATGCCCCATGCATAAATGCAATGCAAGTGTCATTGCATGTCATTTCATGCTACATGTACGCTACGTGCCACATGCAACATATAAATCACACATTACATGTCAAGTGTCATGGATAAATTATAATTATTTTCATTTTTATCCCACATATCACATAATTTCACACATTAACATATTATTCAATTCTACAATAATAACACACCTTAGTCATTCCCGACCATAACCGCCATACGTGGCCTCTAAAATCTAGACGTAAATTTTAAATTCCACTTTATCAATATCACACAAATTCAACAAGAAATTTCCTACTCAGGCCATACGTAACCCCGAGCATTTTAGATACAACTCGGTTCCGAAAACAGAAGTTCCAGAAACTAGAACTGACTGTGTCACTCCCCGAAACCCACCCTAAGGGCATGATCACACTCACACCTCAAGCCTTCACCAAGGCTCGAAGTGTAAAACGACACTAACCTTCTTGTAATTGGATTTTTGGTCCAATTACCAAACACTTTTTTTCGTATAAATACGCAACCTTCTAAATCCATAAATTCTACAAATTCAAAATTTTATGCCGACAAAAATTACTTCTAAATATTCAAATCTCAATTATGCATATCATATAAAGTCGCTCGTAATATAATATCCGATCTCCCAAATCCAACTTTGTACTAATATAAAAATTACTGCTATCATCCTAGTGACTTTCTCAATTAACTTTGAAAACCAACATTTCACATAAACATGAACTTATTAGTTCAACATGATCCAACATAAAGTTCTAATCAAATCCTAATGATGACGAATCCCCAACCTAGCCATCACTCCTCGCGGAAACTAAAAGTACCTGAAAATATGTCAACGAATGGGATTGAGCTTAAAGTTCAATAAGAAACACTAATACATTTTCATGGATCAAAAAGTTTTCAATCATATAACAAATAGGAGATGTTTTTCATCAAAACTTTTGATTCAAAATAAGATGGAACATTAACAAAATATACTTCAAACATTCTCTACATCCAATTCAATCTAGCTTTCATATCAAATGTGATCTAAATAATTTCATATCAAATTTTGATCTGCATAATTTGTATCAAATCCAAAATCAAATACATTTCAAATATATTTTTCTCCGGGTCATCAACATCAACAGCCCAGTTATGTGGACTTTCAAATGGGTGGCTAGCCGCAAATCGTTTTTAAGGTGACTTTGGGAACTGAAACACTAATAGTACTAGTAACTCTAACCAAACCCTAGAGGTCAGGGTTCAAATCAATTATATTCCCCACCAAGAAAATGCGTCAACTATTATATCCCTGTTGACATGGGCCAAATAGTGTCAACTATTATTCCCTGACAAGAGCTAAACTAATCCGTAGTCAAATATTTCATTTAAAAGTTCCAAATTACAAAACATCATATCTCCACATTTTATTTGCTAAACAAAACAAATCTCAAAAGTATAATCATACAAACTACTATTTTGATCCATGGATAATCAACAAATAAAAAAGTAAAACTTTTCTTACAAACCAAGATTATATGTAATTCAGCTTAAAACAATTTTCATCCTCAAATGAAGTAAAACAAACAATTTTCTTTTAAAAATCTTAATTAATATCCTCTACACGTACATATATATAAAATAATAATTTTTCGAAAAGTCAGATTAGAATCCCTTACCTCAAAGGAGTACTCAAAACTTTAGAAAGAGCTAATCCAAGAATTTCACCTCAATGAAATATTTCTCCTAAAATAATAAGGAAGAAACTACCATCATTACTTATTTATCTTTAAAACTTTCTAATTTGATATTCTTAACAATTATATTATTTTGTTCACCTCAAACATATCGACAACCTGCTCAAATTATAATTATTTGAATTAGGTAGTTTTACAAATTTTATAAACTCATTCCTTTCTTGATCTTATTTTAATAATTTATTTTATTTTTATGCTCTTAATCCGAACTAAATCTTTACTAGAAAGAAATAAAATTAATACTATTTTACAAATTATATTATTACACAATACACATATAGCCTTTTACCTAACAATTATCATGATCCGACAACAAGTATTTTAATCTGATCTTATTTCCTATAATTGCTAAATAATTATTCTAATCATATTCTTTATCAAATAAATTCTCAACTTAATAAAATATTTACTCAAAACACATATATTTAAATACTTATCAAATGCATATATTTATACAAAATTCAGCATTTTCAAATTTATCCTATTTTATCATTATTTTCTTTCAAAAATTATCCTTAAATACTTTTTCATTCTCATACTCAAAGTAATTCAATATGACACCATTAATCCTTATTTTATTTTATTTCTTAAAGAACTAAAGTGAAATCTAAATCGACTTCTTCAAGTGCCTCATCTAAATCAAAGTTAAAAATTAAAGAATCTACATCAAAGAAATCTAGAAAAATAAAATAAGGAAGATCTTACATAGAGAAATTTGTTCTTCAAACCCTATATCCGAAAGTCGTACGTCCTCTGGAATTCTACCCGTCAGATGGAAATTCAAAGATGAATAGAAAGGATTTTCTTATCTTACTCCAATTTATACCTGGGGTATCTATTAGGAAAATTACCTTTTTACCCCTCTTTCATTAAATTAATTAATTAATTACTAATTGAATTATCATTATTATTTTCATAACGTCTAATTGAATTATCATTATTATTTTCATAACGTCTAATTGAATTATCATTATTATTTTCATAACATATGCCTATAAAAATTCCTGTCATTATTATTTTCCCTAATTTATACCTATACACCTCCTCATTATTATTTTCCGTAATTTATACTCTATACAAATTCCCAAGGGTACATTTTCCTCCTTATAAAAAGTTTACCTCTCTTAAACTTCTGACTTACGTAGTCTTGAAATAATTGAGGATGTTTTTCTCATCTCTTCTTCTAACTCCCAAGTGGCCTCTTGATACTATGATTGCTCCATCGACTTTGCTTCAACTTTGACAACAACACGCCGTAGAACCCATTCATCACATCCAATACTTTGAACAAGCACCTTTTCATAGGTCAAGTCCTCAGAAATCTAAATAGGCTCCAACTCCACAACATGAGAAGCATCAAAAACATATTTCCTCAAGGTCGAAACATGAAACACATTATGAATCTTAGATAGGCCTCGGGACAAGGCTACTTTATACGCCAAGGTACCTACTCTCTCTAATATTTCAAACAAGCCCACAAATCGAGGGACCGGAAGCCTTTCCTTTCTCAACATTTTCAACTTACGATTACTTTCCTTAATTAGTCATTAGTCTAAGTATGAAAGCTACTATCAAAATTAACTTAGTACTTCATTTTTTTTTTTTTGACGAAGTCAAAATCTATAGTAAATTAAGAATTCTTATTACATACCTAGGAATATGGAAAGACAATATTCTTAATTCATCCTTAATTCATCCTCAAAATCAAACAACAACCTTAATGTTTAAGGAGTATTAAGTCAATTCAATATTCTTCTTACCAATCATAAATAATTCCAAAACCACCATATATTGTCCATATAATTATTACATGTCCCAAAGAAGTGATAAATTCAACTATAATTCATATTGATAAAAGTATTATTCACTAAACCAACAAAACTAAAACAAAGACAAAAGAGTGTAGTGAATCCTTAACTTTAGTGACCAAGAAATCAATTATCTAATATACATTGTAAAGAATGCTAAGAATACACAAACCAATATATGAGCTATCAACTAACACGCCACTCAACTATCCCCATACAGACAATCCAAACAAGTTCCTATTAAGATCATAAACTTATAGCTCGATACCACTCCTCGTCACACCTTTAAAACCCAATTTGGGCATGATCACTTGACCACACCCTCGTTTCTCAAATTAAGGTTTGGGCAGAAACGACGCTAACATTTCAGAATCGGATTTTCATTCACTATCAAACACTGCTCGCAGTGAAACGCGCAACCCTTCTAAATTCATTAATTCTCCAAATTCAAAATTTCATGCCAACAAAAATTACTTCTAAATATTCAAATCCCACTATGCATGTCATATAAAGTCGCTCATGTGAAACCCCGAGAAAATCCAATTTTCAAAAGGGTAAAATAGTACTCGATAAAAACCGAAATTTTCTGTGATCTCTAAGATTTATTTAAACTGACTTTTCGTTGGAAATCGCCTCGCGAATTTGGGGCCACCACATCGACTCGTTGGATTCTCGAGGTATCTGGATTTCACGCTTTTCGAGGCTGGTGCTCCATGACACATGGCAAGGCTGGGGATGCCATGGCACCATAAAAGAGTGACACTTAAGTACAAAAAGGAAAGGCTCACAATTAGCATGTGTGGAAATGAATCCCATGGCCTACATGAAGCCACGTGGTTTGATGACGTCATGTACAAATAAAGAAATATAACAAAGATTTAAAATCACTACCACACATGAGACTTCCGAGGAAATGGGGAGGAAATTTCTCCTTTGGACCGAATGGAGCCGCTGCTCCAAAAAGTGGGAGAGAAAAATGCATCAAAGGAGGAAGAGAAAATGGTACAGAACGAGAAAGCCGAAAACTCCTACTAAGGCAATTTAAAGAGCGCTATCCACCAGACATGTCCCGCACCGGTGCTGGGATCCTACAATAGCGAGCATAAACAAGAGAGAAATAACTCCTACAAGGGCTACTCTCCCACCTAAGCCAAGCATTACGCAATTCCGCCACACAAACAAACATCCAAGAAATGTCTACAATGAACGTTATATGTCATGCATGAAATGCTTACGCTCATCCCCAGTCATCACCACCTCTACACATGCCACGTTGGTGGACAACCCGCCATCGTAGTACCAATGATTACTATATACCGATGTTGGGTTACAGGCATAATATCTAATCTGATTGGAACATAAATGCAATGAATTTTAAAATTTCTATCCCTTAACTCCACCAAGGATCACATGCTTCATAAAATCAAGGAAGGGTAAACGAACTTACCCTGTAGATCGACTGGCCAAGCCTTCCAAAGTCCGACTTGGTTTATTCGGATCTTCAAAGGTACTACCTTTCTGAAAAGTGACCACCCTCTACAAGTATCCACACACGAACAAATAATGAACGATCTTGTTGAATGCTAGTTCAGGTTCGTCTTCTCAAAACGAAATTAGGGTTTTTTTTTTTTTCTTTCACTCGCTTTTGGTTGTTCTTAGAGTAAAGATTAACTACTAAGCAAATATATATGTCTCACATATATATCTATATAATCAGTTAGGTTTAAGTCAAAAACGAATTTTTTATTATTATATATTTAAAACTCTTTTAAATAATAACAATTTAAATTCAAATCCTTATCAGATAAGGAAACGAATTTATATTATTATATATTAAAACTCTTTTAAATAATAACAATTTAAATTCACATCCAAAAAAAAAAAACAAAAACCCTTTACAGATTATTTCCTTATCCAATAAGAAAATATAACAAATTAATTATTTGTTATAATAGGTTCAATTAACATTGGCAGTAGACCTAAATCACATTTTGATCCTACAAGTCATAAGTGGCCTCTAGCAAGACATTATTACTACCCAAGTTAAATGAAAAGCTCATGATCCGAGACAACCCATTATAGCTTAATGACATAATCCTTTGTCTCATGATATCTTGATAGAATATAAGGCATGGACAAAGTCAACCTTATATCGTTATATCTTTGATTACTCAAAACCCAATTAGACTGACTAAACAAATGACATTGATCTCCATCAATTCATTTGAGCATGGCCATGCATTTCAAATTTCAATTGTCGAGGGGACTCTAGAGATATCTCTTATAATAAGAGGGACAAATTCCATCTTAATCGCTCATATCTCACTACATAATTCTTATTATGTTCAAGTATAACCTTTATAGTCATTCGATTAAAGACAACGTTTGATTATATCAATAATATTCCTTATGTTGAGAACTATAACGATTTCAGGTCAAAGGATTATGACACAACTATTAGAGATTAACTTATGACTTTGATCCATGTATTAATCTCAAGATTCGCCCATCCAATATTTGTTCTCAACAAATATATAAATTTGATTTGTATCTCATACACATATTTATCCCATGAATATCAATCAACTTTTATACTAATCTTAATTCATTGTTATTCTATAACAATAACCGATTAGGACATTTAGAATAATTAATAATATTATTCATGACATTATATATAATAAACATGCAAATCATCAAAATAATAAATTCTCACAAATAGTCAAAATACTATGTCCATACAATAGGCCTAGAGCACTATTACTAACAATCTCCCACTTACGCTTAGCCCATTCATCAATGTATCTACTATGAACCTAGCATGATGATCATGCTTGCTTGTGGTGTAGGCTTAGTCAATGGATCAAGAATATTATCATATGTTGGAACTCGCATATCTTAACTTCACCTCTCTTGGAATCTTTCCATACCGGAACCTGCTTCAGTACTTTGTCTATGTAAGCACTTTGACTTAAACCAATCTCACCTCTTAGATCTATCTCTACAGATCTTTATCCCTAGGATATAGGCACAATAATAAGTCTTTCATTTAGAAACACTTCCCTAAATCAAGACTTGACATTCTCAGTACGTGTGGATATCCTTCCCAATGAGTAAAATGTCATCAACATATAAGACCAAAATACAATTCATTGCGCTCCCACTAATTTTCTTATAAACACAAGGCCCATCTTCTCATTTTTGACAAATCCAAAACCCTTTGACTGATTCATCAAATGAAGGATTCCAACTCCGAGAGGCCTCGCTTCAAACCACAAATGGATCTTTCGCTTCGTATACTTTACTGTAATCTAGGTTGTACAAACCCCTCAAGTTGTGTCATACAGATCCTCAAGTAAGTTTCCATTAAGAACGCAGTTTTAACATCCATTTGCCAAATCTCATAATCATAGATATGCAAGAATGGCAATAAGAATTTCGATGACTCTAAGTATGTTTACAGTGAAAAAAGTTTCATCATAGTCTATACCATGAGTTTGTTTGAAACCTTTGCAACTAGCCTTGCTTTGTGGTATCCACTCGCCATCCATGTCGCTTTCTTTAAAACCCATTTGCACCCAATGGTCTTTGTACCTTCAAAGGGTCAATCAAGGTCCATACCGAATATCATACATGGATTGGAATTTCGACTTCACGGCTCTAACCATTTCTCGTAGTTCGGATCCAAATATAGCCTCTTGATAGGTAGTGGGTTCATTTTGATCCACTAACAATACATCATGGTTATCAATCACAAGAAATCCATATCTCGCTCATGACGATCCTATCGATCTACGTGAAATTTTATGTTATAGGAGGTCCACAACAATATTTTGTCGACCATGAAAGATCCACTGTGAGTTCAATGTTATCTGCGGGTTCTCGAACTTCTTCGAAGTTGTACTACTAATCGGTTCCTTTAGAAATAAATTCCCTTCTGTAAAGACACCATTCGAAAGTAACACTTTGTTCTATGGGATTGTAAAGTAGTATCCCTTAGTCTCTTTAGGATACCCCACAAAGATGACACGATTCGGGCTCCAAATTATTTGAAACTTGACGCTTTACATAAGCCTCACAACCCCAAATCTTAAGAAAAGACAACCGCCTTTACCACCCACATCTCATATGGTGTCTTTTTCAACCGCTGATGGAACTCGATTTACAAATAACACAAATTAAGTCAGGCGCATAACCCCAAAAGGTAAATAAGATTTATTTGACTCATCATAGATCAAACCATATCTTAATAAAGTTCGATTCCTCATCGTTGCACACAATTCATTCCATTGTGGTGTTCTAGGGAGTTAATTAGAATCGATTCCACAAGTTCCAAGATGGTCATCAAATTCGCTCAAATATCTTCACCTCGATTAGATGGAAGGCCTTGATTGTCTTTCTGCCAAGTTGGTTTTGTACTTCATTTTGAAAAGATTTGAACATTTCAAATGATTCAGATTTATGTCCCATCAAGTAGACATAACCATGGTTTGTCAAGTCACGCGAATGTAATAAAGTACTAGAATCTCCTAAAGATCTCGAACTTAAAGGTCCACATACATCTGTATGTATGAGATCCAATAATTCATTGGCCCTTTCACTCAGGTTCAGTAAAGGATCCTTTGTCATCTTACCCAGACAAAATTCACATGTATCATAGTGATTCAAAATCAAATGAATTCAAAAGTTCAACTCACGGAGTTTCGAGATGCGTTTCTATTTATATGGCTACATAATGCCAAAGATAGGTTGAATTAAATCATTGGACTTAAATTTAGTAGTTATGTTATAGACATGAGAATTGTTGGATTTTTAAGGTCTATAACATAAAGACCATCTCAGAATGTGCATTTGCATGTAATATGTCTATGAAAATGGAGCAATTATTATCTTAATAATAAAAAGAAAACCATCATTATCCAAACAAGAAATCAAATAATATTCCTACACATCAGAGGAACATAATAGCAATTGTCCAAAACTAACAAAATCCCACTGGGCAAAGTAAGTTCATAACTTCCTACAGCCAAAGCAACAACTTTTTCTCCATTGCCTACTCGTAGATCAACTTCGCCTTCTTTCCGCCTGTCTACTCCTTTTAAGCCCTACACATTTGTACAAATGTGAGATCCACATCTGTATCTAATACCTAGGAACTAGAAGGAGAAAATTAATCAGATAACATAAATAATTCAAGAACTGTCTCACTCAGTTTTCTTCTTCTTACATCCTCTAAACATAGCCTTGCAAGCTTTCTCTTCCAATGACTGTGTGTGTCTACTTAAGAACAAACACCCTCCTTTCGGGGATTTAGCCTGGGTCCAGGCTTGGGCCTGGGCCAGCATCGACTTCCTTCGCCTCGCCCTCAGCCTCTTGCCTCGCCTCGCCTGAAGCCTTTCCATTCTGAACCATCGTAACATGGCCAAAGCTTGGATTTAATATTCTCGCTATTGCTTAAGCATCATTTGTACTTCGTAGATAGATTTTTCCATTTCTCATTCATGTTATAGCTCATGACAACTGGCCATAACTATCAGGAAGTGAATTCGTGGATCAAATCGCTTGCCAACTTCGCCTGAATGGAAATCCAAGCCTAATAAGGTGCTCAATATAGCCTTTCATTTTTAGAACATGAGCACTAACTCAAGCACCTCACCATCTCAAGAATGCAAGGCTCGCAATTTCATACCTTTCGCTTTGCTCATGCTGAAATATTTCATTAAGATTGAAGATCATATCATAAGCTTCCCATATTTCCAGATCCTTTGAAGTTCGTAATTATGGTAGCTAGCATCAAGCATGCAACATCAATAGTTCACATGATGTTTCGTAAGCATTCTTTACCTTAGAGCATTATCACTTGGTTTTTAAGGGAGATAGTTCCATCCAGACATAAAAGTTTCCTTCTTGCTTGAGAGAACAATTCTCACCCTCGAAACCAAGCATGAAGTTACCTCTAGTAAGTTTATCCTCTCAAGGACTGACAATCGCAAAGGACATAAAGAGGGAATGTTACGTGGCTTGCTCGCCATCTACAATGAATGGCAAAGTTCGATAAGTATTTTGATTATGAAAATTCTCACTAAATTAACAACCCTCAAGAATAATCATCATATAATCTAGTGCAGCTAAGATCCATATTTACTCAACTTAAGTCACTTCTGGGTATGACACTTAAAATTAAGTTATTTAGGTAGGTAACTCTACAATTACATCTCATGCAACTCTTTGACATCATATGTCCTCGCATGTTTAAATCCCATCTACGCTACAGCTCCAAAACCGTTGATAACCTAATAAAGTTAAACCATTTTTAAACATATGGGTAGCAATTCATTACTCATCTTGTCTCACTAATGTAAATCCCAATGTACTTCTACTTGGTATAACCCACATTAAGGTGATAAAAGGTTTGACAAGTGTTTAAATATGATGGCATGTTAATTTTAAATTAATGTATTCTGGATTGATTTTAATTTTCAATTGTTAGATCTCATCATACATCTAGTGTCATATACTCATGTAACATCATACACAACATCTAATACATGCATATAGCAACGGTCACAATATGGGTTTGATCTACTGATCTCCTATAAGCCAATATAGTATTGATCAACAAATATCTTTGCGTAAGACAAGCAGCTCCATGACGCCGATTTGACCACCAACTCACAGATAACACCTAGCTCCTCCATCATCATGGTTGGATCGCATGACTTCAAATTGGCCTGTACGTCCCGCTTAATGTTAATTAATAATACTTAATAGTAAAATATAAATTACAATAAAATAAAACGTATGCAGTCTATTTAATAACTACAACCTAAAACAATATCATAACTCGCCAAACACATTGTTAAAAAGGCCATACTGCACCATATGAACATAACATGCAAAATATCATGTTATCATATAGCATAAAACAATTTTAATAAAAGAAATAAATTATAATAGCTATATTTAAACCAAATTAAATTCATAAGGTGCTACGTGAGTCATACACTTGTCTAATTTAAACATTGTGAGTTTTATTCAAAATTAAATTTCATTTATCCATCAATAAAATTTTAAATGTTTCAAAGCCATCAAAATCACATTAAAAACAAAGATATTATGTAATCTCATTACACATGTATTACACCACCAACAATCATTGATAACCCAAATGGATATATGAATTCACCATGTATTATCCAGATTAAGACAAAGTCAAAATCATATACATGCTATTAAACACTTTAATGACAATATCCCATTCTGACTTTAATCATATTAATCAACTTTTAGGTTTCATTCAATCAATTAATACCTTAACAAAACCTATATTAACTATGTCGCTCAGACAAACCAATATCAATATATTCAAAACGAAAATCATGTTTAATCATATACATCACATACATACGATCAAATATGACATTATCGATTTTATGAAAACACAAGTACTCATACCAATGTCGGTTACTGGCATTATCCAATATGATTGGAAACATAAATGCGCTGAATTTGTAACACTTATCCCTATCCCACCAAGGATCACATGCCGCTAAAAACCGGCTAAGGTAAACGAAACTTACCTCTGTAGATCGATTCGCTGGGCCTCAAAGTCCTGCAGATCTCGTTTATTCGATCTTCAAAGGTGCCGCCTTCGAAAAGCGACCACCCTCTACAAGTAAACCACACACAACAACAATTAAACGATCTGCTGAATGCTAATTCCAGTTCCGTCTTCTCAAAAACGAAATTAGGGTTTTTTTCTTTTCTCTCTGCTTGTTGTTCATAGATAAAAAGACAATTTACTTACAAATATATATGTCTCGCCAATAATAATAAACACACACACACAATAAATATTTATATATATATATATATAAGTCTGAGGTTGTCAAAACAAATTTTTTATTATATATTAAACCCTTTTTAAATAATAACAACAAACGCCACATCCAAAAAACAAAACTTTGCGCATTATTTCTTATCCAATAAAAGAAAATATAACAATTAATTATTTGTTATAATTTAAATCAGTCAATTTAAACTTTCTCAAAATTAAATTCGAATTTAAATAACAACTATTATTTGTAATTTAAAATAATCTCATCAGCTCTTAAATTACTAGTAGAGTGAAAACCACAACCGTTATTGTCTGCTTTAATGTGCGAATTTATGTGTTCAATTAATACTTGGTGAGGGCCCAAACCACATTTTGATCCCCAGCAAGTCATAAGTGGACCTAGCAAGACATTATGACTACCCAAGTTAAATGAAAAGCTCATGATCCGAGACAACCTTTTAATATAGCTAATGACATAATCCTTTTGTCTCATGATATCTTGGATAGAAGATACATGGACAAAGTCAACCTTATATCGCTCTATCTTTGATTACCTGAACCCAATTAGATCGACTAAACAAAATGACATTGATCTCCATCAATTCATTTGAGCACCGACCATGCACCTCTCGGGCCCCAATTGTCGAGGACTTAGAGATACTTCCTTATAATAAGAGGGACAAATTCCACCCTTAATCGGCTCATATCTCACTACATAATTTCTTATTATGTTCAAGTATAACCTTATAGTCATTCGATTAAAGACAACGCTTGATTATATCAAACACATATTCCTTATGTCGAGAACTATGAGCGACCTCAGTCAAAGGATTTAATGACACAACTATTAGATTAACTTATGACTCGATCCATGTATTAATCTCAAGATCTGCCCGTCTTAATAAACCCCGGTAAACCCTAGCCATCACGTGGCAACTAATAAACCTCCAAACCTACCATCACGTAAAACTAATATAACCGTTCCCTTCACGTGATCTTTCCAACAATACCGTATTAGAGTCTACCCACAAAACTTCAAGATCCACTTTTTTTTTTAATAATAGTTTTCAAGATACTTTACAACCTCAATCCATGTACTCCAAATATCCAAACACCACCAACTCCATCTACCTAACACAAGAAACTTGCAACAATTGGGGTAAATGTTGACAAAATTCACATGAAATAATAACTTGTTTTATATGAAACCTAAAATCATGTTTGAATGCAACTAACATCTCGATCAAAAAACAAGATATATGTAAAGTATTTTATCACAATAGATATATCAACATAATGCCCCAAATCATTTTAAAAAAGCATATAAACCACTCATCGACTATAGACGCCAAATTCAAGCCCCAGGATCGCCTCCCTACCGCCAAAAGTGAGTGCTTGTATTATAGATAAAACTCCGCTAGGCTCTAATAACCGAACTAACAACCTTAGGATGCCCCGAAGGCTTTATCAACCGTTAGAACTATGAAACCATCCAAATTGACTCCGACAGTCCACTACATGCAGCCCTATAGCCCGGATACCTAAATTGAGGCTTTTCACCCGGAGCTAATTTCGAATCAACCGTCCAATAATTCCTAAACATCCAATTTCACTAATACAACTTCAATTTTTCCAAATTTGACCAATCTAAGACGATTTCATCCCGACTTCTCAGAATTACCCGAAACAACCTAAAATGGAAACCCAATCAAACGATGTCCAAAAATTTACAAACCACATATCAATGGAAAGCCCAAGAGACCGTGAACTCATTGGTACCATTACCTTGGTCCAACAAAGGTCGTGGTGGCCTAAAAATTGATCTAAGTTTCAATACTGCTGTTGTAATCTCAAACTAAGTAATATGCAAAAAGGGACCACGTAGATGAGTTTAGAAGGTCCAAAAATGGTGGAAAGGAGCTATGGGGTGGCCTGAAGTGGCCGGAAAATGGTCGGAAATCACAAAACTCAAAGTGAACGGTAATACGAAGGTTCGCCGCCGGGACTCAAGGTCCGGCAGGGTCAGTCAGAAATTTTACGGCTTCTAAGATCTTCCGGCTGTGGCGCACCTCGTGGTCCGGGCGTTGCAGGCCGTGAACTCCCATCTGCAGCTCGTCTGTCCCATTTCTCACTAAGGCAGTGGCTACTCCTGCCCAAAATGGTGTTCTTGCCGAGAGTTTTCAGTGGTTTGGAGCTCAAGTGTTGCTTTGGGGGCTAGGTTTTCATTCTGGTATCACAAGCTATGTTTATATAGGGTCTAGTAGCTTTAAAACTGCAACTTGGACACCGATAAAGTGCTACTATTGAACTTCTAATGGCCGTGAACTTTTTATCCCGTAAGCTCCGATTGTGACTCCGCCGTCTATGAACTCAGATCGACGAGACCTACGAATGGCGCCTTAGTTGTCTTAAAACTATTCCTCCTTTGAAAATTCAAACTTACTAACTTATCAAACTCAATAACTTGGTCAAACTTATCAAACTCAGATTATTTGTATCGCAGTCAGTTACACAAAAAGTGCTATTTCAACCCTATTTTTAATAGGTTTTGAGCACTTTTGTACTAATTGTTATAATTAACCCAATTGACATGTTCGGGTCCTACCAGACCTCCGATTACATTCCGAGGTTGTTTTTATAGTTTTCAGAATCGAAGCCAAAATTATCGTGGTCAATCCAATCATAAATCCAAAGCTCCAAGTTGATTTCATCACTCTATATATTTTCATCAATTTCGCAAGTCGAATGAAGAATATCAAAGTTAGAAGAATTGAATAGCGCGTGTTGGGAATAATAGGCTCACAGAAGTTGAATGAACAGAGTATATGCCAAATTCTTACGCATGATAATTCGCTTATGATAGCTTAATTTCATTTATCATAGCTTAGTACTATGCATAGCGAAAATTTCAATTTTTGCTATGCCTGTCTTTTTCTCTATGATATTGAATTTTCACTAATTAGCAGCGAATTTTCGCTGATGATAAATAAATCACTGGAAGCAATTTTCATTTATTATCAAACGACTTGCTTTTTGTTTTCATTTCTACCTCACCGTAATTATTCTAGTTTAAGTTATTTTGGTATTTCACATGTTTGTAAGGCTATAAGCCATTGTAAAACACTGTTGACCTAAGTTCTACTTTGAATAGTAATTACGCCCTCGCGGCCCTCATTTTTCTCTTCTCCTTTTCTCCTTTTCAAGCTGCAAACACCTCCAAGGATGACAACTTCTGGAGGATGAGCTGGGCTAAAACCCTTCCTCCTTAAAGGAAAAGGTCGCCGTAGGATCCGAAAGTCGCCGGTGGTTCCTCTGCTTTACAAAGAAGCCACATTTGGTTCCCACTTCAACTCAGTTTAAAGCTGATGTACTTCTTTTCAAAGCAATACTGCAAGCTTCTGTGTCTGCAGGTATTAGCATTAGATACACTGATATCCATTAGTTGCCCTTTACGAGCCACTGGAGGTAGGTTAAGGGTTGGATTTCAACTTTTTAGGTTAAAATCTCTTAAGCATGCTCTCCCTAATATGTATTTGGCAAGCTTTTTGGGTTCAATGGATACTTTCACTAAATTCACTGATGCCTAATTAATTGTCTCTTATTAGTTATTGTAGGGTAGGTTTTTGAGACATGTTTTCACTGAAGGAACCATAAATGTTAAATAAATGCTTTCTATCAAAAGGAAAATTATTAGGGTTTAGTTTTTAAAGTTAAATTTAAGATCCGTTCTGAGATGACTATATGTCATTCTCCCCAACGCGAGGAAATTAACCCTGGACCTCTTGCTAGCCTAGAACCTAAACCCAAAGGCCCAATGCTTTAAGGAGTTTTTTATTTTTTTCTTCATTTTATTTTCGTTTGTAAAACCATCAACTCCCCCGCTGCTTTTACCAAGCCTTAAAATCCAAACCAAATTCACCAATTTTCGCCTTCATTGAAATCATTTGTGCAAAGAAAACCCATCCCCTTGTTCGACCTTAGATCACTATACCGCAAAGAGAGTTTGACTAATGAAGATGAGGAATTTAGGGATAAATATCATGATTCAGACACCCTACCGTGGCACAAATCAAACTTTTCACGCTGCTCTGGGATGGTGCCTGGCGCATTGGATTTTAGTCATGATTTGTGATCCTCAAATACAAGTACTGTGGAATTGCTTTTATATTTCACTATCATTTTCTTTTAGTTTCATTAGAAAAAATGGCCAGGACTGTTGTGGTGCCATATGGCAAGCACTTACAACCCATAGCTCGGGGAATCACACACCCTCATGGGAACCAGACTACGATGCACCTCCGAACCCCCATATTATGCTTCAACCTGCAGTCACCTCACCACTCACGCCAATCCCTCTCCATTTGAACAAGCCATTTTGGACCTTTCCTTGATAGTGGGATGACTTTGTGGCAGAGAATAAGGGGATTAATGCCCATTCGAATCAAAGAATTGTCATCAGTGGAAGATAATTTAAGAAGAAACTTACTTGGGTTGGAAATGACTTGAAAGTAAAATGGACAACCCAAGACTCCATTGAAAACCTCATCAATCAGCAAAGCAATGTCCACCGTGAGGAGGAGGCCAAAGTGACACCATGGTAGAGGACCAAGTGTCAACAACAATAAATACACCAAAGGGGCTTATAGAGGATTTTACTGGAATGTTCAAGAGCGGTCTCAATCCTCGATACGTAGGTTGAGCTTTTCCAAGGAGAAGAAAGAAGAAATCCTTCCCTTTTATGATCTGGTGGAGGGCAATGGACAGAGCATGAAGGATCCAAGAGCCTAGTCATTCAACCAATCCCCATAAATCTTTATCTCGTGCCTTTTCCAACCCCAAATAGCCCACTCCGCTGTACATACGCCCCACACCTCGCAAAGAAAAATCAAACCCGAGCACTCCGCTCCCAAAGCTCATGCCAGTCCATCACTGCCTGTGCAAAATTTCAAGAGATTAGTGGCCACTGTACAGACCTTTGCCACTACATCAAAAACGATGGCGTACAAGACATACCATGGCATGCTGATGGCTCTAAAAGGTTCGGGCTCGGGAGCACCTCGACCTTAGCATTGCCACAAGCTCCACTATTTCAACAAATTTCCAGTGCCTAAAATTCTGTTTGGGGAGCACAAATTTCCCCACTTTTTGTTTTAATTTTTCCTGTTTTATTTATTTTATCGTATTTTATTTGGATTTCTATAATTTTTCTTTTTAGATTTTCACTAATTTTTAAGTTAATCTTTGTTCTAGCTTGTTTTTCACTTTTATGCAATTTTTCTTAATTTTTATTGTAGCGACTTTACAGCTTTAGTGAAATTTTGAAGCCCGATTAAAGAAATCGTGCTATATGCTGCAATGAAGACGGGAATTCAAGAACTATAGCTTAAAATTTCATAATTTAATAAAATGAATTCACCATCATAGGCTTAAAATGTCGCTTATATAGCCGGTAAAATTGTGGTGCAATTTTCGCTTTCATAGCTTAAAATATGTACCTGATGGCCTCCACAATGTACAAAACAACAAGACGTTGAGGTATAAAAAAAAAAAAAAAACGTTTGTTTTTTATTTTATTTTTATTTTTATTTAAAAAAAATTAATTAATTTTTTTTTATTTTTTTAAATTATATATATATATATATATATATATAAAGTTTGTCTCTAAAAAAAAAAATCGCTTTTTTATATATTAAAAAATATATATTTTGTCTCTCAAAAAAAAGTGTTTATTTTTATTTCTTTATTATTTTATTATTATTATTATTTTTTATTTATTAATTAATTATTTTATTATGTATTTAAAAAAAAAAATCGCTATTACACATAGCGAAAATTTCGCAAACCTTGCGAAATTTTCGCTATGAGCAAATTTCGATATCATAGCGAATTTTCGCCATGATAGCGAATTTTCGTTATGGCCCCACTGTTTTGCCTCCAATTTTGTTTCGCTCATAACTTTTTCATCCGAACTCCGTTTTAGGCGTTTTTGGTACCGTTGGAAATTTTAGAGAGTAAATCCATGAGAGTCCAGAAATAACATTTTTGAAATTATTATGAAGGTGTAATTTTAAAAATGATCCAACTGGTCACTTTTTTTCTCTCTTTTCTTCTCCTAACTTGTTCATTTGAAGCCCAAACGGAGTGAATAAGGTGTCGATGGAAAGCTTGCGAAGTCTCCTATCCAACAACGATCACATCATCAAGGAGGTAACACTTCCTTCTATAACTTTCCAATCCGAGCCCCATTTCGAACAACGAGATGTTTGGGTTGGGGGGAGAGTTAGAGAAGGAAGTGGCTTTTGTATTTATGTTTTTGTTATTATTTTGAGTGCCCATTTTGTGATGTCTAAGTGGGCTTGCCGGGGTTCCTTTCTATAAAGTTGTTATACCACAAACTTACTTTTTCAAAATTTGGACCCATTTTGCAACCAAAATTTTTTAGCGTGTTTCGTTTAGCCTATGCTTGAAAATTGAAACTTTGTCCAATCTCTATTGATGTTGGGATTGGTTCCATGCCTAATCGAGTAGATGATTAGTTGAATTCTTGTTGCCAACCTTTTCTTCCACCTTTGGGGCCTAACCACACACAAGCGCTGGCACATCGGTTTTTTCAATAACCTAAAGCCGCTAGCCTCCTAAGCCTCAGAATAACTCCACCCTAGCTCTCATCACCTCACCCTATTAGGTTAAGGACCCCATGAATAGGAAGGCCAATGTGTCTTCCAAAATAAAAAGAAAGAAAAGAAAAGAAGAAGAAAAGAAAGAAGAAAGTGCAACGCTTACCTTGAAACCTCGAGCACTCCGCCCCGAGGGGCATGAAGTTTTAAAGCCCTAGTGTCTCTAAACCTTCATCAAGTTGGAGTCACCGACTTAGTGTTCGCTACATGGGTGGATAGGAGCGGAGCGCTTAAGTCGAGGTGCTGGAGTCTCAAATCATTCAAGTTCTGGTGAAACCCGAAGAGTTTGTGGTCGAAAGATCCTGCGACTCGTGCCCTAAGCCTTTGCACTGGGTCGGGAGTCATCGGTAGATCCCCGCTACACGGACTTCTGGGTGAGTTTCCATTCCTCAAGATTGCAACTACAACACAAAAAGAATCAGGAACAAGAGGTGGGTCTTGGATCTATTTAGATTGGTTAGCATGCTAGGTCATGGCTAGAAGCTAGGTCGAGAGAGTGCAATAGCAATATCGCTGAGAGCTGATAAAATAAACACTTAGATTTTGGTGGAAGTTTCTGGTTGATTCACCAAGAAGGAGGCTCTTCTGATACTCAATTTTGTATGGCATTCATTCTCTCAAATATAGTTATTGGACAAGGCTTTGATGATTCTTACTTAAGGTTAGGCATTACTTCTTCACAACCTTTTTGAACTGCAAGCTTGTAATATAATTTTGTTATAGTTTTATATGTTTTTATATTTTTCTTCTAGCATTACTATGGACTAGTAATGTGCCTACTGGGGGTGTGATTAGTTCCCAAAGTGCTATTTTCAACCCTATTTTTAATAGGTTTGAGCGCTTTTGTTCATCAATTGTTATACTAACCCAATTCGACATGTGCGGGTCCCTATTGCACTTTTCATTGCATCTGTAGGTCGTTAGAGTTTTTGCGTGAATCGAAGCCAAATTATTGTGTCAATCCAATCATAAATAAAGCTCGGGTTGATTTCCATCAATTTCATATGGTTTTCTATCAATTTCAGTGTCGGGAATGAAGAATATCAAAGCTATAAGAAATGGAATAGTAAAGGGGAAATAGTAGCGCCGCCAGGAAGAATGGAACAAGAAATAGAACAAAGGCTAAAATTCTCACGCATGATAATTTCGCTTATGATAGCGACTTTCGCTTTATCACAATAAAAGTACCGTAAGTATTAGCGAAATTTCAATTTTTTCTATGCCTGTATTTTTCGCTATGATAGCGAAAATCACTGTGTGCTAAATTTTCTGCTTTTGTTTTTTTTATCCAAACGACTTCGTTTTTGGTTTTTCTCATTTTTACCCTCACTGTAATTATTCTAGTTTGGTTATTTTGGTATTTCACATGTTTGTAAGGCTATATAAGCCATTGTAAAACACTGTTGACCTAAGTTCTAATTTTTGGAAGGAAGCAGTTACGGGCCCCTGTTTTTGGCCCTCATTTTCTCTCTTCTCTCTCCTCTTTCTCTCCCTTTCTTGGTTGCCAAACACCCTCCAAGGATGACAACTTGGAGGATGAGCGGCTAAAACCCCTTCCTCCTTAAAGGAAAAGGCTGCTGGGGGTATGATCTGAAGGCTGCTGGTGGTTCCCCTGTTTTTCACGCAGCAGGTTTTGACATTTTGGTTCCCTAATTTCCAACTCTAGGTTTAAAGCTTTTTGATGTACTTTCTTTGGCCAATACTTAAGTGTTTTAGGTTCAAAGTTGTACTTAGCATTAGATACACCGATATCTCATTAGTCGCCTTACGAGCCACTGGAGGTAGTGGGTTAAGGGTTGGATTTCAACTTTGTGTTAAAATCTCTAAGCATGCTCTCCCTAATGCATTTGCGTTTTTGGGTTCAATGGATACTTTCACTGTAGATTCATCGATGCCTAATTAGTTGTCTCTTATTAGTTATCAGAGGGTAGGTTTGAGACATGTTTTCACCGGGCGTGAACCATAAATGTTAAATAAATTTTCTATCAAAAGGAAAATTATTAGGGTTTAGTTTTTAAAATTAAATGAAGATCCGGTTCTTGATATGACTATATGTCATTCTCCCCAAAGCGAGGAAATTAACCCGGGGACCTCCTGGTTAGCCTAGAAACCTTAAAAAACCAAAAGCCAATGCTTCAAGGAGTTCTTTTTTCTTATTTTTCATTTTATTTTTAGTTTGTAAACCATCAACTCCCCTGTTTTTACCAAGCCTTAAAATCCAAACCAAATTTACCAATTTTGGCCTTCACTGTAAATCATTTGTGCAAAGAAAACCCATCCCTGTGTTCGACCCTAGACCCTTATACTGTAGTAGCTTGACTACGGCAGTAAGAGGAATTTAGGATACAAATATTGTTGATTCTGTATCACCCTACTGTGGCACGAATCATGAGTCTCTACCTTGGACTTTTTCCCATTTTCCGAGCTCATGACCCATTCACCAACACTGGGGTACAACACCATCCACTCTACACCCGACCCACTCGATGTACCGTGCATATGAAATGCCTGATGCCAATGCATTTTCCTTCATATTACATGTATATACGAGTGCTACATGAACATTTACATACCTTGGAGAATATAATTCCCATATACATAATTATCTTCCCGCACAACCCATGTTAATACATCATACAACATAATAACATGTCATATTCATTAATCGCATGTTATTCCATATAAGCAATAATACACAAACTGTGCTACAATCTTAGACCCATCCAACCTGGTACCACGCCTCTTCACTAAACATGACTCGCCTTGGTTCCAATCACTCACAACATCAAACAATTGTAAAAACCCAGAAACTTTTAGTTTCTAGCTCAAACTCTGCCACCACAATTTTGGATCGTGTGAAACCGGCCATGTAAAACCCTATATCCTTCAATCCCAAGTTGTTGGAACTAAACCATATGGATTTTCATGGCCTCCCATAGACATCCATACCATACCCAATACAGTAGCATATAACATGCCATGCAATGGTCATGTTATATCCCGGCTATTCACCTCGACAAAACCATGCAACCTGCATACTTGCTGCAAAATGTAGACTTTAAGTAGGGTTTTGATCACCTACTACCTCCACTGTGCACATGGCTTGAAACTCGACTCAATGAGATATCATAGAGTCCAAGAACACCCAAACAGAGTCTCTGGACGAAAGTTATGACCTTCTCGGTCGAGGTCACACATGACTAGCAGCCTTACTCTGATAGCCTACTCCGATCTCGCCTGGTCCCCATTTCCGCCGCCCCAACACCCACGCTCCACAAACATCCGACCGAATCTTGACTAAATGGGTGCCTATAGAGTCCAAAACACCCGAAACGAGTTCTGACGAAAGCAGACCTTCCAAAGTTGGAAATCACACATGACTAGGCAGCCTTACCCGGACAGCATAATTGACTCAAACCCGACGTCTTCCTTCTTCCTTTCTTCCCTTTCCAGCTGCATCCAGAACCCACTGCCCTCCATAGGCATCCAAATGGAATTGTGACTCAATGGGCTTTCCATAGAGTCCAAGAACACCCGAATCGGAGTTCGGACGTAGAAGTTATGACCTTCCGAATTTTGAGGTCATGCATGATCCTAGCCAGACGGAACCATCCGAGGTGAACCCATCCGGGCCAACACTCATCCGGTAACCCATATGATGAACTCCACCCGTGGCCGCCGACCCAGCCGAACAACCTTTCCATTAGACTGTTCAGGGTAAACGAATCATAATTTGGGCTATAGAGGTTCGATTTGAGAAATTCAAAAGTCTAACATTAAGTTCACTCGATGTGGCTACATTTTGACCCGAAGGACTCACTACCAAATTCCCTTTTATTTCCTTCCCAAATATCAATTTAAAGTCCCGTTAATGTGTACTACCACAATATGGCAGCTTCCCATAATCAAAACAACCAAACATTCCCTTAGGCAAGACAACCAACACCATTATTCATTTTAACTCTAACACATGAAATGGAACACAAGGAAATTACTTAGTCCCAAAATTAGTCCTCGAATCAAGTTTAAAACAAATTCCACTCCCAAGACACTACCCCAAAGTCTTCAGGACTGGCTCACACGCCACCACGGCCTCAAACAACCCATGCTATTTGAATGGCCCTTAGACAAATATTAAACCAAGAGTGAGAAAACCCCAATTTCCTGAGTTTGTTGAAACTCCCCAACTCCTGGCCTCTATGCAAAGCCCGCTGAGGTTGAACTTCTTCCTCGTCACTCAAACCGATGGTCCGATTGCTGGAAAAAATTCCGTAGAGAAGGCAGCCTTCTCTCTCTCTCTCTCTCAAATTTGGTTTTCCTTTCTCTCTTGCCTTCCCCCCTCTCCCAACTGGTTGGGAGGAGATAGAAGTCAAGTGAGATGTCCTCTCACTTGCCACATGTCCAATTCTCATTGGCTCTTAGGATTTTCATTATCCTCTTATCCATCTACCATGGATTTCCCTCCAATGACATGATGTCACATGTCACCTATAGCCCATACTTGAGCTCATGGTTTGACTTGATCTTCACTCGATACGTGTCTCATCTTGAGCCACTCAATTGCTCCAAGTGTCCCGCACCACTCTCAAAGGCCTCGAAAATGTGAAATTTAACCATCTCTAATTCGACGCAGCTAGATTTCACGACGCTTTCAATGGTGGTCCGCTTTCTTCATACGAGGTCTAGTAATTCACTTTGACTAAAATTTACTCGCTCTACCCTTCCTCGGGAACTGATCTTCCTGTTTCACACAATATCCCGTGATCGCTGAACAAACGATGAAAATACAATTCTCCTCTAATCATTCAAATACTTGTGATGCATGAAGCTAGTAGAGAATTTATATTTGGTTGATCCATGATACAAACATATCAAAGAACTGCGTGGATTATCTTCATAAGAATAATCCAACAAAGATATATGAAGCACAATGCCGCATGTATCATGCGAAATCAAAGGAGGATATATTAAAGGTGAACAACTAAGCACATTTCCTCGCCAAAGTTCTTCTACACTCATGAACTTCAAAAAGATGGTGAAATTTGATGCGCAACAAATAAGTTCCAATGACAATCTAGCATATTTTATTTACTAAGTTTCGCTTCGCAATATCTATGAAACTTAAACATAAGTTGGTACTTTGTCAAATTAAAGATTCTACATGAAAAGTTGAAGACAATATAGTCATGTCACTACCAGGGGGAGTATGAATAAATATGTTAGATACTGTACTCTTTTTCCCTTCGTCCAGGTTTTGTCCAACTAGGTTTTACTGACAAGGTTTTTAATGAGGTAGTACTAACAATTTAGTGATGGTCATTCAAGGGAGAGTGTTATAAATGATTCACTCGATAACCGTGAATGACCAATACACATTTACTCTGAATAAACATTATGTTAAAATGATTCACCGATAACTCATGGAATGACCACATTTAACAAGGAAATAATTATTACTTATTAATGACTATAACATATATACTTCGAAGAATGAAAAATGCAGTTTTCTTCTTGAATTATCTTACTAATTTCTTTTATCTCTTCTTTACCTTTCAACATCAGCATAACAATATATATATATATATATATATATATATATATTAAATAATTTAGAATAAATTATCACGAATTATATTAAATAATATTAACACTTTAAATAAGAATTAAATAGTGAGTTTTAAGTTAACAACTTGCTGTTTAGTAAATACTGAATTTAAATAAAAAAAATTTTATTTCCATTTTTTGAAAGAAACAAATTAAAATACTCTGAAGTTTTAAAATTAGGAAATCCTCCATAATCAATAAAATCATAATAAGCGATAATGTTTTTTTGATAACGACAAACTATAATTTAAATTCCAAAATTTACATGTAAAATATAATAATTATTAAAACATTCTAACTTTAATAAACTATGTAAGAATAAATTACGTAACCTAACCATAAACTATTATCTTTCTCTCTTGAACTTCACTAACTCGGCTAACATCCCGACTTAGTTCCAATTATCTTTCCTTCCTCATTAAGTCTTATCGTTTGACTTTGAGCTTTGGTATTCACAATTATTTTGCAACCCAAAACTCCCACAAGTGTTTCTTGAATATTATCCTGAAGCATCCAAAGAAGTTGTGTAAAGTGTCTGGGTTTGAGATTTTTACCAAGTCAAATATCTGACTATGGCAAGCAAAGAGGGGTTTCAGTAACTAAAACAAAAATCATTATCTTTAATGCAACCCCATTTGAAAGGATAAGCCTCTTAGCAACAATGTCACTTCGCCCTGATCATATTTTAGTAACCTTCCGGTCTTATCCCCAATTTGCATTGCTATAGCATAAGCCCTAAAAAATTACATTATTCATCAATAAGATGGGAATCATGAGTTCATGAATATATGTGACGCCCCAAAACCCGGGGGTCCGTTGACTACCCGTCAACCCACGGAATACTCGTGAATGTCGGGTGACCCGACACTTTTCACGAAAATCGGGCAGAGTCTCCTTTGTACGGGGAGCTCTACCCAAATACAAAAACCCGTGATATCCCTGGTCTCAAACAAAGTAATATAATCCAATATATCCAATCACATGAGTAATACGCCACTGGGGCCCATAAACAATACTCACATACATACCAACTATATACCCAATAGAAGTTCCAAGATAATATGTTTCTACTTATAAAACATATATCAAACTTATAGAAATCTAATACATGTTTAAATCAGAACCAAAGCCAACTCCTACTTCTTCTAATCCTCGCCTCAGACGAGACGTCCCTCACACGCCCCGTAATTGTGAAATAACATCCCCGACAGAGGAGCTTAATGTCTAGAGTGGAACGCCTCTAAGTGGGCCACTTCACCACCTAAGTGCAATGTTCCAATGAAAACACACATTCAAGCAAATGCATGATCCTACTTGAATGTCTATACTTACTCAACTCCGCATCCCGAGTCTTCATCACTCCTCACACTCGCCTAAGCCTCGTTATGAGAATATTATGTTTTATTTGTTTTATGGACAACCCTCCGAAGTGTATATATCAATCACATTCCGACGATTGATATATTATTTGTTTGTGGATTCATCTCCATGAATATCAATCGCTCCACGATTGATATTTTATTTGTGGTTTGTGGACTACTCCTCCGATGAATATCAATTGGGCCGCCCGACGATTGGATATTTTTAATTGACTACCGATAATTAAATATTTTATAACCCTTCAACCATTTTCTGTGATCATCTCATGCACTCACTCCTATAGTCCTAGTGGTGTTCCCAAAGGCATATGGAATGCATATATGCCAATTCCAATACAAATAATCACATGCAAATATGTAAACATGCACATATCCACATAATATCCAATCACACAATCATGTCATGTAATTAATCAATTTCATCAAAATTAGCTCACTTGGGCTAATGATCAAACATGAGCAATTCGACTTGAATCACTCGACCAATTACACATTTTAACACAAAAATATATTTTTGTGTCACTATTCCTATGAACAAAGAAAAACCTAGGTTTTACTTCGCTTAAACACATTCATCTGGTTTGCTCACTTTGTGAACCCGCATTTCATGGCCATTTCCGGCCTCATTCCAATCAATCCATGATTTATCACAAAAATGCAACATTCAATGACACACCCCCATCTCCTTCTACGGCTAGGGCGTTTCGGGCCCACTCCATTGCAAATCCCCAACCGTTAATTCTAACGACTAAAAATCCTCGTGGAAGGTTTATTACTTGCTTAAACTCTCGTGATAAAAATTTTTCTTCTTTTTCCAACTTGTGGATTCGTAAATCTCGGCAATGGTAGGAAACCTCGCAAAGACAGGACGGCCGCAGATAGGATAATCTCCAACCAGATACATAAATTTACATTTTTATCCCAATATGGCAACCAGCAACCCAACACATTCTCACAAGACTATACTATGTACATACATATGTTCCAATATACAATTTCAAAGTATTTTCTTACATAATATTCTTACTAACAACACTCAGACAAATGTCGATTAAACCCTATTGTGCTCCAAATGGGCTCGCTGCAGACTCTATACCGGGAAAAAATAGTTTTTAAAATAGAAAATAATGAGCTAAACGAGCCTGAGTGCATATGTTTTATAAAATGTTTCCTTTTCCCGAAAATATCTCTAAAACTATAAAATTCTCTTTTAGCAAGATATTTTCCGTAAGCCTTGCTTGCTTATACATTTTAAAGATTCTAAAATCTTTCAGACGATTGCTTTTAAAAGTTTATAAAACTTTAATACTTGCTTGCTTGTTTGCTTTGCTTTGTTTTTCTTTTAAAAGTTTATAAAACTTTCTAAATTTTTCTCGCTGTTTGCTTTACTCGTTTGCTTTAAAAGTTTATAAAACTTTTTATAAACCTCTTGCTTTAAAATTGTATAAAACATTTCTCAAATCTCTCTTTATTAAAATTCTCAAAACCTTTCACAAACCTCTTTCTTGGATTTTTATTGTGAATTGTTTTTCGGGACAGTTTTCGGGCCGAGTTTGTGGCTAAATTTTTAGACATTTAAGCAGAGACTAAAATTTCTTGACTGCGTCTAGATTTTTTCAAGGCCGAGTATGGTTTAATTTGAATGAATGGCTATTTTATGTGAAATATTTTCAGGTGTTATTGCTGCAATTTAATAACATGCTGAATATATGTAAGATATGTTAATATATGTGTATTTAAATGTATTAACATAATGGATGTAAATTATATATGTTTACATGGTACTTGGCATGAAGTACGATTGAGTAGAATGTTCCTTGTAGTGTGCATCATATGTAACGCCCCAAAAATACCCTAGAATTTTTATAATAAATTTTTTTATATTCCGGGTAATGACTGAGCTAAATCCTGGTTTTTCCGAAAATTGATAAATTGACAAGTTATGAAATGATAAATTTAGTGAACCCGGAAATTTTGGCACTAGAATAAGGATAAAATTTAGATTTCCATAAGGGGTATAAAAAAAATCAAAAAGGGAGTAGAGATGGGCCATAGTAGAAATAAAACAAATTGAATTGCAAAATTAAAGATATGAGGGCTAGTTGCAATTTATGAAAAGTTGAAAATATAAAAAATGGAAAACAAAAGCTAAAATTCATTTGGTCTCCAATTTGGCCCTAGCAAAAAAAAACCGCGGTGAGAGGAGAAGGCGGAGAGAACAAGAGGAAGAAGAGTGTTAGTTAAGGAGAAGCGAGGAAGATCAAAACCAAGGTATGTATTCATCTTAGGATCAAGTGTGTTTTGATTTCCTAAGGCTTTGTTTTGGATAATGGTCCTCCTTTGTCTAGGGTTTTTGTGGAAGAGATCACACAAGCCCTTAACTTGTTGAGGTGTTGTGGGTAAAACCCCATATGGTACAAGATAATCATAGAATCCTCTCTTTTAGGATGGATTCATGGTTAATTGAGAGTCTTTGAGTTAGGGTTTAGAATAAACCCTAACTAATCATCATGGTTGGTTTGAGGATGGGTCAGAACCCATGTTGGAATGATATTTGAAGAAATTCATGAAATAATTTTGAAGAAATATATGTAATTGAAAGAGGAATTGAGAGAAAAGATTCCAAGGTGAATTTAAATGGTTTTGATGTGTGTTTGAAGTGTGTAATTGATCGGGAACAAAGTATAAAAAATGTGGAGAAAACACACATTTTAAGGCATTTGGGTGACTTGTACTGTACACTTTGAAAGTGTACCGGCACACTCTGCTTCTCTCGGGTCATTTTTGGCTGAAGTGTACCAGACACTTTAGGGGTGTACTGGTATACCCGCGCCCGTTTCCGCTCGACCAGCTAGATTTTGGCCATAACTTGCTCATTTCTTATCCGATTTGAGTGATTCAAGTGGCTACGTAAAATAGACTTCAAGGAGAACAAAACTTAAAGAATAGGAATTGCCAAATTCTGATCCTAAGAGGCCTAAAAATTCACTCAAAGTGGGGCCATGCAAGCCAAACTCGGTTCCAAATTTGAACATAGAGTACCCGGGTTGTTTTTGACGTATCTCGAGTTTCTTGCTCGAATCAAGGATTCCAATTGGAAATAGAACCCTTAGCACCTTAGATTTAAATGAGTACAAAGAGATAGTGTCAAAATGAAGTTAAACCCCGGAAAATTTTTGTAATACAAACTGTCCTCAAAGTAATTCCAAGAATTGATTAGTCAGGGCATGAAAATGCCATAACTTTAGTCGGGATAATCCGATTGAATGATTCCAATTCCTAAGTAAATTAGACTCATAGGGAATAAGAATGAGTCTATAAAAACGCATCAGGTGACTCTCACCACCCGGGCAAAGCTTTTCTTGCCTCAACGATATTCGCTTAGCAATGACATTTGCATAATCACTAAGAGGAATAAATCAGATTCGACAAAGTGTGAAGACGCATAACTGCCTAGGATTGACATCGAGAAAGAAACGGAATTGATAATTGGTTTGTTCTCTGACTCTATCCTTAATTCAAGTATTTTGGTAGTTTACCAATTAACTATGAATGAGAACATGAATCGAGTTCATGAATGAGTATGTGATATGATTATGTAGATTGAGTATGTCTTTGAAAGATAATACGAAAGTGAATATGAGATTGAATGTAATAATCGATAACCGAATGAAAAGCGAATGATGATAAAGACGGGATTCACCCAAACTAATCCGCTTCTGACCAGAAGTGAATAATATACCAAATGAATCGCCCGACGATGCACCAACTCCATCCATCACAAAGGCACTCAAATTGTTCACGCGTCCCACTCGCGAGATGTACTAACCCAAGATCCGTCATGATGGCGTATGGCATTGAAGAAATGTCCCACGGCGGGATGCACCAATCGGCATCCGCGACGGCGTATGGCATTTAATTTGATACTAATGCGGTTTCCGGGATGCACCAAACGGCATCCCGCATGACGGAGACCGAATAAGTGATACTAATGCGGTTTCCGATGCACCAAACGGATCCGCCATGATGGGATAGAATTGTAAATGTATAAGCACATTACCAACGATAATAAGGGTGGATTCATCAAACTGAACCGCCGTAAATTGTGAATCGAATAGTCAAGGTGAAATAGCCAACGTTGACGGCGTAATGAGATATTTTATGGATATGTATGAATATCATGAAAATGAATTGTTGCATTGAAAATGCATGATATGATATGATACTTCGTGAAATGATTTGTACATTGAAAGCATGAGTATATGCTGATATATTAGGCATAGTTTAATGATAAATGCTTGTTTGTTAAATTGAATATGGAATAGGAATCAGATAGAACCACTAGGCATGAAAATGTTTAGTGTGTAGTTTTAACTATGCGTTATGTATCGAGTAAGCAAAGAGAAGAAGCCCAAGATCGCTAGCCGCTAGAGCGTCATAGAGAAAGTACGCGTATAAGTGTATAATTCGACTTTTGCATATCATCTTTTGAACAAGTGGTGTTTTGTAAGCAAAAGGGTTAAACCCTGAAACTTGATTTTTTTGTGTATCATCTTGAAAAGAGCATAAAATGCCTTTCTTTGTAAATGTATTTTGTTAATGTTTATAGGCCTACCGAATTGCTTTATATTTGTAAATGATTATGGGCTTGTCCCCAAACCGAAATCGCTTTCAGAATTAAATGAATTAATAAAAATGTTTTGATAAGATAAATGAAAACGTCGAGTAAACCGGGCTCGCTCGATCCGCCATTCGTGCCTGCCTGTGGATTCAAGGTCGCGACACTTTGAAAATAAAATTTAAATAAAACGATAACGAAAAAGAAATAAACCGGGCGCCCCCGGGTTTCGGGTTCGACTCGCCGTGTCGGATCGGGCTAGGGTCGCTAAGATCATACATGTAACATGAGAAATACGCAGCGGGCATTAGACGTATATGCACAGTGGACACGATGCGTCAGTGTGTGCGCATTGGTGTCACCACCATCATTGTTGATGAATGGGTAGTGAGTCACTTCTGACGACGTCCAATAAATGATTCACTTCGCTCAAAGCATAAAAAAATATAATAAGGTGTATGAAGTGAGCAAGAAGGGGGACCGTTAACCCCTTAGGTGAAAAGCCCGAACATGGGTAAAAGAGACTCAAGTAGCAGGATCCGAAAAGTTTTGTCAACAGCCATACACACTACACGCTATCATGTGACTTCCGTGCCAGTGATGTGAGATCGGATCGATTCGGGATTGGTTGCTCACATTGGGTAATAGAGTTGTGAGGGCTCGATACAGGGTCATTGGTAATACCAGTGACTATTTTCACACTTGGCATATGCATGTGTAAGGGAGTCGATGAGTGATTAGGGATATGGGCATGATGACATTTCATGAATGACATATGACATTCATGTAGACATTTTACTTGGATGTGTGTTTGTTGTGCGACCATTGCTTCGCAAGACTTAGACGGGAAGTAACTCTCAGGGGAGCTGGCTCTTTACCGGGCTTTGCTCACCTGCCTGACCCCTTTCGTGCACAAGTCCAAAGGCAGTGCCTCGACCCGCATATGGGACCGCATGTGGGATGAGAGCCGGATGAGGCTTTGTTTTGTTTTGTTTTTATCTTGTATTATATTCGAGCAGAACATGTATATCTTTTTTTTTGTATAAAAGGACTGTTGATTAAATAGTATATCATATATTTTTGTATATTTGTGAATTAAATATGCAGGAATGGGTTTAATATATGAGACAAATGAGTGTGATATCGGGACACCCAATATCCATAGGTTTCCACAGTGCTGACAGTAAGACAACCCAAACCCCGGATAGGTGTCGCAGCTTATCGAGACAGTACACGAGTGCCTAGTGGCTAAGTGGACATGTTTAGGCCTTGGTCATTAAGGTGTGTCTCGAGCAGAGCATCACAAACATGTCGTGGTTTTAGGTATGTGATTACCTAGGCAATCATGGGATAGGATTAGAACACTACATGTATTGTGTTTTTATGTGTGCTTTTGTGTATAACATGATGTGTGTTGCATGTTGTGCACATTTATGCATTATTGGATATATATGGAAAACAAATAACACTAGAGTTAGAGAGCATGATCATAGGTGTTCGGGGAACTATTGTTTATTAGTGTTTGGCATCATGCATCACTAATGACTTGTGGCACAAGAAATCTCAGATTTGGTACTTGACAAGTGTAAATGCTGTCATGACGAGGACGCAGAGCCCGCCCATGGGGTTATAATTCACTCATTGGCCGGGTTTTTACCCACAGGCTTTTATGGAGACCATGGGCGCTACAGTCGCCACTATTGTACAGGCTAGTGTAGCCGGGGGTCAAGGAAGAATGAGTAACCTCCAAAGGTTTAAGGCACATCATCCCCAACATCTGGAAATGAGAGGGACCCACAGAAATGGGACATCATCGGGTTCCGCCGATTGAGTGAGTATCGAGGCCATAGAGATTACCTTCGCTAATATTATTCCGGACAAAGCAGCGGCTTCAAATGCAATGCGTGAATCCTTGATATGGTGGATCAGTAAAGACCTTAAATGTGGAGGCGATGACTTGGGTAGATTTCAAAGAGCTCTTTATGAGCAAGTTCTTTCCAGCGTCTGCTAGGCATGTCAGGGCCCGAGAGTTCCTAAACTTGCGGCAGGGAGACATGATAGTACTGGAGTACGTGGCTAGGTTTATTGAGCTAGCCCGTTTTTTAGATGACTATGTGGCCACAAACTTGGCCAAGGTGAGGAGATTTGAGGATGGTCTGAGACTGTCCATCAGGGTTAAGATTATGGGACTTCTCCTGTAGGATATGGACTCTATGGTTAGGACAACTATGACCATAGAGAGTGAGATAGTTGATGCTAAGAGTATCCGAGATGCGAGTATTGGTAAGAGGAAGAAGGTTCAGCCTTCTTCGAGTTCAGGAAAGCGGAAGAGGACTTATGTTTCCTGAAGATCACAAGGACAGGGTTAAGGCTATCAAAGCCAAGGTCAGGGTTAGGGTTGAGGCCAAGGTAGGAGCACGAGCCATACAGAGCAGATGCTTTGTTTCTTCTGCCAATAACCTAGACACATGAGGAGGGATTGCCCATAGAGGCAAGGATCCCGGTGATTTGGGACATAGTCCCGCTTATAAAGGGGGGACTAAATGACGGATACACAATTTGTTCCCACTATAGGTTAAGGGAACAGGTATTAGGCTCCAAGTGCTGCACAAGCACCTTCGATTTCACAGGCAGGCTAAAGAGGCTAAGTTATGGGTCGAGGCTCGGGCCGGGCCCATTGTAGCCCAGATTTGCTGGACTCAAGGGGTGTTCCACGATTACCCCACGTGACCGAGATAGCAGCCGCCTGATACAGGTACTTTCTTACTCTTTCCATTTATGGGCGAGAGTTTTACGGATTCGTGCATCTCATTCATTCATCGCTGTATCAGGTGTGAAAGAATCCAGCTTTGCAGGTTGAGACCTTGGAAAAGTCGTTATGAATTCTCCCCCAGTGGACTAGCAGGTGTTGATAAGATATGTCGTGACTGGGAGCCAGAGCTCTCGTGGATTCTACTCACTGCGGACCTTCAGTTACTGACATGTCAAAGTTTGATGTCATCATTATCGTATGGATTGGTCGACGACACATTCCGGGTCAGTCATCATTCCGCGACTAGAGGCACCGCCCACATTTCAATACATGCTCAGATACAAGATGTTTATCGATACAAGGTAACACCTGCCGGCAAATAGCTGATGGCTACTAGCAAGCCCACTCCTATGACGGCGAGATAGATCTGAAATTCACCTCCGTGGTTTGTGAGTACAAGGATGTTTTCTCGGATGAAGCATCGATTACCTCCGCACGTGGATGCGTGACTTCATATTGAGTTACACCCCGTACATACCCATTTCTATGACTCCACATAGGATGGCGCCAGTTGAGTTGCAAGAACTCAAGGTCTAGATACAAGATTTATTGGACAGAGGTTTCATTAAACTGAGTACTTCACCTTGGGGCACTCCGGTTCTATTTGCGGTAAACAAGGATAAGACCCTTCGCCTGTGTATCGACTACCAACAGTTGAATAGGGTTACGATCAAGAATCGGTATCCATTACCGAGGTTGATGATTTATTTGACCGCCGAGAGGGCGCAAGCTCCATTCTAAGATAGATCTTCGTATCTAAGTATCACCGCTGAGAGTTAGAGGCGTATATCCCCAAGATGTTGTTTAGGACGTGATATGGGCATTTCTGGAAGCCATACGATGCCTTTGATCGACGAATGTGTCAACAAGATTCATGAATCTCATACGCATGTGGTGTTCCAGCCCTATCTAGATCACTTGTCAGAGTATTTGTTAATGACATCTTGATCTACTCCCAAAAGATGAGGAGGAGCATGAGGATCATTTGAGATTATCTCTAGGGCTCATGAGAACATCACACGCCAAGTTCAAGAAGTGTGAGTTCGCCATCGAGATGCTGGCGGGCACCCAATTATTGGCTTGTGTAAGCCGTTGGACCTCGAAAAAGTCGAAATACAGAGTTGGGAGAGATTTGCTCGGGCTTTTCTAGAAATGTAGTTTCGACCGTCAATATTAAAGGAGGTTTATTAAGGACTCTCCGATTAGTCACACGAGCACTAGATCGACCCTAAGAGGTCAAGTATGAGTGGAACGACCAAACGAGGCATTCCAAGAGTTAAAAAGGAGGCTTACATTAGCTCCTATTCTGATAGTCCCGAAAAGAGGACAGAGGTACACTCAGATATTGTGATGCCTCGGCTGATCTGGACTGGATGTGCTTTGATGCAAACGAGAGTGATAGCTTATGGTTCACGATAGCTGATTTTAACCACTTGAGCTTAATTACTCCTATGTACGATACGGAGTTGGCGACTCATAGAAAGATATGGTGCCACTCATTTATATGGTGAGCACTGAGGTATTTCTGCACTACAAAAAGTCCTGAAGTATATCTTTACTCAACGAGACCTCAATATGAGGCAAAGATGTGATGGATGGAATATCCTGAGGATTATGACTTCACTTTGGCAAAGCACTCACCTTGGTAAGGCAAATGTGGGTGGCTGATGCACCTCGCCTAAGTCACGAGGAATACCGCAAGGTGGCTTCCCTGAGTGGTTGATGCCTCGAGGACCGTAGGCGCTGACCTACAAGAGATAAAGGAATGCACTGTGATGCCTTAGGGAGTTTGGGTTGGCGCCTTCCTACCGAGCAGAGTGATCGAGTCCTAGCGTGACGCCGAGATAAAGGTTCATCAGTGACCAAGTACAAATGCACCGTGACAAGGGTCACAGTTCACACCCGATGGTAGTCTTCAATATAGGGATGGATCAGGGTTCCTAGTCAGTGCTTCGAGAGAGTGAGATCCTTCGGGAATTCCATTATTCTCATTCATGGCAGATCCAGTGGCACGAAGATGTATCATGATCTTCGTCACGATATTTTCGAGTGGGACTAAGAGACACTTTGGGGATTTTGCTCATCGATGTCTCACGTGTCACTGCATTAAGGCCGAGCATCGTAGGCCGCAGGCTACCTAAATGTCAGGTAGTGTATGCAAAGTAGAGCATATCACAATGGATTTTCATGGACTCTTCTGCCACTTTACGATAAGCATGATGTGCGTGGGTGATAGTGGACCGGGTTTACTAAGTCGTGACATTTTCTCGTCAGGCGATGACCTTCTACACCGAGGAATTCGCAGTTGTACACACAGATCAGATTTGGCCGCATGGAGGCCGGGCCTCCATAGTATCGATTGAGATCCTGTGTTTATAGCCCGGGCCTGAAGAGTTTCCAGAGCCAAGGGACACAAAGGAGGATGAGTACCATCCATGCATTGATGGTCGTGGCCAGAGAGACTATATGTGCAGCAGAGGACATGCCGAGGGCATTCTTTTTCCCGATCTCAAGGCAGCTTCGGGAGGAGAATCTCGCTCGTCGAGTTTACCGATACAATAGTTAATGTGCGAGTATACATATGGCACCATAAGAGGCATTATATGGGAGGCCAGACTGATCTCCAATTTGTTGGACCGAGGTAGGAGAGAGATCCACCACAGATTTGGAGTTTATTAGTGACACCTCAGTGAAGGTGGAATTGATATGTAAACATCTTCTCACGGATCAGAGCCGAGAGAATAGTTATGCCGACACACGGCGATGACATTTAGAGTTTGAGGTGGGAGATCATGTCTTCTTGAAGGTTATGCTTAAAAGAAGAGTGATCAGGTTTGGAAAGCGGGGAAAGCTATCGCTGAGATATATTGGGCCCTTCGAGGTACTCGAGAGGGTGGGTATAGTTGCTTACCGGTTGGCACTACCGCTGAGTTTATCGAGTGTTCACGACGTATTCCATGTCTCCATGCTCCGGAAATACACTTTAGATCCGACTCATGTAGTGGACTATGGCGAGCTTGTTGTTGATACAGATGAGACCTTCGAGGAGGGACTAGTGCGTATCATGGATAAATTTTTAGACCGTGTTTTGTGACGAGAAGACCGCGAGGTTAAGTGAAGGTGCTATGCCGACACCGAGAAGTGAAGGAGGCAACTTAAGAGCGTGGAGATTACCAAGGCACCGCCCATCTTCTTATTTGAGGATGGCTATACGTTGTTTAGTCATGTGGTAATTGAATGACTCAGATGCATGTGTTTATATATTGTGCATGTAGAATTTTGATGAAATTTTTTAAGGGGAAAGAATGTAAAACCTAGAAAATTTCATTTTTCGAAAATGGCAAAACGTAATTTTGTTGGAATAGTACTGTGCTAAAACTTGGAAATTCTTTATATCTCAGATGATGAAACAGACTTCGAATTTGCTGGAATCGCCCCCACTAAATCTTAGCTAGCCTATCGAATTTCATCAATCTAGACAGTCGAAATTTCACGCTTTTCGAGGCACGAGGTATCGGGTGACACTTGGCATGATGCCACATGGCACCATGAGCTGGTTCCACATGGCACCATGGAGGATCACCACATGGGTGGTGTGGGAGAAGCCACCCAAGGGCCTTAAGCATGTGACACTTGTCATATGCATGTATGGCCACCCATCAGGACAAGCGCCCATGGAGAGATGTTTCAAGATATTTGGAGAAAATATCTTTGAGGGGGAGGGGGCACAACAATTCGATGAAAGCAAAAAATAATAATAAAGGAAATAGAGCAAAAATAATAAGAGAAAAAGGAAAAAACAAATTTGTCCAAATTTTTTACTTGTTCGATGGTCAAGTTCTAGGCCCAAGAATTAAAGTTATCTACTCAACGAGCTACGAGGTAGGTACCAAGAACGGAAGGATTTTGCAGCTTCACGCTCCAAGAGGTAGAGGTTTCTCCGACTTGGGTTCCTTTTCATTTAAGGGCCGTAAATGGCCGTGTGGGTTAGACCCGACCACGGGATTGAGTTTTCGGCCATGAGACTGTTTTTCGTCTAGGACCGGGTTTTGAAGGTTGGTATTCGGGCTGGTTTTGGTTTGGGACTGTTGAAAAATGCATGTTAGACTTTGTTGTGGCCGATTTTCGCACCGTTCATGACGGATTTTGAGGTTGGTTTTGATTTCGGGCCGCGCCCCGAATCGTAAAATCAAAAAAATTATTCCTGCCGGGGCCGCCGTAGTTACGGGTGACGTAAACAGGACTGCCGGACTGCTATGGATTTTTTATTGTGAAATCGCTTTTCGTGACAACTGGCCGAAGCTTGTGGCTAAATTTTTAGCCATTCAAGTAGAGACTAAAATTTTTGGACTGAGTTTAGATTTTTTCAAGGCCAAGTATGGTCTGAATTATGGCTGGGAATTACTATTTTATGTGAAATGTTTGTGTGTTATTGCCAGCAATTTAATAACATGCTGAATATGTGTAAGATATGTTAATATATGTGTATTTAAATGGTTATGTTAATGGGATGTAAATTATATATGTTTACATGGTACTTGGCATGAAGTAATGATTGAGTAGAATGTTCCATGTAGGGTGCATCATACATGTAACATGAGAACATGTAGTGGCATTAGCATTGTACAGTAATGTGACATCGCGATCATGTCAGTGTGTGTGCATGGGTGGTCACCCATCATCATTGCTGATGAATGGATATCGAGTCGCACTTTGACGACGTCCAATAAAATGACTCACTAACAAAGCATAAAAAGAAACATAAATAAGGTGCGAAGTGAGAAAGAAGGGGACCATTAACCCCTCGTGGAAAGCCCGAACATAAAAGAGACCCGAGTGTGATCCGAAAAGTTCCCGTTGCCTAAAGAAGACACACGGTCATGTTTATCAAGATGACTTTGGGTCAGGTGGATAGAGCCTGATCGACTGGACGTGGCCGCCCATCTGCAAGACTCAGACGTGTGCAGAACGAGCCCGCGAGGGCTCGACACAATACCGGGTAATACCAAAGGACTCGCCACACTCGCATATGCATGTGTAAGGAGCTCCGTGCGACTCGATATGGGCATGATGACATTTCATGCATGACATATGACATTCATGTAGACATTTTACTTGACGTGTGTTCATGGTGCACCACGTACGTGGGCACTTGGGACTGTGAGTAGCCCTCAGAGGAGTCATTCTACCGATTCATTTCACTTTGGCCGGACCCCCTTTCGTGTACAGTCCGGTAGACGTTTGACTCCACATATGGGACCGCATGTGGATGAGAGTTTGATTTGCTTGCTTTGTTTTGTTTTTGTCTTGTATTATATTCGAGTAGAATATGTATACCTTTTTGTTGTATAAAAGGACTGTTAAATGGACTGTTGATTAAATAGTCTATCATATATTTTTGTATATTTGTGAATTATATATGCAAGAATGGGTCTCAATATATGAGACAAATGAGTGTGATATCAGGACACCCGATATCCACAGGTTTTCGCAAAGCTGATTCAAGTTGTCAATGACCCCATCAGTGTCAAGCAAAAATATTTCATAACATGACGGATAATCTTTCAATCAACCATGCTTAAGGTTTTTCTCCTCCTACTAGCTTAAAATATTTTCTCCCCTAAAATCACATTTTCTGTTATTTTATAACATGTCCACATGAATCGATACCTTGCTCGATTTTACAACCAAACCAGCATTGCTAAACACACTAAACTACAATATTTTCAGGCTTAGGAAAATGCAGGATTCCTAAAGCAATTATCTTATTTTCACAACATTCAAAGTGGAAACAAAAAAGGGATGAAAAAATACCTGAAATTCAAATCAATTAGTCTTAATACTCTAGAATGAACACAAAAATGAATGAAAAAAATATCTGAAATTAAAAGCTCTTGAATCCAATGTTCCCAAGGAAGAGTGAGGATGCAGCCATAAATGAGTATCAAAGAGAAACCAACCAAAATTTAAATCAAAACCCTCTAAGCTTTTCTTTTTACTTTTTCCTTTTTTTTTTTTTTCTCAGTAGAGTAAAGCTGAAGATGCTAATATTTTCTTTGGATGACACAGATTTAAACTTAATTCTTCAACCAGAAGCCTTAAGCAGCATCAAAGCATCTTCATATGGAAAAGCCAAATTTTAGCAGTTAAATCCTCTCTTTGATAAAAATTTTAAATTTCAGAGATTGGATTTCAGGAAGGATGTCATGAAAATAGAGAATAAAAAATAAAAATTCCACTTTATTTTTATGGTTTGTTTACATCTTATTCAAACCAACAGCTTCCACAATTCAACATAATCGGATTAATGGCTATATAAGGAGTTGAAAGTCCAACTTCAATGTCAAAGCTCCAAGCCCCCCAAAAAGATAGAACTAAAAGAAGGAAAGAAAGAAAGAAAAACTTCAATTATGTATGATGCCCACCAATTAATTTTATTTAATTGCATTTCTTTTTATATTTGTCCAGCGCATGAATCAAATATGATTTTTTTTTAAATTGTTACAGGTACTTTCTACTCAAATATTAGAAATAACTGTATATATAATATTTAACAAAGGTATTTGAAAAGAATATAGTGGTATTTGAAAATATTTAATTGAAAGGATTTCCAAATTATTCATACCTTGTAAAATAGTATGTATTTAACAAAGGTGTTTGAATTTATAAATTAATCATTTTCTTAACAAATAAATAAATAAATAAATAAATAAATAAATATATATATATATATATATATATATATATACACACACACACAATAATACCTAAGGGGCATTCATATTTTCTTTGTCTTTCAAAGCAATTCTATTCGTTTTTTTATTTTTATTTTATTATTTTAGTATAATCTATTTATGAATTTAAAAATTTTCTTTAGAATAGAAAAACCATTTTTAAAAGGAAAAAACTATACTTTAAAGTCTTCCCAAATATTCTAAAATGTTTAAACACATTGCATTATTTTAAAAGAACAATCATGATATTTTTTAAACAAACAATACCATAATCAATGTAAAACCCGAAAATCCAATTTTCTCTCGAGAAAGGGTAATCAGAATTTCCTCGATCGGTGGAAAATATGAAATTTTCTAGATCTGAATGATGAAACTAGACTTCCATCACATAATTGTATCGCGAAATCTAGCTACCATGTTGAATTTCGTCGAATTCCGAAACAGTTGGAATTTCACGTTTTTCGAGGCACTGAGGTAGTACTAGACACTTGGCACGTGTTAAGTGGCTCACATTGAGCCACGTGTCAGAAGGAGAACAAGTCAAACAAGAGCCTATAAATATGGAGTGACATGTGTCACCACTGATATGGCTAAATCCAAAGCTACGATAAGTATGATAAGAAATCCATGGAACCAACAGGAGGTCGGGATATGTGGTACAAGTGACACTTACTCGACTGGACCAAACAATTCAGTGGAGGAGGAAATGGGTGGGAGAAAAAAGGAGAGAGAAGAAGAAGGTAGAGAGAGAAGCTCCACCTTCTCTTTAGATTTCCAAGCGATCAGATCGTCGATTCGAGTTGGAGCAAGAGACAAAGTTCTTCCTCGAGGAAAGAGCTTCAAGTAGGGACCAAAATCGAGGAGTTTCAACAAACTCTGTGAGGTAGGGGTTTTTCTCCTTTGTTTAATCCTTGTCTAAGAGCCATTCAAATGGCTTAGGGTTTTGGGACCGAAAATGGACGTGTATTCCAATCCCAAAGAAATGGGACCGAACGCTGGATGTGGGGACTATCTTTGGACAGTCTAAGGCTAGATAAGCTGGGATTGCTTGACAAACTGCTGGAATTATTGGATCGCTTCTGACAATTTAGACTACATTTGGGACTGCTTGACAACCCGAATCGCTTTGTGGACTGCTTTAGGGGCAGTTCGGGATTGATCTCTGACTCGAAATTGTCCATGTGTATTGTTTAGGTGTTATTGCTAAAATGAATAAATATGATTGGTCAGATGAAAATTATGTTGTTAATGCATGCTAAATCGATGTATTAACATGGGATTGCTTGAATTGATATGTGGGCACAATGGCATGAATTATTTGGAAATTGTATCTTATCTCTATATAAATGTCCAAATGATGCTCGTGAATATGATATTAAGTGCATGCACATATATCTCTCATCATATATGTAGTGCATGGTATGAGTAGGCAATGGCATAATTGCATTCGTATATGCACGAACATCGCATGACATGGGTGGAGTGCATGGTTGAGATCGCACCGTGGTTTGGTGTTTGATGGTAGTCGTGGTAATATCGCTGTTAAATCAACACCGCAGATGTGTTTGGACGCGGGTTTCCAGAATGGGACACCGTCCAAAATGACTCTCAAGGGTTAAGGAAACGGTAAAGAATAATTATGTGTCATGTATCAGTAAGTCGGGATAGATTCCCCCCTAAGTGAAAGACCCATCAATTATGGTCAGACATAGTCCCCAACGGTGAAATGCCATAAAAGTGTTTGGGTTTGTGGAGCCCGTGGTGTTATACTAAAAATCCACTACCCACAAAAGGCATGGTTGTAAATGAAAATATGAAATGATTAAGAATAATCTTTCGTTGTCATCGGAAATGGACAGTTGTTCACACTTATCAATAGCATGTGTGAGGGAGTCGATGAGGACTGGACATGGGAAAGGGTGAGTCACATTCTCACCCATGGCATGTAGACATTCGAGTAAGAACATGCATATTTTGCTTGAATGTGTGTATGTTTGCCATTGCATAGACACTTAGGTGGGGAGTAGCCCTTGCAGGAGAATCCATCTACTGGGCATTGCTCACCCCGTCGTGGGAAAAAATTTCAGGTACTGGAGGTACATCGGGCAATGAAGCTCATCCAAGACCTTAGTGGCGAAGAAAAGGCAAGATATGGCCTTGTTTTTGTATTGTGTAAATTATGGGTAGAAAACCCAAATTCCTGTATTGTATAAGGAACAAAGAGTTGTAATTAAACTCGTTTTGTATGATAAATACGTTTTGTATGCTTTTGAACGAGGTTCTTGGACATGAAAGGAAAAGAAAAGGAAAAAGGGAAATTTAGGTTCAGAGACTATAATGGGCTATTGCCCATTTTGATTCTTCCGTCAAGGACTTACTGCCCCATTTCAGTCTTCGCCGCGATACAGAGTTCCCGCCCCGCCGCGATAGGTTTTCTCGTGGTCGAGACGGGTGGCGTAATAGTGTGCACCAACGCCAGCGACAGAACGTAGCAAAGGTGCACGATAAAAGAGGTGCGCGGTGCGCACTGACAGGATTTTCATACGACCGAGCTCGAGCTGCATGTGGCGATGGAGGCCCGCGCGAGGACCGCCCCATACCCTCGAACGCAACAAAATTTTCGGCCAAGGGATAGGTTGTTTAGCCAGGTCGCGGGAGCAAACATTTTATGTCGCAATGTGGCTCGGGCCGTGTCATGATAAAGGTTTCCTCGTCACGAATTAATCGGCCAGCTCGCACATCGCGACAGCGCGGCAAGGTGTGCGCCGCGACAGCGCCTGTGTGCCCACGCAATCCACGCCCGCTGCAACATATCGCTCACGGGTAGGTGCGACAAAAGAGTTCCGTCGCGACAGACTTCGTAGTGTTTTATGTCGCGATAGGGAAATCTCTGTCGCGACAGGGAAATCTCTGTCACGACAAACCTCTCAAGGCTTTCTATCACGATAGAAATTCCCGGGCCTCACGGCATAAAGTCTCGCCCCGCCCCGTGTCGCGGACAGAGTTCCATGTGTCGCTAAATGTATTTAGGGCCGGGATGGTTGAGGCGCGCTACACAACACGTAACTGAAAGTGCGCGATGAAGGATCGCAGTTGTGCACATAGCCGTGCACGTTGACAATCCCCGGTGGTCGTGCATTGTCTGGGTCACCGCTCACGACTATTCATAAGCACCGCTCAAAAAAAAAAAAAGACTCTTGGAAATTAGTATGCTACAATCAATCTATTTTTTTAATTATTAATTTTATATATTATATTTTAAATTATATAAAAATAGATAAATATAATAATTATTTTTTAACACGATAATAATAAAAAAATTTATCATAATAATTTTATCATTTTTATTTTTAATTTTATTAATATCTTAAGATTTTTGAAGTAATATGTTAAGATGTTATACACATTATATCTTATTGTGGACCTTGCATTTTGACTCATGATGTGTTTTCACTCAAAAGACTCGTTTTTTGTAGTTTTTAAAAACGGTTTTGGAGTTGCCACTTATTTATTTTATTTTTTTAAGGGAAAACAAAATAAGAAAGAAAACCCTAAATGTGACTCATAATGGGAAAAGCAAGTCCGTAAAAACCGAGCTTAAGTTCGAGGGTCAGGTTACTTATTGAAAATGTACGGTGAAGATCCATAGCACCCCTCTAAGCCCCTAGTGTCGGGTTTGTAATAATCACATGCGCATGGTAATTGACTAATCAAGCCATGTATACCAAGAAATAAGCAACAATTATAACAAAACACATAAAACGCGTAATAAATAACTAAAAAAAATATCAAATCAAATGAGGTAAGAGCGTGTACCTTGGTGGCGAATCGAAAGCGCTATCAATAGAAAGTAGGTTAGCCCAATAACACATATAGAAATATTAATAATTAAATTATAAAATGAATGCAAAATTATTTAATGAATGATACATAAGATGTTGGGGCCCCACCAAGGCCCATTTATTTAGCACATAGTCAACTCTACAAAGTTCCTTTATTGAAATTATTTAATCGATTTAAGTGATTTAGGAATTTTTTGAAATCGGGTTGAAAAGAGTAATTTTTAAAGAAAACTTGCTTTAGGGAAGATTTAGAAGAACATTCCAAAAAGATGGATATTTGAAAAATGAATTGAGGCTAAGGGAAATTAAAGGAATAGTGGATTTTGAGTTTTTTTTTTTTTTTTTTGTCAAATTTAAAGAAAATGATTTTAGAATTTAAAGAAAAGTTTTTTTTTTCTGTTGAGGAAATGTTTTTTTCTTTTTGGGAAATTAAAGAAAATGATTTAAAAATTTTTGAAGTCGAGAAAGAGTTTTGATTTTTTTTATTTTTATAAATTAGTGCTTTTGATTTTATAAAATTAAAAAAAATTATTTTTAAAAATTTTGAAGTTAAAAGATTTAAAATTTTTTTTTTAATTAAGGAAAGTGATTTTTTTTTGAAATTTTTTTGTAAGATTGAAGAAATTGACCTTTTTTTTTTTTTTTGAGAATTTTAAAGAATGTAAAATTTAGGTTTAGGAAATTTAAAGAGAAAGTATTAAAGTGAATTTGGTTATTTTTAAATTCTAAGGAAAGAGAAATTTGATTTTGTTAATTTGAAAATAAATAATTTTATATTAGGAAATTAAGAAATTAAAGTTTTATAAGAAATTCTGAAAATAAATAAATAAACAAAAAACACACAAATACAGAAGAGAGTTTAGTTAAGTGGTAGTTTTAATCTCGTCGGAACTTGAGATGATAAAGAATTCGAAAACCAAGGTGGGATTTTTATTAATCATTAAACAATGTCTTATAGAAAGAAACATGTGAGAATAACAATTAATGAGAAAAGTGTATGAGAGGAAGACAGAGTGACTGTAAAGCTGAATATAAACATTGAAGAGCCACTTATGGTTGAAAATTATTGGTAATATGTAAGGAAAGAATACAAATTACATGTCAATTAGTTAGGAAAGAATACAAATTACATAGTACATTAATTACGGGGAAGTTCTAGCTTGAAGATGAAATAATAAAAATACAAATAAAAAAACCAAAGAAAATCAAAGCACTGCAAGAGACACATAAAAAATAATAATAGTAGAGCATCTCTATTGTTGCTTCTCGAAACCCAACCCAAATATTCCTATTACAAGTCCAATAGCCCAGAAAATTCCAGGAGAGGAAGGAAACACATACGAAATTAAAAAATAAATTAAAAAAAAAAACCAATCAAGAGAAGCAAGAAAATAAAAATAACAATAATAATAAAAGTCAATTAAAGAGAAGCAAGCAAACTTCTGAAAAGATACACTTCTAAAAAGATATATATCCATCGACAGATAAAAAGATCATTTCCCTGCCAATAACTCGGTTCTAAATCTCAACAGAAAAAAAAGTTTTCTTACTAATTAAACAGAAATATATAAAAATAATTTCATAAATCAATATGTGCGTACATAAGTCTAGTGAATCACACCTGTAGAAAACTACTTCACGACTCCTTTTTCTTGTCACCCGCCCCTTTTTCTCTTGCTCTCTAGCCCTTTGCTCTGCCCGAAAAATCTTCCTTCCGTTCCCCCACTTCTTTCCTTACTCTTATTTCTAATATATAGGAACTCCCAAAAAACCTAACTCTAAATCCCCAAAATAAGAAAGGATGATCTACCTTCCCAAAAGGAAAATAAAATAATAATAAAAAAAAGAAAACTGAATCAAATAAAATCAAAAATCTAATAAATAAAATAGTAAATAAAATAAAATAAATAAATAAAAGAATTATCTCAAATTGGCCCATAACTATATAAATATTTTTCATTTTATCATAAAGTTAAACAAATGTTTTTTTTGATAATTAGCATGCTAATTTTAAGATATAAAAATAAAAACTTAATACTTAATAAATACAATATAAAAAACAAAAACAAACGTATATATAAAGGCTTGAACTTAACATTATTGAGATATTTTTGAGTGCTAAATCTAACAAATAAGCAAAATTAATAATTTTTTGCATAATAAATATTCTTACGTAATTACATTTCATATTTTGAATAAATTTATTAAAGAAATATTTTTTTCTTCATCATTTGAATTTCAAGAATTTCCATATTAATATTGTCTTGATAGCAAAAAGATAAAGAGTTGTAACCTTAAGATTGAAACAAAATGCACTTCCTACGGATATTACCAAAATGTAAATATTGTTTACTAAAAATACTAATGAAGAAGTAAATAGAATTTGAATTATTCTCTTCCAAAAATAAGCAACGCCCCCCAAATTTGTAAACTCTTTCCAAGTTGGATTCCTTTAAAACTATACCAACCTATAATAAAAGAAGAAGAATATCAAAATATTATTTCATTATATATATATATATATATATATATATATATATATATATATATATATATATATATAAAACCCGGAAAAATTAGTAATTTTCAAGAAAAAATGGCAAAAGAATAATAATAATTGCCAAATGGTTTAGGGAAGCTTAGAAAATTCTCTAGATCTCGGATGACGAAACTGACCGCAAGTTAAATCTGTCCTCATAAATCTAACGACCTTAAAAGTTTCTTCAATTTGAGGCACCTGGCTTTTTACGATTTTCTTGGTGATAAGTCGTCAAGGATTCTAGATCTAGATTTTTACTTAAAAATCTCGGTTAGGAAATGTCTTGAGCTTTTTAAGTTCCTATTTAAAATAAATTGAATTAAAAAGAAATAAATTGTCTTGGTGGTAGAAATGGACTCAATAGAGATGAACACAGGCGAATGAGCCTCAGATCCAAATTAAAAACCAAAAGAAAAAGAAAACAAGGATAAAAAAAAAAGAAAAAGAAAAGTCAAAAGGAAATGAAAGAAGGGGAGACAGATGAGAGCGAAATGAGAGAGAGAGAAAGGAGAAAAGTTTTTTCACTTCTCTTTAAGATCTGCAATTGAGCCACTGGGTATTCGCCGGAGCGAAGAAAGTTAATTCACATCGTAAGCTACACGTGGTACCAAAATCTTGTAATTTCATCAAACTCCATGAGGTAGGGAATTTTCCTATCAATTTTTAACCTAAAAAGTCATGTAATGGCATAGGTTGTCTTGGGTCATGATAGTCGTAGGATTTTGTCTCAAGATTTTGGGATCAATATCGAAATTTTGGACTCGGGTTCTCGCGCCTCCCGAACCTGCCGAGGCTCGGGTTTTGATGTGAACCGATGTCTTCGTGTTTTGTGTGTGTCAGTATCAAGCGCAATTTAGTAACAAACCGTGAAGGGATCAAGAGGTGCCCTGTTTTATATGGGTCCAAGATTCGACCATTTTGTGTGTATTAAGAAAAAATAAATAATATGTCATTAGATGTAAAAATCATGTTAATATTTGTTTGCGTGATGTGTTTAACATGGAAATTGTGATGAATAAAATTTATATGTAGAAAATATAATTATCTGTAATTTATAAATGTTGTATGTAGCATGACATAGCATGAATTCGCATGATCGTGATTTCATATGCACGATCACATCAAGGCTGAAGCCTGTGGATGCATGATATCGTTTATTCACCATTCTAAGTGAATGTGTGGTGAGCTTAGAAATGGGACAACATCTAAAATCGAGACTCACGGCTAGATAAAAACAATAAATATAAATTACATGTGTTTGAGTGTAGCAAGATGGGGTAGATCCCCCCCAAGGGTGAAAGACCCATATTTATATGCGTTAGATATGATCACCGGCAGTGAAAGCCCGTAAAATGTTTCGAAGGTGCGTGTCGATCTCTGCAGACTCTCGAAAAAGACGTGGGCCTATAAATAAATACACCTGGATTTGATAAAAATTAAGTGAATATCGAGGGTCAGTTCAATTTAAGTCATCGGGTAAACACCAATGACTGGTTTTCACACTTGGCATTGCAAGTGTGAGGGAGTCGATTGGGACTCGGGTTGTAAGCATGAAGAGTCTCATCTCATGCATGACCTGTAATATTCCATATAGAATTACATTATTTATATGGAATGTGATTTGGCGTTTTCATGGTTGCCATTGCATGTGCATTTTAGGCGGGAAGTAGCCCTTGTAGGAGAATTTACCGAGGATCAGCTACCCCTTTTAGGTACTGGTGTATAGGAGACTAAAGGCCCGATGAGGCCGTGATTATGAAGAAGGCCGAAGTGTGGCCTTGATATTACCTTTGAGTAACATTTTTCTAAACATATTTTTGTATAAAATAATTGTAAATTAAATTTTTGGAACCATCATTTAAATAGTCAAGATAATATGGTAAGAGGGTTTGATCGAACTCTACGGACTGTAATTAAGCGTTTTATTTTCATATTTTAGATTTAAATGAAATGAATGGGTCCCTTAAAGGATGTATATTGGGTGGGATATGACGCATGGACCTATGTGTGGTCAATACTACTTCACAGGCCTTGATAGGTTATGATTATACCATATATTAAGTTATGTCATGTGAGCTCCCTAACAAAGGAGACTCGCTCACCCTTGTGAAAATATGGATCCCGATAAATGGACAGAATGAATGTGGTATCAGTCAACTAAATCCACAGAACTCCGCGGTCGATGGGCTGTCAATGGACCCCGGCTTCGTGTCACAATTGCATCGCAGCCTCAGTAAACGATTACCAGTGGAGCCCGAATGTGGGTATCCACAAGTAATTACTGAAATAAGCATAGCTTGGTAACAAATTTGTGCATGTGAATACCTGGTCTAGATCATGCATCACATGTTACGTGTTTTATGCTTAACATGTCAGGTGACATGTGTGGTGATTTGTGTGAATAATATACATGGTGGATTGCATATATGGAACAATTAGTGGTTAGGAAAACATAACCTTAGGGGGTTCGGAAAACAAAATGAACATGATAGTCTTCGAACTGATGTGTATTAGTGCTCGCATTATGCACCACTAAGGAAAATGGATGAACGGTAGTTCATGAGATGTTAAAGCCCACAGTGGCTGGGCATGTGCACTACTAGTTAGACTCGAGATAGAAATTCGAGAACTCTATTACCATCTAACACATGTAGACGGCGAGTGTATAAGAGGACGCCCAGGTGACGGGTCGAGTAATAACCCACGACCACCGACTCGACTAACAGAGTCTGTTAGAGGCCGCTGTTGTCGCGATTGCTACCCTTATGTGTAGGTGGTTGCCGCCACCATCGCACAAGCTGGTGCAATTGGGAACTACAAATAAGTAACCTCTGTGAGGTTCGAGGCACATAATCCTTTGGCCCTCAAGGGAGGAGGAGACTCGATGGTGGCGAGTCATTATTTCGGACTAGTCAGAAAGGATACGGGCGCTAGTGCTAAGAGGAAGGAGAATCAATCTTCTTCTAGCTCTAGGAAGAAGAAGAAGACTTCTGTTTCGTACGATTTCAAGGATGGGGCCGCTACTATGAGGGCTAAGGCCGAGTCAGGGTTTCTAACCAGACGGGGCAGATGACATGCTACCACTGCCATCAGCCTGGACATATGAGGTGAGATTGCCCTCAGAGGCAAGGATCTCGTGGTAGCCGGGACTCGCGCAGCCCCAAAGCCATTAGCGGGACAAGCTGACGCAGCTTTGTTCCTTTTTCACCCTAGTGTGGTCCAGCGGACCAAGATCGCCCCAAAGTGTCAGACATGCACCTTCTACTACACAGATAGGCTAAAGAGACCTCGTAGGCTGGTCAACATATCAAGGACAGTGGTCTGGCGAGCCAAGACATCAGGGACCCAGGGGCATGTCTACGCCATCACACCATATCGAGCCACTGACCAATCTGATTCGTGGTATGTTTCTATTATCTCGCTTATGGGCAAAGATACTGTTTGAATCTGGTGCATCACATTCATTTTTTGCTGCATCTAGTGTGGATGTTTTGGGCTTAAGGGTGAGACTCAGATGAGCCATGTGAGTTCTCCCGCCAGGACTAGGGTGATGATTGATAAGATATGTCGAGATTGTGAGTTACAGAGACTCAGTGGATTCGTCACTCGTGGACCTTCTAGTGATGGACATATCTGATTTTGATGTCATTCTGGCATGGATTAGTCAATGAACAACGAAATCGCCATGGGATCGCGGATAGTGTGAGGACATCACACACACCCGACAAAAGATCCGTGTGACTTTTCAAGGGGTGAAGCATGATGCTTGCCTCCCACCATGTACGACTCTAGACGATGATGCCGATGGGTCATTAGCAAGCCTTACCTCTATAGGATGAGGGAGACGGATTTGAGTCTACCTCTGGTGGTCTAGAGTATGAGGGATGTTCTCTTCCTGATGAGCTTTCAGATTACTCCGCATAAAGGACGCTGACTTTGTCATTGAGTTACACCCTGGTACGTCGCCCATTTCTATGATTCTCATAGATGGCAATCATTGAAGTCAGAGGGAATTCAAGGTCCAATCCAGGATTGCTGACAAGGGCTTTACCTTCGAGCACTTCACCATGGGGTGCTTTGCCCCGTTTGCAAAAGAAGATAAGACCCTTCGGATCGTGCATTGATTATCGACAATGAATAGGTTACGATCAAGATGTCGGCCCATCACAGAGGATTGATGACTTGTTTTGATTAGCTAGAGGCGCGAGTCTACTCCAAGATAGATCTTCGCATCGGTTATCATCAGTTGAGAGTTAAGGAGGCTGATATCCTTAAGACAGCATTTAGGATGCAGTATGGGCACTTCGAGTTCATAATGATGCCTTTCGGATTGACGAATGCTCCAACAGCATTCATGGATCTCATGCATAGGGTATTCCAACCCTATTTGGATCAATTTGTTGTGGTCTTTGTTGTGGTCTTTGTTGACAACATCTTGATCTACTCCCAGTCTGAGGAGGAGCATGAGGATCATTCGAGGATTGTTCTCCAGGCACTCTGGAACCATCAGTTGTATGCCAAGTTCAACAAATGTGAATTTGGCTTCTTGAGTGAAATTACGGAAACGTCATTAGCCGACTGCGCGGTGTCGGTGGACCCTTAGAACGTTGAGGTTGTTATGAGTTGGGAGAGGCGAGTGGAAATCTTCAGATATGTTCTTGGAATTCAGTGAGGTGCTGCTGACGGTTTATTGAGTTATCGTATGATACAGGTGTTGAGGTTAAGTTTAGTAGGAAGACCCTTTGTGTGAGAAGGCATTCGGGGTGAAGAAGGCTTACTATAGCTCCTATTCTAATTGTTGGAACGGGGGACAGAGGTGCGGTCTTGTGATGCCTCTTGAGACGGCTGGGATGTGTCTTGATGCAGGTCGGGAGGGTTGTAGCTTATGGTTCTAGCAATACAGCTAAAGAATCATTTGCAGAATTACCCTACACATGATCTGGAGTTGGTGGCCATTCTCTTTTCCTTAAAGATTTAGCGCCACTATTTGTATGTCGCCGGAGTTTAAAGTGTTTTCGAACCCTTTGAAGTCGAAGTATATTTTTACACGGTCGGACTCGACATGAGGCAACGGATGGATGGAGTATACGGGAGGACTATGACTTCACTTTGCATTACCATCCTATTAAGGCAAATGTAAGTGGCTAATGCCTTCCGGTTGAAAGTCACGGAGTACTAGCCAGTGTGCGGCTTATGACCTTGGCAGGGGTGTCAGGTTGACATTGCGTCCCGACACAGCGAATACTCGTGGATGTCAGGTAACCAGAGGCACCTCACGAATCGGGCGAGTCTCCTTTGTGCGGGGCTCTACTCAGCCACATTTGTCCCAAAGTTTACAAAGACCCCACCGGGTCCATATACAATTAAAATGAGTAAAAATGGCCACTTGGGCCCATGCATCAATACTCACAAAAATATATATCAACTATATTACCATAGTTCAAGAGTTAATACATTACTCTTTAACAAAACATATATCAAAATTTACAATTTTAATACATGTTATACAATGAAAATAAATACCAAAGCCATGACCGGCTTTCTTAAAATCTTGGCCTCTAGTGGCGCATTAGTCTCCTATACACCCCTATTGCACGAAATAGTGATCCCTCGACAAGGTGAGCAATGCCCAGTAGTGATAATTTCCTACATGGGTTACTCCCACCCTAGTACATGTCATGTGATCACACTCAGAAAATACATGGTCTACTTGAATGTCTACATACCCAATCCATTTCTCGAGTCCTCACCCTGCTCCCTCACACATGCCTAAGCCAAATGCGGAAGTGGAATTACGATTTCAAAACAAAAGCTTTTGTTCTGAAAACTTACCTGCGAGGATTTCGGTAAAATTTATTGGACAACCCTCCGAGGAAAATTTGTTGGATAACCCTCCGAAACAATTCATGGGCCCCTCCGACGTGAATTGTTGGACAATCTCCCAACACAATTCTCTGGAAAATCTTCCGTCGAAATTCCTTTCACAAACATTTTTCCTTTTAATTTTCTTTCATGTCATGCACTCACTCCTAATATTCTAGGGTGCCCCAGTGCATATGGAATGTATTATGTCAATCCCGACAACTTCGTGCTAATATAAAACATGTATATACTAACATAATTAACTCACATAATTCATGTTATTTAATTCACAATCAATAACACCAAAATTAGCTCACATGGGCTGAATTAACAAATCAAGCAATTCCTTTTGAATTACTCAGGCCACACAAAATCACCTGACACATCACATTAATAGTGAAACCCTCGGGTTGGCACTATTCACGGCCACACAATAGAGATTTTCTCCACTCGGTTCAAATGTTTTGAGACTAAAATTACGGCTAAATCAAGTCTCAGAATATCCCTAACCATTCATATGACTCTTAGCCAAAGAATAACACAAGTAGGAAAAGATCCCTTCCTCTTGGGTTTTGAACTCCTGTCGGTGCCACGTGTAGCCCTCGTCACGTGGGCGGCTTTGCTTCTTGCTCCGTCGGCAAGCCCGATTACGAGCAGCGGGGAAATCTAGAGAAGACACTCTTTCTCTCTCTAAGCCCAGATCACCGGCCCTTCTTGCACCTCACTTTAGATTTTGTGTCTCAAAATGAAGAAGGAACTATTTCAATTTTTGTCTTATTCGATTAAACTTTTCCAAAATTCCCGTCTTGTCCTTTCATTTCACTATTTGATACGTGACAATCTGGTCATTCATCTTTACCTATCGTCTCACTAATCATCCTGACTATGCGTGTCGCAGTGCATTAGCCAGTAGGTGAGCTTTGTGCGGCGTCGCGTAATATAGCACAATCAGTTTCTGCGATTTTGCGACGCAGTTCTCGGCGTGATTCAGCGTCTTCAGGTCGACCAGGTCGGCGTGGTAGTAGATTTGTTGTGAGACAATTCCAGCGATTGGAAGTGCGTTTAGATCAAATGCGAGATATAGAAAAAATTTGATTTTGATCGAAATTACCATTTTACCTTTTGGAAAATTAGAATTTTCTCGGGTTTTACATTCTCCCCTCCTTAAAAAGAATTTCGTCCGAGAAATTCTGAACAATCCTATGGAAATCACATGCATATCGCGTCATATACCATGCCATGTAAACTAGTCATTTAAGTATTAAGCAGGCCCGAACCACTATCACCTTCATCCCTAAGCAGGGATATGGCCGCGTCATGTTCTCGCGCTCCCACGTTGACTCCTCCACTCCCACGGTGTAGTAGCACCTCTCGCTAGCCTCACGGTCTTGCGTCGTGGCTTTGATCCAGGCTAGCCATAATGCTGCTTGGTCCTCCTCGAGGTCCCATCGTGTCAATCTCGATCTCTCCCGATCCCACACATGAGTTCGTCACGGGTATACCTCGAGACATGGAGATGTCGAAACTCTGCGTGGACACGACATGCTTGGGTAGTAAAGCCCAGCCGTCTTGCTCTACGATTGCCTACCTCAGTATCTCGAAGGGACGATAAACCTTGGCGATAGCTTCGTGGCTGCTTGAACACGACCACTCTCTCTTGGGCATTGCCTTGAGAAGGCGTGATCTTGACCTCGAACTCTAAGGGTCGGCGTCGCACATCGGCATAGCTCTTCCTGGGTTCGGCCAGGTGAGAAAACTTATTTGTCGTATGAGCTCATCTTCGGAGGTGTCTCTAATCAGATCGAGGACTAGTGATGGAGCTTCTACTCCCCACCTCGGTCAACATATCGGTGTCCCACGCGGCCTCCCCATACAATGCTTCGTATGGTGCCATACGTATCTGCCTTTGATAATTGTTGTTGTAAGCGAATTCCACTAAGGGAAAATGCTCTTCCTAGCTACGATCCCGGGATGCATGCTCGCGGCATGTCCTCTTTGTATGGTCCTCTACGACTAACCATGCAATGCCTTGGGGTGGAAAGAATTTGTACTCATGATGCAGGTGTGCCCATAGCCTTTTGGAAACTCTTCCAAAAGTGCAGTAAACCTCGGTCTCTATCCCGGAGCATTATGGATACTAGTACTCCGTGTAGCTGGGACTATCTCTAGGATCTGCCGCGAATCTCTCGATGAAGGTCATCGCCGCGGCTAGAAAATGTCTTGAGCTTAGGTGAGCCCGATCAACTATCACCCATACCGCATCATGTCCTTAGGATGTCAGTGGAAAGTAGGTCACAAAATCCATCGTGGGCTCCCACTTACTTTCGGCCACCTCCCGATGGTTGAAGTAGACTGTAAACCCGGTGCTCGGCGCCAGCTGGCGACACGTGAGACATCGTCGGACAAAGTCCTACGTGTCTCTTTATTAAAGCTCGGTAATAAGATATGGCGAATCACGAGGCTCTTAGTGCCACTGGATGCCGCAATCGAAGCGGTGAATCTCCTTGAGAATCTCCTCTCTCAAATCTCGGTCAGCCAGGAACCATTGCAGATCCTACATATTGAAGACTACTATCGTGGGGTCTAACCTCGTCACGTACGTACCTGGTCTTTGATGGACACTATCTCGCGTCACCTTTAGGAGCTCCTATCACTCTGCTTTCCGATAGAGAGGCGGTGTAGCTACGAAACTCCCCAGCGTGCCCGAGCTTGCTCATTTGTGCTGTAACTAAGTATCCTGATCTCGAGCATCGCCACTCCCGGGAAAGCTATACTAGCAAGCTCCCATGACTTAGGCGAGCGCATCGATCCACTATTTGCCATAATGGTAATCTGAAGTGATCATAATCCTTTAGGGAACTCCATCCGCTCTGTGACGCACTCATATTGAGGAATCGTTGCGTGAAGATATACTTGAACTTTGTGATGCAGTACACTTTGAAGCGTCGCCATATAAATGAGTGGCACCCGAATCTTCAAGGTGAAGGCTACGGTATGACTCCATGTCTGTGTGGGGTAATTATTGCTCATGATTCTTGGCTGAAGGAACCATGCTCCTTGCCTCCGGGGTTGCATCAAAAACACATCTCGGGTTAGTCCTCGAGAGGCATCTGACCACAACGTGTACCCTGAATCCCCTATCTGGGACTAGCGAGATAGGAGGCGCCAGTAAGCCTCCTCTTGACTCTTGATGCCTCCTCGCATCAGGTCATCCCGATCAAACGACCTCCATCAGGTGTCCAATCTTGTCATAGGTGCCCCTGTCGGGAGAAATCCTCGATGAATCTCTGTAGTACCCGGTAATCCCAGAAATTGCATATCTCGAAAATGACCCCGGCCTCTCGACTCATCAAGGCCTCGACCTTCTAGACCCTGCTTGACACACGATGCGACACCACGAGTCCCGAGCCTCGCCTCGATGGCGAAACTCGCTTCTTGAACTTTTGGCGTCTAGTGATGGTCTCGACCTTGTAAATAATCCTCAAGTTATCCTCTTGCTCCACTCATTTGGGGAGTAGATCGAAATGTCATCCGCGAAGACTATGAAAAAGCGATCTAGATAGGGGTTTTGGGATGCCACTGTGCATGAAGTCATGAATAACAGCAGGGATATACGTCTCCTTAACCCTCAGCTGATGGTAACCAGTGAGAAGGTCTATCTTGGAGTAGACTCGCGCTCCTCTCAATTGATTAAACAAGTCATCAATCCTCGGCAATGGGTATCGATTCTTGATCATTAACCACTGTTCATTGTCGATGGTCAACCTTGATCGAATGGTCTTGTCCTTCTTCTTCGCAAATAGGCAGGGCGCCCATGGTGGTCTCGGTGATCTAAATAGACCCCTTGTCCGGTAACTCCTGTAGCTGAGACTCTAAGTTCTACAACTCAGGGTGCCATCTATGCGAGAGTCATAGAGATGGCGTACGAGGGTGTAACACGTCTTGAAGTCTCTGACCCTGCAGCAGAGGCAATCCCGGTAGCTCGTCAGGAAGCTTGTCCTCTTGCTCGCCGAGGACTACTCGAGTGAATCTAGTCCGGTCTCACTGTGTCCTCTAGGGTAAGGCACGCTATGACCCTGTTGCCAATGAGACACGGACTGTCTGCTTGTCTTGGGGAAAAATGTCATGCTTGTCCCCACTGAAGTCTGACACGAGGTGTAGATCTGCGTGTGGCGATAACCCTCCTCGCTCCTGATCGATACTTGTTGACTTTGTAGGTATCGATAGCCACTCAGATGAGCGTCAAACTCGACATGTCCATGACCCTCGGGTCAGCTGTGAGTAGAATCCACTGAGATCTCCCAACTCATGACCCACTGACATATCGTCCACTGTCCTTACGCCTGCTCACTGAGGAGGAGACTCACCTCTGAGGCTCCTTCAAAGGCCTCGACCTCTAATCCCCAGCCCCGTATCTGATTGATGCAACAATGAATGAATGGAGTAGCACCCATAATCAAATAACACTCTTGCCCATGGCGAGATAGAGAAAAAACGTACCTGTATAAGCGGGCGATCTGTGGCTCAGTGGCGGTGTGATCGCGTGGCGCGCCCTTGAACTCTACGATATAGAGGCGATCCTCCTCGTAATAATGGAGCTGCGCTTGGTGGTAGCACCATCGCCCGGCTTAATTTGGAACACGATTTAATCACGGCGGATGTTGCGGCGCTGGACCTCGTGAACTAGAAGCCCTGCGCTAACTTTCCGAAATCAGAAGAAGGCGCTCTGCCTCCCTCTTGCTCTTAACACTCGCATCCAGAGTGCTCAGAGCATCCTCGTCTCTCTCTATGGTCATGGCGGTCTGACCATAGAGTCCAGAAGTAATCTTATGGCGAAGGCACAATCCTGCCACGAATGGACAACTTTAGCCATTCTCGAATCTCTGACTGGGCATTAATAAAGTGTTCCACGCCAGTCATCGATAAAGCGAGTGCTTCAGTGAATCTAGCCACATACTCGAACACGATCATAGTCCCACTGTAAGCTACAGAACTCTGAGCCTTCGCGTGATGGCTTGATAATCAGGAAAATACTTGCCCATGAAAAAAGATCAATGGAACTCACTTGATCATTGCTATAGATCTCTACAGGAAGTCTTTGCGATTCCACCATACTTGGGCCTCACCCTCTAGGCGGAATCGACTAGTCTAATCTGAGTCGGCTATCGAGAGGCGATCTCCATAGCCTCAGGTATATCAGCTGTGTGATGATGATTATGCCTGTGGATCTCCTCCCCCTGTGAATATCGGAGGATGATGTGCCCTGAACCTTTGGAGGCTACTCGGACCTCCCTGGCTACCTACTGCATTAGCCTGTGCAATAGCAGCAGTCGCAATCCCTATAGCCTCAGCAAAAGCCTGCTGGTCAAATACTAGTGGTGCTTGGCTAGCACCTCGTGGACGCCTCTACGTCCTCGCCCTCGACTAGCCATCTACACATGTCAAATGACAAGTTAATATTCAATGCAATATCCTACAAGGCGTAAGCCTGACCTCGAGACACTATTCACATGCAGAAAACATTTCATACATTATGTCCATGAATTCATAAGGTGTCTGAAGGCAAATAAATTCATATATTAAATCATATTTAACAAAAAAAAATATTTTATTTTATTTCATTTTATTTAAATTTTTTTTTATTTATTTATTATTTATTTTAAAACCTCGTGAACATTGCTCATGAACAGTGTCCCAAACAGTGACTCAAAACAGTGTCCTAAGTCAAAACTGGGTTGGGTGCATAGGATGCACACGAGAGCCCGAGTACCCATTGGCCGACCATATTGTGACACACAGCCTTGGAGTGTCGTGGCCTCTCACTCTCGGTGTATCGTTGGCCTTCCTCGGTAGATATCATGGCCAGATGTCGCGCGCTGCCCTGGTAGGTGTCGCGCGTTGTGTCGTGCGCCTTGTCTCAGGTGTCGCCGTGCGCACTTTATTATTTGGCTGTGGCAGGTGTGAAGCCTCATCGACCGTGTTGTGGCGCATGCCAGGTCGATGTCGCTTGGTGTGTGCATAACCTGGCAGGTGTCGCCGAGGCCTTAGATCCACGATACAAAATTTGTGATACCCCAGAAAATCCAAGATTTTGGATAAAGGGTAAAATAGAAATTTTGGTTGAAAATCCGGAAATTTTCTAGATCTCGAGACGGCAAGCGGACTTCTCGTTGAAATGGAATCTTCAGAGTAGCTACCATTCGAATTTCGTTGAATTTAGAGAGGTGGTCGAGATTTCCACGTTTTTTCAAGACGTGGGGTGTCGAGATGACACATGGCAAGAGGAGATGCCACATGGCACCATAAGAAAGTGACACTTGGCATTGAAGGAATGAAAGGCTCACATTGAGCCACATGGAGGCATGGAATCCCATGGCTCACATGAAGCCATGTGTGGTGGATGATGTCATAAAATGGATTTAAGAAATAAGAAAAGAAAAAATGGAAAAGTGTTGGCCACACAAATGGGTAGGAAAGGAGGAGGGAAATTGCCTCCTTTGTAGAATGATGAGATTTCTCAAAAGGGGGAGAAAAAGGACGAGGAGAAAGAGAAGATGGAGAGAAATGAGGAGAAATGAAGAGAGAAAAATGAGAAAAGAGAAAAGGAAAAGAAAAGCAAAAGGAAAGGCCCAAGCGTGGAGAGGAAGAAAGGAAAAGGGATGCGAAGGCTTTGTTCTTCAAGCGCAGAGAGGAACATCTTCCTTCTCTCTCTCTGGTGTAGAAGCGATCCGGTAGTCAGTTTCTTCGAGACAAGAGGAGTGTTCTACGCGGGAGAGGACAAGTGGACTCACAGGTTTTGGAAGTTTCTTCAACTTCCAAGAGGTAGGATATTTTCCTACTTGGTTTTACTTTTAGCCCTAAAGGCTTTTATAATGGTAGGGGTTGCTCACGGGAGGCCGTGAGAGGCCATGTGGTCAAATTCCAAGCCTTGGGACTAGGGGAGTATAGTTGTGGCCAGGTTGCATGACTATGGGAGTTAGGGTTTTACTAGAGCGAAAGTTTCTAGATGTTGTGATTTGACGATGACAATGATCGGAACCAATATATTCATGCTCTGTGAAGGCCGTGAGGTACCCCCGTTGAATGGTCCCAAGTCAGGACTCATTGCAGGTTAGCGGCTCGTCAATAACATGCTACGTGGAATCGTGATATCGATGCATGCTTGATGTATTGATATGTTTTGTACGTGGAGGTAGATTATATGTATCGATTATAATTATCCATGGTGTGTAAATGTTTCATTTAGTGCTCATTCATGCATGTAACATGAGGAAAAATGCATCGGACATCACGCGATTTCATATGCACTACACATCGAAGGGCCGCCCGTGTGTGTGGGTGCAGGTAAGGTTTATTCATCGTTGTTATGGAGCCGGGTCGAGCTCGGAAAATGGGACAAAGTCCAAGGTAGAGATTCAATAGTGTGTAAATGATCAAAATGATAAATTACATGTTTCGCGAGCAAGTCAGTAGATCCTTCCTGTGGTGAAAGTCCCACAGTTACTCACTAAGCATAAACCCGACGATGCAAGTTCGTGAAAATGTTGAAAAAGGCGTGCGCGCCCTACTGTAAACCTCGAAACTCGCCTACAAAATAAAGGAAAAGAATCAAAATCAGTTTTGATAAATAAAATCGAGGGTAGCCCACGGTTTAGCCATGGTGTGTGACAGTTTTAGTCACGCCGCATTCCAAGTGTGAGGGAGCTCGTGGGACTCGCATGCGGAGTACGAGGGGGTTGCATCTCATGCATTTTATGTGATATTTCATATATTATTAAATAATTTTATGGAATGTGATTTGGGTTGTTTATATATGCCATCAGATATGCATTTTGTGTGGGGAGTAACCCTCAGAGGAAAACTTTCTAATGTAAGCCATTTCACTCCCGTCATGGGACCCCTTCAGTACAAGAGACTATCCAGGAGACGACACTCCGCAGAGGTAGTTTTTGAGAAGAAAGCCGAAATGTACTTTTAAGTAAATATTTTGTAAATATGTATAACTCTTTTGCATTTATGGAAACCATGAGAATATAGTTGATTATTTCGTCTTGCTTTATGCATGGATACGGGCCCCAGCTATTTTACTCAGTATGCGTCTCGTGATACGAGATGTATAGAACGTTGTGTCGACGGTAGTCAACTGACACCCCAATCGGCGTCACAAAATTTGTATCACGACTTAGTCTTTCCGCCAAAGATTGTATCATGAATTCAAAGGTCGCCCCATCCACGATACAAACTATTATATCACGACTCACCTCCCAAAGGCAAGTTCTCGCGCGGCGCCGCGACGCCGCTCGCTACGCAGTCGGCCGTCGCTGGCCGCGGTCGCGGCAGCTACCGTCAGTCAGCCTTTGCGGACACGCCGGCCGGGCCGCGATCGCGGGTCCCTTTGTCGCGCCCGCGCCACTCGGGTCATGACGATACGATACATTGTATCAGGATCTAAGCCGGAAGACGGGCAAGAGGTCTAAATTTTTCTCAAAGACAAAATTTTGTTTTTATTATTTTTTTTTTCTTTTGTTCCAGATACTGGAAGACCACAAAAATTTTTTTTTCATTTTTGTGTAGAACAAAATAAATTCCTTAAAATTTATTTTATTTTATTTTATTTTTTTTCAGTTTTACACACTATAAAACTTAAGAATTTTTTTTTTCTTCAATACATTTTTTTTCCTATGTGCTATTCACCAAGCACACATTTCACATAACATTCACAACAATCACACAATCACATAAAACACAATGCATGCAAGTATTCACCTCATTCCGTGATCGCTTTAGGGTAATTCGCATACCTAAAACCCTAAATATTATTTTTGTGATTTAGTATAGAAAGGATCATTTTAGTGTGATTGTTCATTGAGAGGTTTTGATTTTCAAAGTTGCATTTGGATTTCAAACTCTAATTGCTTAAATATAAGACGTAAATTCTTAAGCCTCTTTCCATATTCCTAGTGCTATTGTTTTTTACATTCTAACTTTTTTATATGATTTTGCCTAAAAACATTTATCCCAGAGGAAAAAAGAAAAAGAAAAAGAAAACGAATAGAGAGAGGTGCAGAATCACAAAAGGAGCTACACAAATTTGTTCTTAAAGGAGTAGAAGAACCTTCTAAGAGAGATTGAGTGTAGACAATCTTGAACAATCTAATGAAAATTTAAAATGATGAAAATCATATCAATGAAGACTCTAATTTGAATGATCATGATAATGTGACAAATCATATCAATGAGGATAGGGGTAATTTATTTGAATGAACATGATAATGTACCAACTATCCAATATTGAAGATGTAGGCATCGATGAACACTACAACCTCCTTGATATTTATGATCCTAGAAATCGGGGAAATCTCAACAATAAAGAGAGGGATATTTAGTTGAAAAAAGGTCATAAGGGAATTGAATCTTGAGTTTTATTTAGATAATAAATCTAGGCATTTTCATATGCTTATTATCTCTGTGAAAAGATGAGTAATCTGAGAGATTAATGGACATAGAAAATGGTTAGTTTACTTAAACATGTGGATAAAGCATATTGCTTTGGTTAGTAAATTGTTCACAACTCAAAACAACAAAAGTTTTTTAGCAATGATGGATTGACCGATCGAAGCATCTTAGTGAGAGACTCAAACAACATGAGAATAATATCGAGCATATGACTAACATGAATACTGGATTGAATTCAAGAGTAAGATTAAAACATAATGAAACAATTGATAAAGATTGCAACAAGGATTTTCAAAGGAAAAAGAACGCTTGAGACAAGTTTTAATAAGAATAATTTCGCTGTGAAATATCCGCTAAAAATAATTTATCTTTTCAAGGATCCAACGAGAAACTTTATCGTGGATCGTAATGGTAATTTTTGGGTTAATTGGAAATGATTACAAAATTTGATTTGATGATGCAAGATCATGTTAGACGTATCCAAAATTAAGAAATTCATTACCATTATCTCGTCATAAAATTCAAAATGAGTTAGTTTATCTTTAGCCTATACCGTTAGGAACTTCTAAGTGATAAGGATCATCAAAGAAGCAAAACATTTCACTATAATTCTTGATTGCACCCCATATGTGAGCTATCAAGAACAAATGACTCTAATAGTACGACGTGTAAATATGTCTAGTAACAAAATAAAAATAGAGGAGTACTTTTTAGAGTTCTTGAGGTGGATGGTACATCTGGATTAGGGATTTTTAATGAATTATTTAAATGCATGTAAGTCTCTTGATCTGAATGTTAATGATGTGAGGGGTCAAGGTTATGACAATGAATTTAATACATGAAAGGAAACACTAAGGGGTCTAAAAGAGATCATGAAATAAACTGAGGGCTTTATATATGCCATGCTTCGCTATAGTCTTAATCTTACTCAGGATATGGCACATTCTTTGCGTAGTTAAAGATGTTTCATTTTTGGGAATTGTGCAACGATATTCATTATTTGGTGCACCCTACTAAAGATGGAAGGTTTTAATTGATAATGTTTTGGACTTAACCGTGAAATCTTTGTGTAATACTCGATGGGAAAGTCGAATTAAAAGTGTTAAAGCTATTAGATTTCAAACACCTCAAATTAGGTTAGCTTTGTTGCAGCCAGATAAATCTTTGATGATGCCAAGTCAAAAAGTGAAGCGTAGTTTGGTTAGTTCCCTTGAGAGTTTTGAGTTTTTACTAGTATGGTTATTTGGTATGAAATTTTATTTCGTTATTAATATAGAGGTCAGAATTAAATCTATGTGCTTTGACACTACAACAGCGAATCGAAGATGTAATTTTATTTTTGAAAAATATAGAAATGAAGGGTTTAAATCCAAAGATGAATATTGCCAAAAGCTTTGCATTTGATATGAATATAGAGCCAATATTTCAAGAAAACGTTGTATTTTTAGGAAAAAACAATTTGATGAGAATAATCATGATGAAGAAATACAATCACCAGATGAGTCCTTGTAGTCAATTATTTCGTTGTTTGTGGATATGACAATGTTTTTCAAAGATAGATTTGAGCAATTAAAGATATTTGAAAATATATTTGATTTCTTATTTGATTCAAAAAAGCCGTCGTTGCGATAATGAATTAAGAGAATCTCAGAATTAAATTTAAGACTACTTTTTTTTCTCATAATAATTTATTCCGATGTTGATGCAAATGACCTTTTTTTTTAATGAAGTGTTGCAAATGACTTTGCCAAATGTGTTAATGTCACCACTTGAAATTCTCGAGTTGGTTAAAGCAGTAGATTGTTATCCAAATGCTTCACCAGATAATTAATCCTATTAACGACGCCAAAGGATCAGAAAGTGATCACCAAAGAAGTTCTTCTAGTTAAAATTATCTGGAACTTACTCTATGTGGCTAATGTCACAAGAAAGATTGAATGACCTAGCAATTTTATGTATTGAGAAAAATATGTTAGAAAATATTGATGTTGACACTATTATCAATGATTTTGCATCTAGAAATGCTCGAAGACAATGTTTTTTATGAACATTTATATGCTTAATCTAAAATTAAATGTTTTTATTTCGATTGTAAAAAATATGTTATTTGTTAAGTCTAATAAAAACTACCATTTACAAGAAATTGTTTTTTTATTATGTACACGTAGAACTTTAATTATATACATTAGGGGCCCTTATTTTGTTACTTCGCCCCGGGCCTCGAAAATATCAGGACCGGCCCTGAACATAATCAACCTTCTAAAATCTTCAAGCTTGAGAGGCTTGGTAAAAATACATGTAATTTAATCTTGGGGTTTTGCAAAATCTAATTGCACTTCTGTCTTCATAATGAACACTCCAATAAAATAATATCTTCTATCAATGTGCTTGTTTTGATCAAGGGAATTTGAATTTTTGGTAGTACAATTGCTGATTTATGCTCCGCATATAGAAATCCCTCTATTGGTTCCCTTTGTAGTAAATTATCATTGAACAAAAACTTTTTAGCCATGTTGCATACAAATACATGATGCTTGCGAAAACAAGTTCAGTTTTGCTGGTTGAGGGTCGCAGTAGGTTGCTTCTTTGAAGTCCAAGTAAAAGCGGTATTACCTCAAAAAACATAAAGCTAGATGTGCTTTGTTTATCATCCAAATCTCCTTCTCAATCACTATCATTGTGTTGTGTAATGCATATATAATAGGACATATCTTCATCCAATAATGTAGCAGAATTCTAGCAGAATACAACTCTTCTTTTGTTCTTTCGTATTTTTTTCTCCTACACAAATAGTATCTGTTTCTGTAACATGCTCATTCAGCTGGTGGAGAAAATAAATTGTCAGTTGCAAGAATTATAATCAGTATTCACATCTTGAGTTTTTAATTTTGACAAGACAAAAGTAAGTTGACAAATAATTTAATTATATATTGACTATGAATATCACTCAGATTTTTTTCTTTTTGGATGAGTACTTCTGCTTCCTCACGTCATCCTGCTTGTGCCATTGATGATATCCGCTACCCCACAGCGAGGCTTCACCATTGTTGACACTGTTTTAGAGTCTAGATTTCCACTGGCCTCCAAATTTATAATTGTGTTTGGTTCCTGAAAAGTATTGAGGGAAAATAATGTTATATAAGAAAAATTATTTCTTTTATTTGGTTGTCTAAAGATAAATTTCAAAGAAAATCAAATATAAATAAAATGACTGAAAATGTCACATTTTTTAAAATTATTTTATTTTTATATTGATGAGTGATCTAAATAAAATAAGTCTGAAGTAACAATAAAACAATATATTCAATTTAACTTGATTTTTTATTTTCCATCACATTTTCTTTCCTCTACTTTTAACCCTCAAATTTTCCGAACCAAACAGTCATAGAGAATGAAAGCAAAAACAAGGAGAAAAACAGAGCATAAGGCAAAACAGGGACCAGGTTTTGGTTCCCACACCTTCCCTTTTTTCATTTCAATCTGCTTTTTTTTTTTACAAAGATAGAAGACAAATTACACCCTGCCATTTCTTTAATTAACCTCACACCTGTGAACATACACAATAAAACTAACCATGGTTTAAATATTTAAAAAAAAACCTGCAGCAGTATATTTTAAAAATAAAATCACCCATCTAGAGAATGTCGTAAATGCAAGAGGTAGTTCTGGTGTTAGCGTTATAAAGAGCCTAAATTCCTTGAATGACATCCTCATGCAAATCCTTAGCCATTAACATGAGAATGAGTAGTACTTAAACGGCGATGGTTTTCAGCATTTGCAAACTGTTAATTCTTGCAAGCCAATTCACTCACGGGTAGACTTGTTCTGAGCTGAAGAAATTGAAGTCATGGGGACAATTAATCCACAAAGCATTAATGCCGATTAACTATTATATATAATAACTGTGAGGAACACTGTTATTGTTAGTTAGATCGAGTAATTAATTACATTTCAAAGCAAAAAATTACTATTAATCCACATAATAATTTAAAGTCGTCTGCATGTTAGTAGCATACATCAAGATGGTCAACTCAAATGGGCTCGCAAACACAAGATTTTTAAATTTGAATAATTTAACTTAAAAATTTTGATAACCTACAAAAGGGGAAAAAAAATCTTTGAAGTGCGAGGGGAGATGGCGAGAGGAGCCAAGATGTGTCCTTGGCGCATAAAGATTTGCCTTTGCATGTTTAGGCTTGATAAACTTGAACTCCATGTTATAAGGGAACATTGATTATGCTTACTAAACAAGAACAAGAACCATAACAATAACATGAAAATTGACTAGAAATATGAAAGGTACACACATCAAAGGAGGAACTCAAGCAATTAAGTAAAGCACATATTGGAATGGGAATGCTAGAATGCTACAGCTCACGTGAGTGACCCAAACTCGTTCATGTGATAGTCACGTGAATGACCCGAGCTTGACAAAGACTTGCTTGGTAGTTGGCTGATGACGCATAACGATCGGGCAAGCTATCATCTGTAAAACCTGAGAAAAATTCAATTTTTATGAAAAAGGGTAAAACAATAATTTTGGTTAAAACCGGAAATTTTCTAGATCTCGGATGAAGAAACGGACTTCACCGTTGAATTCGTCTCGCAAAATCTAGTTACCCCGTCGAATTTTGTTTGATTCCGAGATAGTCGGAATTTCACGTTTTTCGAGGCTTCGGGTGTCAAGTAACACATGACATATCATGTGGATGCCACATGGCACCCTAGGGGAGTGAAACATGGCAAGACTCTTGTGGTGCACTTGTGTAAATGGCTCACATGGAGCCAAGTGTCAAATGAGGAAATTATTGGAAAATAACAAATTCATGAAAATAAGGAAAAATGGGGAAATAAGACATGTGGCAAGGAGGGAAAGTGGGGAGGAAGCTCCCCACTCGCCAATTCGTCACGACAATCAAAAGAGAGAAATATAAGTGGAAAGGAGAAAAATCGATAAGTCGGTATTTGATCGAAACTAGCCAAATGAATAGTAATTTCAAAAACAAGCCTTAAAATCGAAAAATGTTCACAATGTATCGAGTCTAAAGAAATCGAAAATTGCATTAAAACGGACTTCGTTTAAGGGTTTTGAAGCGTCCGATGATTTATGATGAAAATGCCCTTTACGAAATAGTTTTAAAAAATATTCCTTGTAACCCTAGAATTTTTCTAAAGCATGCTCATGATAGGAAATAAGTTTATCTAGAGTATTCCATGCATCGTCTTCATGATCGACGATCATGGAATATTTTCTGTTTTATTTGCATAGTGTATTATTTTCAAGAAGCGGCATTTAAGTCATTTAATGAGAGTAAGCCTAATCTAAGTAAGCAAAGCAAGAACCAATAGAATGGTGACATGTAAGCTTGGTGATCCATGTGATTAAAAATGGACCTATAGAGCTTTCCATAAATTTTGATATTTATCATAAATTAGTTAACTTAACTAGGGTTAGTGGATGAGTTAAAGTTAACTAACGTCAAACTTAACTTTGGTTAGTTGTGCCACTCAAGGTTGTCTGTGTTAGCAAACCATGAGAGCTAGTTAAGCCTAACTATGGTTCAAGTTAGTGAGATTTTATAGATCATAAAGTGGAATTAGTTGCTTTGGATCTGTGGCTACATATGGACCAATGAGAATACAAGGATGCTGAACCATGGCAATATTGACTATGACAACTTAAGGCAAATTATAATATAATATTATTTATAAGATTATCGATCTTTATGTATGACTACAAACAATTTTAACAAAGGGAGCTGTGGAATGACATGAGGTATCACTTCCCATCAGAATTTGCGCATCAGGTTCATTATCTATGAAGTCGATCGCTAGCAGGAGCAAGTTTTTAAGGTGAGAGCACTTACTAGTCTATGTGAATTTGAAGGTTAATGAAGGAAATTATAAGGATGGTGTAAATGAGTTTGGTATAGTTCTGTGTAGATTTGAACAAGAGATTTCATCGAATTCAAGTGAAGATCAAGACAATTTAACTCTTAAGGTAAGCAATTAGGTTTTATGGATTATTTATTCAAACCTTTCAATCGAGTTATGTTAAGGCTTTAGCTATTAAATTGACATGATTCTAGGTTGATTTTTCAAGAAATTGGAAAAGAAAGAATGAGATTATAAGGATTGTAAATTTAGGGTCAACCTCGATTTTAATGGAAGTGATGTTGTTTGATTGGTTTTAATTGATTTAATGACATTACTTGAATACTTTAAGGAATTAATGGAATTAAAAGTTGAAAAGAAAATGAGATATAGCATGGAGAGGGTTAGGCCAAGAGAGGGTTTAATTGGAAATGCATTTGTTTGATTTAGTTTAATTGAATCAATGGCATTGGATGAATTGTCAAATGTAATTTGTTGAAATAAAATGGAAGAAATTGAAGATATAATGAGGAATGTTTGATATGTAGGATTTGACCACCCTAGGAAAAGTATGAAAAAGTTGAGTTTCAATTGATTTCAATCAATTGGAAGTGATTAAATGCCTAATGGAATGTATTAGTATTAAAGTTTTAAGAAGAAGAATTGATTATAGCATAAATGGAATTTTTGCTAAGGTGAAGGGCATTATGGGTTTTTCACTTTAAGCATGCTAATGGCTTGATTTAAGGCTTGTAATGATGTTGTCATGAGCCTTGATTTAATTGGAAGTGAATTGGATAAGTTGAGATTAAGTTAAATAATAAAATGCTTAAGAGTTGCTTTCGGATTTAATAGAAAGTATATTATAGTTAATGGTTTAATTGAATATGATTAAGGTATGAATGTTAATGGATTAAATGGATAATGTGACTTGTAGGAGGAAAGTGATTTAGGACAAAGGTGGAGGTGGAAAGTTTTTAAAGGAGGAAAAATGACTTAAATAACTAAGGTGAGGGAAAATGTAAATGTTTATGGAAATGTATATCTATTAATGTTTACAAATATATATGTTTTCATATCTATGTTATAAATGTTTAAAATGAAAAGGAAATGTTGTTTTCGATTTTAATCATGTAGAAAAAAATATGAAATGATTATGGTTTCCATAGTTTTATAGCATGATTTATGGTTTCCATATTAAAATGAACTCATTTATGAATATATGTTTATATGAAAATGTTTATGATCAATCCATGGTTACCCTATGTTACAAAGATAAAGTTTAAGGAAAGTCGACTAAAGTGCTTTGCCGCATGGTACATGGGAAAGAGATACTATTTTTATAGAGGGAAAGGGCAGAGTGATGCATATCGCCATGCACGTGAAAAGTACGAAAATGTTACCAATGCATGATGTGATTTATTCCATAGTGCAATGTTATCTAAAAGAAAGACACAATTTAATTATCAAAGGTTCCTTTGGGCCATCAGTAATCGTAAGACTGTTTCATCGAAGGTCCTTTCACGGGCCAACGGTGGTTAACGGTAGGAGGGTTCCATTGGATATGACGGATTCAAAAAGAAAAAGAAAGTAATGTAAATGTTTATTGAAATTAGATATTTATACAATTGTTTTACACATTGTATTTGAACTAAATCTAAAAACATTATTTTCTCTATGATTGCATTCTTACTAAGCTCCTTACCAATTTCTTCCAAATGTTTTATAAAATGTTTTTAGGGGTAGAGACTGATGAGCAGTTCGAGCATCCTCCGGCACAGTGACACTTCCGCCTCACGCGATGACCACTTTTTGAAAATGTATAAACCTTTTTATAAATAACTACTTGTGCACCTTTATTTTGTAATGTATATATTTTTTAAAGAAATGAACTACGAGAGCTCCGATCCTCTAGCGCTGCAGAGGTACGAGGTGGTCGTGTAACTTCGACTGAGCCCAACAGCTTATAAAAATATTGTTTATATTTCTATCAGAAAACCAGAAATGATTTCAAAATTTTGATTTGAAATTTCTTATGGTGGACTTGATGTCTCGTAGTTAAATGTGGAGTAAATGAACATTTTTGGGAGTGTAAAATGTTTTATTGTAGGTGTTGTAAAATTAGGAAATGTCAGAAAAACAGAGGAAACTCTGCCCGATTTTCTGCAAAATGTTTAATCGTATAAAAAGGGTTTAATGTTTAAAAGAAAAGAAAAGAAAATTTCCACTATGTTTAATAAGATTTTAATGGAAAGCATAATTGTATAAATGGGTTCGGCTTCCACTTGATTCATTTTAAAAATGGTTTAAAATAAATGTGTTTTCTCAAATCCGGTTGAGGCCCGGGAGGGTCCCTCGTGTTGGGAAGAGGAAATCCGGGTTGGGTCCCTTCAAAATGAGAGAAATAAGAGAAAAAATAGAAAATGAGAAAAAAGAAAATTTAAAAGAAAAAAAATGATGAAGCAAACAAAGAAAGGTGTTCGGGTGCATAAGAAAGGAGAAAAGGAAAGAAAAGGGGAGGAAGAAAAGAATATAGTAGGAAACGAACAGGGAGAGAGAGAGAGAGAGAGAGAGAGAGAGAGAGAGAGAGAGAGAGAGAGAGAAACTAAAAAAAAAGGTTTTCTACTTCTCTCTAAGATCTACAGAAATCGAGTTGTGGGTTTTTGTCGGAGCAAGAGGTAAAGTTGGTCCACGCAATGAGGGCTACATGTGGGTACCAAAATCTAGGGGTTTTGTCAAACTCTAAGAGGTAGGGAATTTTCCTACTTGGATTATTTTTTAGCCTAAAGGCCATTTAATGGCATGGGCGTTCTTTAGGGTCGTAACTGGCCACGTGATTTAGTCCCAAGATTTTGGGACTAAATATTGGAAATTTCAAATGGTTCCGAAAGCAATCCCTGAATAACAGGTTTGCTTTAATCCCGACCGATGTCTTCGTTTTGTCGAAGTTTTTCTAAGATCATAGTAATTTGTTGATGAATGGAACCAAATTGAACATGGTCGTGAAGGACCGAGAGGTGCCCTATTTATGTGGGTCTCAGATTTTGGCCATTTTGTGTGTTATCACTGAAAAAAATAAATAATATGTCGCTGTGTAAAAATCATGTTAATATATACTTTTCATGTATTAACATGGAAATTGTGATAAATGGAAATTATATGTAGAAAATAATTATCTGGAATTTATCAATGTTGCATGTAGCTCTTATTGTGTATGTAACATGTTATACATGGAATGACATAATTTCCAGATTTATACGCACGAGGACATCGCACAAGCCTGGGTGTGTGCATGGTATTGGTTATTCACCATTCTGTGAATGTGTATGGCTCAAAATTGGGACAACGTCCAACATTGAGACTACTTCGTGCATAAAATAATAATAATAAATTTTGTGTGTTCGTGAAGTAAGATGGGGTAGATCCCCCTTAGGGTAAAAGACCCAAATTTTATTGGGTTAGGACTTCGAAGGGCGTATGGTCACATGAGACCCCTGAAAATTCGCGACTACAAAAACACATGGGATTTGATGAAATTAAATAAATATTAGAGGGTTGTCCAATGGGTTAAGTCATTGGGTGAAACACTATTGGATCATTTTCACTGCATTTGTTTCGTGCGAGGGAGTCTCTGTTGACCCGGAGTTATGGGCATGAGAAGTCTCATCTCATGCATGACATGAAATATTCCATATAGGATTGCATTTTCAGTATGGAATGTGATTTGATGTATGTATGCCATTGCGTGTGAATTTAGGTGGGGAGTATCCCTTGTAGGAGAATTTTTCCACTAGGCATTTCTCACTCGTCATGGGACCCCTTCGCATGTGGGGAGGGTGTACAGAGACAAATACCCAACGAGGCCGTGATTATGAAGGAGGCCAATGTGGCCTTGATATTACTCAGGCCAAAGTACTTTGTATAAAAGAATAGTAACTAATTTTTTGGGACTATTGTCTAAATAGCTCTGGGTATGTAATTATGGTAAGAGGGTCGCGGATCTGACTTTTACGATTGTAATTAAGGTTTTATTTTCAAATTTTAGGAATTAAATGTGAATGAATGGGTCCCATAAAGGGATGTATATTGGGATATGGACAAATGGACCCCCGTGTGGTGAATACTACTTCAGTTGAGAATCTTGCAGGTTATGATTATACTGCTGTACAGTTGTCAAGTAGCCCTCAACAAAGGAGAATTCCGCCGATTTTTGTGAAAAATACGGATCCCGATAAATGGACACAACAAAGGTGGTATCGGGGTCACCTCGAATCCACAGAATTTCGAGGGTTGAAGGGCGTTGTCAACATGACCCTTAGATTGGGGGCTACGCCACATCATCTCAATTACTCTGAAGACTCCAACCGCCTCAATTATATCACAAATGAGATAAATGAGATCGACGACCGTAAACAATCGGGCCCGGGGGCATCAACCTCGACAGGTGTTATGCCTCAATCAATGCATAACGCAAGCGTTAGACCAGGAATTGTAAAACCGATCATAAATTTCCACCTCAAAACTGCTTATTTGATAATCGCCCACTTCATAGATTAATATATATGTATGGGTTTAAACCCAGAGAGGGCGTGCATCCTTTCTTCACGATCAATATTCACGAGGAGTAATAAAAAATTTGTGTAAGGGACTTCAGACTTTTCCATGCTATATGGGTACTTCAAAGCATTTGCGATTTAATCTTGTTAAGCTTTATGATTATATCTTTTATGCCAATCCTCTCCTCTAGGAGTTCTCCATTACACTCCAACCCAAGTTCCATAAAAGCTAAAACTTCAACTTGTGCTGCAATTGCATCTTTTCTCTGTCCAGTCCTCAATAGATTGCCATCTATGACTTTCATTATTTTGTATCGAATTAAAGCCTTAACTTGTTGCCTTAAGCTCAATTCCCCAAAACATATCATCGTTGGTTTTTTCTTTCTTGTAAGCATCTCTAAGAACATTATACCATAACTATAAATTCCTTTCAGCCATACTGCTTTAAAACCAATCATCAAATTTAGGAAGAAAGCACAACAATTTCTAACATAAACATCATGAGAGTTTTAATGATAGTCGGGTCTTACATGCTATATGTTTGTGATAATAATTTGAGGAAAAAAATAAGAAGATAAATTCTCCATAACTTGGAATGCTTTACCTGGTGCAATGTAGCCAAGAGTACCTAGGGTCATGGTCTGTGTCGCAGTCTTGTTTTCAACCAAAATCTTTGCAATGCCAAAGTCACCCACATGAGCAACCATCTGACCATCCAAGAAGACATTGCTGGGCTTCAAATCACAGTGCACCATAGGCTCAAATTGACCATGATGAAGACACTCTAAGGCTAATGCAACATCCAACATGATGCTAACTCTTTGGAATAGATTCAAGCAAAGGGTTGAAAGCAGCATACCATCATTTCTCAAGGATTCCATTGGGCATGTACTATAGTACAAGAGCTCTTAGCTCGGGGTTGGAGCACGAGCTTATGACTTTAACCAAATTTCTATGTTGAACCCTTGCCAACACCTTGCATTCTACATCAAAACTTTTGAAAGCACCCTCTAACTATAAATTCAAAACTTTCACAACAACAAGTGTCCTTTCATAAAGTATTCCTTTGAAGATAGAACCAAAGCATCCCACTCTAAGGATGTTAGCTTCAAAGAAATCATTTATAGCACAGTGAAGCTCTTGATATGAAATCAACCTATGCTCCATTGTTGGTATTGCATTTATATTATTTTGTGTTTTCACATTATTCTTTTGACGTTTCATCATAATGACAGTGACAACAATGAGTATTGATGTAAAAACAAAGACTGGAAGAATAGATTTCAAGAGAAATTTAGCTTTAGGTTTTCCTGTAGTATAGTTTTTGCAGGGTGGAACGTGAAAGATTGGTTGCCTGTAGAGTGCTTCATTCTCAACGAAAGATGCTGATGTAAAATTTGAAAAAGTCCCTCGTCTAGTATTTTCCCCAGAAAAGTTATCGCAAGACAAATTCAAGTAGTGGAGATGTGAAAACGACATCAAAGATTTCAAAAGATTTCAAAGATATTTTTGTGGGAGAGGTCCAAGTAATCCAATGTTATCAAGTCACCAAGCTGTTTAGGAATAGGCCCCAAGAATGAGTTCTTAGACAGGTAAGAAACACTTAAGCTTTGGAGGCCCCTAAGAATTGCTGGAATTTTTCCTGAGATTCTATTCCAAGATAATTCTATGCTTTGTATCATTTTCAATGGTCTCATGTTGGCATGGAGGTTTCCTTCCAATGAATTGGATGATAAATTTAAGAACACTAGATTTTCAAGACTCCATAAACTTGATGGAATCGATGAGTACGTTGTATCGAACTCGTGAACACGATTTATAAATGACTTAGATTTCCAATGCAACTTGGAATTGATTTAGACAGATTATTATTCTACAAGGCCATTTCCCCCAAGTTAGCCAGGAGGCAAATCTTTGTGGGAATGCTTTTTTCAAGTTGGTTACCATCCAAGTACAATCTCCGTAAGCTTTTCATCCCCTTAATTGTTGATGGAATGGTCCCACTCAAATTGTTGTCACTCAGAAATAGCATTTTCAAATTTCTCAAGGAACCAATTCCCTATGGAATCAGACCTTTTATGTTGCATGACTATGAATAAAATTAAGGAGCTTGAAATATTTCCAATAGAATCCAGAAGAGAGGTCAGAAAGGATTCTCTTAAACAACATTTTCAAAGATCTCGCATCTTGTCGTAACCAATGAGGAAATCAGTTCTAGACTTTCTCGGTTTATTCTCAAGTTAGATTTATTTCCATATCGAAAGACTAGGTTTTCCAAATGATCTAGACCCGCAGACTCGATCCAAAGAATTGGTTATAACTTAAGTCTAACAATGTGAGCTGAGAATAACTTGATAGATATGAAGGAATACTTCCACTAAATTGATTTGTACTTAGGTAGAGTTCTCAAAGTTCTGGGTTTAAGACCAAAAGTTGATTGGGAGAGTTCTCAAATGTGAGTTGAAACCTAACGCAAGTACTGCAATGATGAGATGTCGAAATTGAATCGGGTATTGTCCCATTCAAGTTATTTATTTCCCCAAGACAGCTTATCCCCATGTTTTTACTAAGGCCCTAACCACTTTACCAACCACTCAATTTGTAGACATGCTCTCTTCCTCTTTAACTATTTTTTTTTTTTATCAATTTCAATACCTTTAAAATAAATTTTCAAATTCCAAAATTACTTTACAAATTTTAAATTTATATTTATCTTGTTTTTCCCAATTTCATTCGTTAAATCTCAATTTCATAAAATCTCATATTTTTATTTTCCTAATTTTTTTTTTCAAATTATCAATTTCTTACAAAAATCTTCTTTTTTTTTTTTTTTTCAAAATTCTCAATTTTTAATTTCCAAACTTCAAAACCTTAATTTCTAAAATTCAAATCCCATTTTTCAGAATTTAAATCTCTTTCTTTAAAATTTAAATTTCAAATTCTCACCCTTTTAAATCCCCAAATTTCAAAACTCAAATTCAAAATTCTCGATTTCTACAATTTTAAATCTTAATTTCCTAAATTCAAATGTCTAATTTTCAAATTTCCAAAATTTAATTTACAAAACCCAAATTTCCATTTTCCAAAATTCAAGTCTCAAATTTCACCTAAAGTTCCTAATTTTTGAAATTCAATCTCAAATTCTCAATTCTTACAAAATTCAATTTCCAAATGTTCTAAATCACATTCAATTTTCAAAATAGTTTTAAAAGTTTTTGAACTACATTATTAATTCTATAACTCTAATAAAATGAAGTCTTGTGGAGTTAATTTGTGTGACAAATAAATGGGCCGTGGTGGGGGCCCGACATTCCATGTACTCCATATTAAATAATTTGAAACTTTATGTATA